>JAMBLF010000032.1:0-573376 GCA_030578115.1 Leucoptera coffeella | reverse complement strand
GTCATTAACATAAACTAATTCTTAAAATAAATCAAATAAGATTAATAAAACTAATGGCACTTCGTAAAGAAATCTGTATCTATGTTCCTTTCAGATGAATTTCAGTCACTAACTTTGAATAAGTGTGTGTTAGTGTGTTACTTTAATAATTTTGTATTAATACGAGATAAGAGACTTTAAAGAGATTTACAGCATAAACGCCTCCGAAATTATGGATCTATCCGTAACAAATATTTAAGCTATCGATTCAAACCTTTAAAATATCTCATAATTCATTCATTCATAACTTTGTATTCACAGAAGTAGTAATCATTGCAGTGAATCTAAATACTGCCTACTAGCTAATACCTGCGAAATCACTGTACTTTCTATTATGATATCATGTTTAATTAACTGATTAACAGGTAATTTACCAAATCATCGATCACAAGAAATAAATACATACGTATACGTTAGTGTTCCCTAGCCCTGGGTCTAAATTTTGGAGACTCTAATTCTTTGTAGTCACTTATAGCATTCATATTGGTGTTTTATAAACAACGGTATTGGGTTTGTAGCTCATATTCCTATAGACTCCATAGCATATTCCAAAAAATCCAAAGACGCCTAGTCCCTTAAATTCCTAATTAACTAACTAAGAAGAACGACAGTTAATTGGCGTAGTCACTTTACCTCCTTATTAACTAACCGAGAAGAACGGCAGTTAATTGGCGTTCTTTAACGTCATATACTAGCATGGGATGAGAGATGAATGAATAAATTTATCGTGAACGTGAGGTTCTTTAACAAAGTCCCGCAAAGCGATTTGAAGTAAATGAGAGCCATTTGATGGGCTCAAAGCTCATCATTAGCGAGTGTTCTGGGACGGCTTATAACGGAGTCATTCTGGAAAGATCAGAAAAGAATATGGCTGTGTATGCATGCGCTTCTTTAAGAAATTACGTTAATTTATTTACAATAATATTACATACCTTACAGGTAAACCTATTGCGTAGAGTACTACTTCATTAATGTAATAATAATATTTGGACATTATTACACCAATTGAACTAGCCCTTGGTAAGTTGATTAAAGACTTGTGTTAAGGGTACTAGTCAACGTAAATTTAAGAAATATATACATAGATAAATACATATATAGAATATATAATAATCAACGATCAGATTGGAAAGCAGTAGAAAAGCGTAGTTCTTAACTCTGCCTCCACCGGGAATCGAACCCGGGACCTCGCTTTTAGCGTTCCGGTGGCTAACCGATCGCGCCACGGAGGTCGTCAATATCTAAAAATAATATATTGTGTATAATATTCCATACTACCTTGAACTAATAATTTACTACTTTGATAAGATACTTCCTTAACAAAGGACAAAAAAATAAGCATTCACGACCAACCCTTTCGGGGTAGCCAGAGGTTCAGGTTTCCATTTCCGCAATTGCAAAGGTTGTAATTCTATGGCCACCTCGAGCCCAAGTTGACCAGATAGTCAGTACTCAATGCGACAGGTAAGCCTTGTCAGCATTAATAAGCACTGGACATGATTAATAACTGACGGGACTTATCGCGTAAGGTTTTATATGATAAAATTCCCTTTATTAACCCAACGTTTTGGCTACGTTGCAGTAGGACTTACGCGATAAGTCTCGTTAGTTATTAATCATGAGTAAAATCACGAATCTCTTAAAACTATAAGCACTGAACAATCACATTATTTTATCTATTATTGAATTATTCTACGAGTGCCTAACAACTTGCACACTGTCACAAATATACAATCTAATAACTTATCCTTTTTCATAAAACCTTTAGTTCCAGAAATGAAGCATCCCTATAAAGTTAAATTGAGTTACGTCGCTTTTGTTTAAGTTCCAAATTAATTTGGTTAGCGATAATTGATTGCCACGATTTGAAATTTAATATCGATGATTGTGGCTAGCCTCAGCTATTTTCGATATCTCTGAAGGCTCTATTAAAATAATAATTGACTGAGCTGGTAAAGAATCTACTTAAACTGTAGGTATATGCCTATTTATTATGAATTCATTGAGCAGTGGTACTTTTTAGTTAAATGTATATTTCTTTTAACAATAACAATATAAGATTATAATTTGTCTTGTGTCACGCTTATTTCCATATAATTAGAGAAGTAAAGCAAATATCACAGTAACCGTTCCACGTTTCGCTGTCGTTTAGTAATAATGCTGAACTAAATTACAATAAAATATTTATGCATAAAAATCAATATTTGTAATCGAATAATCAATTTTTAAAATGTTGCA
The DNA here is from genome assembly GCA_030578115.1 of Leucoptera coffeella. Taxonomy (NCBI): domain Eukaryota; kingdom Metazoa; phylum Arthropoda; class Insecta; order Lepidoptera; family Lyonetiidae; genus Leucoptera; species Leucoptera coffeella. The sequence goes on along the minus strand of JAMBLF010000032.1, from coordinate 571,099 downwards.
AGCAACATAATAATCACCATTTAAAATTATGCACTTATTATGTAATCTATCTCTCGTGCTAGTCTGGGACATACAAATAATGCGAACTAGCTGCCGCTGTTTCCGGCATGTCTTAAAAGGCGACTAAGAGATAAGGGATAAATAGAATCACTTGGGCGATGGGCTAGTAACCTTTCACTAATGTTTCAAATAACATCGCAACCCCATCGAATGAATGTTTATGCTGAAAAGTGACTTAGGGGATATTGTGTGTGTAGTATCGAGGTTCTATCCACCCCAAAAGGATTAAGAGTCTAGAATGTATGTAATGAAATAGGTACAACTTAATTGGACAACCCGAACATAACCACACATCCTTCACATTCTGCTTATGCTACGAATATTTCATTTCCCCGTTTATTAACCTGCTCCACGAACTTCGTAGCAGTCCGTGTAAGCCTTAAATACGTGCATGATGCAATTATGTCGATTCGCTACGAGCTGCTTTTAAAATAATTAAATTTATCCCACTGCATGCACTCTGAATGACACTCCGTAATGAACGTCGAGTTATTCAACAGGAATAGTCAATGTCTGCTTATGTATGTATCAACTATAATATATACTATACAGGGTGGCGCATTCAAAACGGTCAGTATGGGAAAGTCTGAAAATATAAGAGATACGAATATTTGTTCTTAGGAACCATGTCACCGATTTTGATGAAAAGAAAAACTACATTCATACTTTCTTTGAAAAAACAACTGTATCCAGTACGGGAATCGAACCCGGTTGCTTTGAAAAAATAAATTGGTCGTTATCACTTTTTCTCTCTAAATATCAATTGTGTAGGTCCTAAGCTGTAAATGTCTCTATGAAATATGGTGTCGGAAATGAATAAAATGCATTGTTTTGGCATACTTTAGTTTATCATAGTAGGTTTTCTAAGTGACCACCGTTGTTTTCAATACAATATTCAACACGTTTAGGTGACGATCTTACTATTGAATTTTGTATTTTCATGTGGTGAATTTGCGTTACAATTGACTTATTGCTACTTTTAGGTCTTCAATGGTGTCATAGCTTGTTTTGTAAAATTCATCCTTAACATAATCTTACAAGAAATTTTCTAATATGGTTTAACACGTCACTTTAAGTGGACTTTTGAATAGATTGTTAGTTTTTGATTACCGTAGATAACAAAACCTCCTTAAAGGGTTAATGCAATGCTAATGCCACATGATATGGTGTATGTAACAAGTAGGAAAGTACAAAACTACAAACAGCCATAGAGACAATTTTACATGTCTGTTGAATATTGTTACGGTGTATGTAACCTACTATGATAAACTAAAGTATGTCAAAACAATGCATTTTATTCATTTTTGACACCATGTTTCATAGAGACATTTACAGCTTAAGACCTACACAATTGATATTTAAAAAGAAAAAGTGAAAATGGCCAATTTATTTTTTCAAAGCAACCGGGTTCGATTCCCGTACTGGATACAGTTGTTTTTTCAAAGAAAATATGAATGCAGTTTTTCATTTTATCAAAATCGGTGACATGGTTCCTAAGAACAAATATTCGTATCTCTTATAGTTTCAGACTTTCCCATACTGACCGTTTTGAATGCGCCACCCTGTATACAGAGTGACAGATTCATCGCAGGCAATGTTTTAACCTTGCTATTATTAACACCTATAGAACCCATTTTCATTATAAAAAAGGTAGGCAATTTTTGGAAATTTTGGACAATTTTTTTAATTTGTATTTTATTTTTCAAAAATGTATTGGTACCCTATTTACGTACTACTTACCAAGATCATGTTCATTTATAAATTGTAAGTTTACATTCTATGTAATTATCTATGGTAATCTGGTGTTTGTGGACCAGGATAGCATCTTGAATGAAACCATATGAAACTTTTTCATTATTGAGACAGTATTTTCAAAGATCAGGAAGCCAATAGAACATACGCAACTGGTTTCCTTTAAACATTAATTACGACAATGTTATGCACTATTCTTTTATTTAATCCAAATAATCAACTCTGCACACAATAACACAACATGAACATTAGCCGGTTATATTATTCGGTTAACCACCTGAATTCTAATCGTGACTTGAAGTTCAGGAAAGTTTACTACGCCTTTCTTCTGCTTTCTAATCTGCTCGATGATTATGCATCGATAAATAATTAGTAGATATTTCTGTAATATACGTCGATTGGTACCTTTAACACAAGTTTTAATTTTACTGAGCATGACGTTAGTTTAATTGGTGCAAATATCCAATATTATTATTATGTTCACCTACTCTATTACTTTGCAAATAATTCGCCAAACATTGGAACGCATCTTACGAACTCTGAATCTCTAAGAGAAGCACTCACGTGTAATTAGAGATCTACAATTTGGTCGCGAAAACCTCAAAATGGCGTCTGCTAATGAATGCTAATTCTCATACAAATGGACCGGTGCCACTAATCAGATTATGCCCTCTTTGCCTCAGTATTTCTCACGTTAAATACGCTCTCATAATATTAGTACAGGTGTTGGCATTTTAATAAATTATGCCGAGTCTCTCTGCCAGTGAATTAGTAAAGATATGTAGGTACATTTGGAGTTAAATTTAAATTAATTACATAGATGTTCACGTCCTTTATCCTTTTCACGGTGGTAAAAATCTCGGAGATATAAATACTCCTAGAAAACTGTTAGGATGAAATTTGGAGTTTTGATGTTATATGGAACATTGGTGACAGGTTGCTAGTCGATCGTTTAGATGATTCTATATTGCCTAATAGATTTTATGTACCTCTGGTCCCTTAGATGCTTACGGCATGCCGGGAAGAAAGACAACTGATTAGCATTCTTTTTACGTCCCTGCTATCATCGAACTTGGTAACTTAATTAGTATATATCATGTTAGTGTTCTGTAAGATAAATTGAATGAAAACTAGGTGTTTTTCGTTTCGTATCTGGATGAAGGAAGGTGTAAATGGAATATATATGCTAGAAACCTATCACCCATATTCCAAATCAATGCTATTAGAGGTACCTCCGATAGCTGTGTTTAAAAAGCTCAGTCCAAGGGTATGTAATTTATAACATTACATACGCTACACGACTTGTGTATACACGCTCCCTTTTTTATAATATTGTATTAATTTGTAGTCACAGGCTGAATGCCCATCTCCAAAATTTCGAATGTATGGGTCACTCGTAGAACGCGTTTTACTAGATAGGCAGCATCCAACGTGATAGGAATGGAACCGTATCGCAGTTTATAGGCACTGGTTCTCTTAAGAAGTCAGAGGTCTTATCCACTGTGCTACACCGCTACCACTTTGTGTAATTAATGTATGCATTAATCAATATAACATCATAGTTAATGTACTCTTAAGTACCAATGTAGTTTCCATCTAAAACCTATATAGTCTCTAAACTTTACGCGCTATTCAAAGCAAAGATACTATCAAGGCACTCAAAGGACTTAGCAACTAGCGAAGTAACACATTACCTGAATGTACATCGGACCTCTTACATACATATACATTCACGTCCCTTAGTCCCTTTCATGGTGGACAGAACCTTGGAAAAAATCATTTTGGTCACTTAGTAGCATGTATATTGGGGCTTATGATGCCATGTGGAATATTGGTGACAGGTTGCTAGCCTATCGCCCAATAGATTCCATACCACTAGTCCCTTAATTACGTTCATTATTTACGTTTAGATACTGTCATTATTTACGTTTTCCATAATTTGGAAAACGTAAATAATGACAGTATCATAAGAACATTAATATAAGTACATAAAACTATAAACTTTTACAGTTACATTTTACATTTCTTTCAGGCATTTACAATAAGGTTTCCTTACAGAGTTTTCTTAAACGAAACCAATAGCATACTGAACACAATCGTAGTGAAACAAAACTGTTCCAAAGGAGGTTGTATTTCTTGCTACAGTTACTTAATGAAGCCTCACGTTCAAACTCTGAAACGCAAACGTAAGACAAGTTTAAATGAACGATTTAGAAACAGTTATTGATTAATTTCACACTACTAGTACTTTAATGATGAATGACTAACAGGAATTATCGCGTAAGTTTTTATATAATAAAGTTACCTTTATTACTAACCCGATTTTATCATTATTATATAAAAAATCACGTGATAAGTCCCGTTAGTTATTAATCATGAGTATAAATCGTGAATCTCTTAAAACAATTACTAGTACTTTAGCAGTTGAATATGATGTTACAAAATTAAAATACATACATACATACAAAACAAAACGCCCATTTCCCTGTAGAGAAGCGTCCCGATCCTGACAAACCACTTTCGCTTCATTGACACTCATACGAGTTGTACAATACATGTACACTCGGCGGTTATAGGTACTTCTAACGTCATCCTTTTTCAATATATCTATCTGACAGTCAGTCAAATATCTTATTGGTCCTGTCTCTACGTAACACTTCCACTTCACCCACATATATTACTTTTGTCAATCTTCTATCATTCATACGCATAACATTTCCAAACCATCGAAGCTTGCCCTTTTCAATCTTAGTCACTACATTTTTTTTCAAAATGTAATTTCCCTTATCATACTTTGTTATATCGTAACATTCAATGGTATCATGGATATAATGGATTCACGTATAGTAAAATTCATAACCATTACCAAACTATACATAACAATCTACGTACTGGTTGATGAGTTGGGACACCATGGCCTCTCGTGTCAGAGAAGTGCTGGTCGCTGGTCTCGACACGCCGCGCTCAATGAAGTTATTCGTCGTGCTCTTGTCGCTATCGACGTGCCTGCTGTGCTTGAGCCCGCTGGTTTGGCTCGTGATGACGGTAAGAGACCTGACGGAATGACTATCATTCCTTGGAAATGTGGAAGGACTTTGGTGTGGGACGCCACATGCGTGGACACTCTGGCTCCATCCCATCTCGCTGGGTCGGCTAACGAGGCTAGCACTGCGGCCACTCTGGCCGAGTCTCAGAAGTCGAGGAAGTACTCAGCACTTACGGACGAGTATTGTTTTGTCCCGTTTGCTGTTGAGACTTTAGGTCCTTGGGGTCCTGGGGCTCATCAATTAGTGAATGAAATATCATCCCGGTTAATTGAAAAGTTTGGGGATCCCAGGGCTGGAGCATTTTTCTCTCAGAGAATTAGCATAGCTATTCAGAGGGGGAATGCTATCAGTGTCTTGGGAACCCTACCACCCTCTGACAGCGATGATTATAAAGATATTTTCTATGTAATTTAATTTTTATTTCTACTTTAGGTTTATAGTTTTAATTACTTGTTGTATTGTATATAATAAAATTTTATCTACGTACATATTTCAATAAAGTCCAACCTCATTTCTACGATAAGCTACGAGTATCCCGCACCACGAAATTTCATACTACGAATCACTATGCACCGTAGAGCTTCGAACAGACAATATGAGACCCGCAAATCTCACTTAGGGCATTCAGCGACACGTGACACCAACGGCTTCCCCTCTAAACGTGGTCTATGGGCTCTAACAACAACACGTGACTGGGCCCAGGTATAGCAATAAGGGTAAATAGATATATGCCTTTTGTATAAGCTATAGGAGAATTTAGGAATTACTATTACGAATATATATATGAGTGAAGTGGAAGGGCGATTACGTAAGGGCTGGCCTAATAAGACATATAACAGTCAGATAGACGCTATATTGAAAAACGTGACGTTAGGTGAACTTATAACCGCTGAGAGTGTATGAGAAGATGTATGAATGTCAATGAAGCGAAAGAAGTCTGTCAGGATCGGTACAAATGGGGATCCGTGATCTCTGCCCACCCCTCTACAGGGAATCAGGCGTGATGTGTATGTATGTATGTATGTACTATTATTAATATTCAAGAAGTCTATTTCTTGTCCCGTGCTACTCTCGAGCGTAAAATGAATGCTAACTATGCCGTTCTTCCAGGCATGTCGTAGGTGCCTAAGGGACTAAGGGTAAATAGAATCTATTGGGCGATGGACTAGCAATCGAAAAGCTGTTCTAAATAATATTGCAACCCCATTGAATGAATATTCATGCTAAATAATAACTTGGGAGATGTTATAGTATTACTGTGAACGTTTGTTTATATTTATTAAAATGTTATGTTTATATTAAACGATTTCATTACACAAACAATAGTAGAACAACAATAAGTGGCGTTATTCAACTCTTGATGATATTCAGAAGACAAATGTGTTTAATATCCGAATAGTCGACATTGCAACGTTTGATTAATATTCCGCTTCAACAAGTATTCAACGTGAAACACAACGTCCACTCGATTCTTTTACAATATCATTTATTTTATTCTACACCTCAGTGGTTGAGACTTTGGATTAGGAGAACTATTAATAGATAATCCTTTTCCAATTAAGGATGTAAGTAGGATCCTAATAGTAAGAAGAAATAGTTGTTTCTTTGTCTAATGTCGTATGTTAGCTTTCCTACATTGAACTCGGATATAAATTAAATTTAAACCTGATAATGATGGCAAAGATATCCGAGGATAAATATACTTCTAAGATCTTATGAAGCCCAATTGAAGAAAAGATTATGCCTATGTATACCAGTTTAAATTCAGAGTTCGATATAATAATAATAATAAAATTTGGACATTATTACACCAATTGAACTAGCCCCTTGGTGAGTACATTTATGTGGAGGGTACTAGTCAACGTATATTTAAGAAATATATAAGTATTATATATAGATAAATACATATATAGCATATATAATCAACAACCAGACTGGAAAGCAGAAGAAAAGCGTAATCCTTAACTCTACCTCTACCGAGAATCGAACCCGGGACCTTACGATTAGCGTTCAGGTGTCTAACCGATCGCAACACGGATGTCGTCAAATAATGTACAATCAATCAGGGCCCTTAGTCTACTAATGTGTTTTAACACAAACACAGTTTAATATCAAAACAGGAATAGTATGAACTTGGTAGTAGATGACCAAAAGTGTAAATTTTCACTATTAAAATCGACAAAAGTGTCAAACTAGGCGTAAAAAAGCCTAAATGTCACTTTAGGTAATCGACTACTCATTTCACACTATTACTGATCTGATATTTTGCAAAAGGCTTTAGTGGACTAAGGCCTCTGATCTAATTATCCACTACCCTGCAAGGATAGACAGTCGTGATTTGTGTGTTATCACTACATAGTATAAAACAAAGTCGCTTTCTCTGTCCCTATGTCCCTTTGTATGCTTAAATCTTTGAAACTACGCAACTGATTTTGATGCGGTTTTTTTAATAGATAGAGTGATTCAAGAGGAAGGTTTATATGTATAGTAACATCCATTAAATAGTGAAGCAGGCTATATATTTTATACCGATGCGAAGCCGGAGCGGGTCGCTAATGTATAAATATACTATATACGTATACGTACGTATTAACATTTCAGTTGTAGCCACTGTGGTAAATTCAATATTAAATTCATCGGCAAATTCACGAAGCTCTAGATATGAATTTGATGCGCATAATGAGTTAATAAACGTTTCAACAAAACCCCGACATGTCGCAAACAGCATCTGTCAATTCAAACTAACTTTGGGAGTTGAGCGAAATTTTCAATTACCAGCAAAAACTGCACTCCTGGTAATTCCGAGCATATCACTAGTACCAGCGGGGACAAAATGAAATGAATTTCTGTAGTATGCGGGATAAATTCACATGAATTATTCATGGCGAAAGAATACTCCTGAGCTCTATTTACAAGGAAAAAATGACAAAGGGTTTATGTGCAACCACCCCTTTAGGTAGTGCGACAAAGATGCTTGTATATTACGCGTATCCTTTCAATATCATATTGAGGTAGACAGAACCTTGGAGACGAAATATCGTCAAGATCACATTTTATCGGGTATATTAGGGTTGTTATGTCATATGAAACATAAGTGATAGGTTGCTAGTCCATTGCCCATCAGATTCATTGACCTCTAGTTCCTTAATTGTCTTCCTCGTGCTGAGAAGAATGGCAGCTAGTTAGCAATTTTTTCATTCCAGACTAACACGGGACATACATTGATATAACATGACAGGCCAACGTTTAAAAATAGAATGCAATATTTTTATCCAACGCTTGGTAAGAGTTAACTAAGAATCTAAATTAATCAAATTTATTAGAAAATGGGATTGCAACCTAATATTTCATGTCAATGCCATCATTACCCCAATAATGCTTGAGGTAACATTTAATTAATTGAATCGGCGTGTCAGGGGGTACAGGGTTCAATTCCCGCTTGAGCATGTACCAATGGCAATGAAGTTTTATGTTTATTTATGAACATTTTTGAAATAAATTACATTTACGAAATGCACCGAATACTACGGTGAAGGAAAACATCGTGAGGAGACCTACCTTCTCTGAACAGATAATAGTGTTTGTAAATGGCAACATGCTTTACCACCTATTACATTGAATACTCACTATCTGCTCATCACGTGGTTCAAGGTGGCCATAGAATTACTACCTTCGCAATTGCGGAGATGTCCACCTGAACCTCTGACTACCCCGCAATGGTTTGTAAACACGTTTGTCTTAAGGTAACATTACCGAGATAATATTTAGGGAGAAAGATTTTATAAATGCTTAAATAAAATGTTGTAGAATGACTGTAATGAGTAATTTCTCTTCTTCAATATGAGGAACAATTATTCCCCTCTCGTTTGGGTAATAGAGGCTTAAACCTATGTATGTATAGAAAATATTCTACAGAACACTAAAGCGACGCGAAATTTTGTTTGCACTAAAGCGACGTTGATCGAGAAGTGCTACTACTAGGTGAAAGACTTTTTAAATGATGTTATGTGACGTTTCATTTTTGTGTGGTCATGGCTTCCCGTTCCAGTTCTTATTGGGACTCACAATGGGACTCACAGTGTATATTAATGACATATTCATATATCATATATATAATCACAATTTTTTTTTTACTTTCAATAAGTGATTTTATGATCCTTATATTGAATAAAAAGATTTTCATTTCATTTTCAACGTCGCAGTGACTGTACTATAGCACTTGGCCTGCTTTCACGCAACGGTACTTGAATATTCCAGAACTGGGGTTGGTTTTGAACCAGTTGTCCGAAGACTGGCGAAGAGCCAGATTCACTCAACCCTATGAGGAATAAAGGAAATATGCTCCCCTATAACGGTAATGAGATGGCATTTTAAGAAAAGAAAGAAAGAAAAAAACTTTATGCACTAACATACAAAAACACAAACATGGAAAAAAAATGCAAAGAACACCGTTGATGCAGTGAAAAGGTGCTGCCTCAGTATACGATGTAGCTAGGCTACATCACTGGTCCTCCGGCAGCACCCGATTCGGTTCGATTTACGTACATTATTTGACGACCTCCGTGGCGCGATCGGTTAGACACCTGAACGCTAATCGTGAGATCCTGGGTTCGATTCCCGGTGGAGGCAGAGTACACTTTTCTACTGCTTTTCAGTCTGGCCGTTGATTATATATGCTATATATGTATATATGTATTTATCTATGTATAATATGTGTACATTTTTTATATATACGTTGACTAGTACCCTTAACACAAGTCTTAAATGTGTTTACCAAGGGGCTAGTTCAATTGGTGCAGAAATGTCCAAATATTATTATTATTTAGAGTCGCTAACGGTGAGGGAAAACATCGTGAAGAATCCTGCCTATACCTCGGGACAGTGTCTATACTGCGATACGGTTCACTACCTATCACGTTGGATGCTGTTTATCTAGTGAAACGCGGGTTTCGAGTGATCCATACCTAACCTAACATGCTTTCGGAATTTCCAAGAACACTCAAACGTCTGACTACCCCGTCAGAATAAAAATTGTGAAACGTATGTATGTCTGATGGTATGTAAGGTGATGACTGGGTAAATAGCTAGTGAACTGGCACCGATATTCCGTATTATTGCCATCGTGACATAAATACATAGTTATGCCATGTATGTAAGAACGACGTTTGTTCGGATCTAGACAAAACGGGATCCGTGATCTCGGCCTATCCCCTTATGGGGAAATGGGCGTGATATGTCTGTATGTATGCATTGAGATCAAGAATTTGTTTATCTTGATAAATGTTTGTATGTCGGTATGTAGGTTCGGTTATGTAGTTCAACTAGACCTCATTTAAAATGATTTAGGTGCATATTATACCTTTCACATACTATGTATACTCTTTATCAGGTTAAATATACGCAGCCAAATCTTTAACAACAATGACGCAATATAAAACCAGATTGGAATATTCAATACTACTACAATTCATTTTATTTATACAATTTTTCACTAAGCAACAAACAGTCACAATACAATACAAAATATATGTCATGTAAGTGATAAATATTGTTACATTCACTGACTGCACTCTCATTTCAAATACTTTTGTAGACACTAATGGAATCTATAGGATAGGAATATTAGATTACGATATATTATATCAGGACTAATAGGGATCCGTGATGTCTGCCTACCCCTCTACAGGGAATCAGGCGTGATGTGTATGTATGTATGATTACAATCCTATTAAATTATGCAATTCTTTAACCAGCAACAAACGTATAACATGATTACATGTATCCACGCCTGCATGCCCCTAACAGAGACTATCGATAGCCACCTGACAAAAATATAATATATATATAATACTTTTTTTTAATCTATTTTATTTAGGCCTTACATCTAAAGATTAAGTCCTAAATTAATTAGCACATTTAACAATTAAGGGCTTAAGTCAATGTCTCTTAAGTATAACGAATGAATAACAAAACTTAGAAACCTACTACTAAAGTCTACAGTGAAATCAGAGCTAAGTAAAATATATAACTTTTAACCAACGAAACTTTAAACTATGAAATAAATTTATTATAAAATCCGTCGGCTAATGTTGCCTTAATAGACATAGTGGATTCTCATCTTCTAGAAAACTTGTTAATCGCTCGAAGCATTCCATTTCAGTAAGTAGCTTCGCCCGCACTAGATTTAAGACTATAACCGTTCATAATGCGAAGATGTGCCAAAACTTATAAATTTAGATGAAAAGTTCTCAGTTTTAAAACATTATCTTGCTATACTGGAGTAAATGTAGAGTTATTCGGGGAAGAAATCTAATAATAACTAGATGTTTGGCATGGTCTTGTAGAAGGTTAACTATAAATTCAATATTCTAGGCATTTTTCATAATGACAATGGGCAGACTATATATATAGTCTGCCCGTGACCATGGCTGCTGCAACGTAGCCGAAACGTCGGGTTAATAAAGGTAACTTTATTATATAAAAACATACGCGATAAGTCCCGTTAGTTATTAATCATGAACATATGGTCATAGGTAAACTCAAGTCTGTTTTTAAATATATGTATTAAGAAGACAAAAGTTAATGTGATTTTTATCATAAAGGTTGCGTAATAAGTATCTCAATTTAGAGACTAAGGAAATTAATGAAGATATAAATACCTCTAACTATTTCACCTAACGTTTCGACCCAGTTGCATAGGTCTAAATAATGTCGGGTGAATAAAGTTATTTATATCTTAATTAATTTATCGTGATACGACCCTGACTGATATAGTAAATAAAATGAGTAAAATCGCGAGACTTTAAAAATAACAATTTTTCAAATAATTGCGAAACAAAAACCCACTGACAGGAAATTTAGTTCAAAACCGTAAAATCTAAAGCAATTCTAGCATTTCTTAATATCATTTATTTATTTCATATTAACTTAATTATTAGAAATGATTGGTTGCAGATTCGTTACTCTATCTATGTAAAGACTCCTTTAACCCCTTATCCCTTAATCACTTCCTACAACATTTCGGTAGAAACCAGTTAGTTAACATTGTAATAAAATATCACGGATAGAAACTTGATTCCTATACCATCTCGCTTTTTGTTCCCACCCGTAATGACAGTTAACCGCTAGTCATAATTACTATAATAACGATGGCCGCTAGTTTAAAGGCAGAATTCTAGAGTCCATTAATTGCTATAGTTGATCCAACTCCTTACATTAAGTGGACGAATAGTTTTCTAACTCCAGTCCATTTGCGAATAAATTGCGGTTACGCTAATAGTTTTCATTAATTTGGAATATGGGTGGTAATTAAAGGTTCAAATGTAGAAAATTATGGTTGTGATGTAGATGTTGTATGGACCAAGTGATAAATTGAGCCGTATATACAATGCCCCGTCATTAAGAGATTCGCGATTTATACTTATGTATAAACATACGCGATAAGTCCCGTTAGTTATTAATCATGAGTATAAATCGCGAATCTCTTAAAACTATGACCATATGTTCAGTTATGCAATTTACAAATCACAGCATTTTCTAATATCCATCTGTTTTTCTTTGTTTCATCGGAGTTAGCAACTTATATTAAGTTCCTCCCCAGTCTATTCCATCGGGTTCTGACCCAGAAACACACTCAACTTCCCTCTACCAACGAATACAGCGTTCCATAACTGTAATCTCGTAGGAAGTGTTATGGAAACTTTTCTTGCAGTGCTCAGTTGCTTATCAAAACATCTTGTTCTGTGAAATAGAGACGAAGTTTATATGATATGTGAAGTTCTAGTGTACTACGTGCATTTGTAGAATTGCTATTGATATTGATGCTTAGAGACTTCATGCTTAGAGTTATCTTAAATGCGTATGTAGCTTAAACATGACATTGTTACCTAGTTTTCCAAAAACTTGACCAATCGAATTATTAATCTAGCATAAATGAAATATTTATACTATTATTATTACTACTTTTATACTATATATTCTACTATTTATTGACGACATCCGTGGCGCGATCGGTTAGACGCCTGAATGCTAATCGTCAGGTCCCGGTTTCGATTCCCGGTGGAGGCAGAGTTAAGAACTATGCTTTCCAGTCTGGTCGTTGATTATATATGCTATATATGTATTTACCTATATATAATAAGTATTATTTCGTAAATACATGTTCACTTGTACTTTTAACACCAGTCTTAAATGTACTTAGTAAGGTGCTAGTTCATTGGTGTAATAGTGTCCCAAATATTATTATTATTATTGATTGTTCCATTGGGTTTAAAGGATCACAATTGTCACCTTGCAAGTTTAGAATTTTAACACACAATCTTTGCCTAACCTGACCGCAAATGAGATTATATGCATTCATAGATATTTATACATTCAAACATATATGCACGCCTCTACGTCTCCAACGGGATAAGCAGAGTCCGATGGCCACCTGGAACAATCCTGACAAATCTCTCTTGCTTCTCTAACAGTCATTAACCTTTGTATGTACACTGTTCTATGTGTGTGTGCTCTTCTGTTTTTGACGCTACGCACGCCTTAAGAAGAATGTCTCCAATATGATCTACATTTTGTAACATTTGATTTCGTACAAAAATTAGAGTAATTAATAATTAACGGGACTTATCGCGTAAGTTTTTATATAATAAAATTACCTTTATTAACCCGACGTTTCGGCTACGTTGCAGTAGCCATGGTCACGGGCAGACAGTCTGTACTTTAATAATGAATAACTAACAGGACTTATCGCGTAAGTTTTTATATAATAGTTACCTTTATTATTAACCCGACGTTATCTTTATTATATAAAAACTTACGCGATAAGTCCTGTTAATTATTAATCATGAGTATAAATCGCGAATTTCTTAAAACTATAAAAATTAGAGTTTTGTCCTGAAATTCTCAACTCAATTTGCACCGAAAATAAACCTAATTTTTGCATACCAACTATTAAACTATTCCACCCTACTTCAGACGCGAGTAATATATTAAAAGCTCCCGTAGTTACAAAAGGATTTCGAAATCTCTTCACTGAAAAGGCTCTTTGTGTGTGAAGTAATCCTTTTTAACTTATTTGAAGCCGGGTCACTGGGAAGTTTCATATTAGCAGTGGCTGTAGAAGCATGTGGCTTCATAGATTTAACTTTGCTTCTATTTTTCTAGCACTCAGCTTTGTACAAGTTATATAAATAGATAGCTGCTGTAGCAGTAATTCGACACAGCTCAGTAGTTTGGAGCTTGGATCTGTATCAGTGGTTACAGGGTTCAAATCCCGCTTGAGCATGTACCAATGGAAATGAATTTTAATGAATTTCTATATACTATTCTATGTATGTACATTTTCGTAATAAAAACACATTGACGAAATGCATCGATTTATATGGTGTGGGAAAACATCGTGAGGAAACCTACTTGTTCGTGGTAATAGTTTAGTGCTTGTAAATGGCGACATGGCTGACCACCTTTCACATTGAGCACTGACTATCTGGAGTATCTGGTTAACACGTGGGTTCGAGGTGTCCATAAAGTTACTACCTTCGCAATTTTGAATTACAGACATATATTTGGCATTCTATTTACATCTAAGACTAGCATTTTTCGAAATGTAATATAATGATATTCTTCATTCGTATTTACAAAAACAAAAACAAACGCATTCACGACCATTAACCCTTGCGGGGTAGTCAGATGTCCAGGTGTCCATCTCCGCAATTGCGAAGGTAGTAATTCTATGGACACCGCGAACCCACGTGTTAACCAGATAGTCGGTACTCAATGTGACAGGTGGTCAGCCATGTCGCCATTTACAAGCACTAACTATTACCTGTTCGACGAACAGGTAGGTTTCTTCACGATGTTTTCCCTCACCGTATAATTCGATGCATTTCGTAAATGTGTTTTTATTACGAAAATGTACATAGAAATTCATTAAAATTCATTTCCATTGGTACATGCTCAAGCGGGATTTGAACCCTGTACCCACTGATACAGAGCCAAGCCCCAAACAACTGAGCTACGTCGAATTATTATAACAATATTCGTATTTATTATAACAATAATAATATTGTAGGACAGTATTGCACCAATAGAACTAGTCCCTTGCTTAGTACATTTAAGACTTGTGTTAAGAGTACTAATCAACGTATATTTAAGAAATGTATACATATTATATATAGATAAATACATATATAGCATATATAATCAACGACCAGACTGGAAAGCAGTAGAAAAGCGTAGTTCTTAACTCTGCCTCCACCGGGAATCGAACCCGGGACCTCACGATTAGCGTTCTGGCGGCTAACCGATCGCGCCACGGAGGTCGTCAACATATAACATACAATATCAATATAATGTCCCCAAAGTTCCGTTTACAATAATCATATTAAAGGATTTGAATGTATATGTATGTATTCTTCATACTGATATAGCCGGCCTAATAAGACATATAACAGTCAGATAGACGCTATATTGAAAAAAAGTGACGTTAGGTATACCTATAGCCGCCGAGAGTGTATGAGAATATGTATGAATGTCAATGAAGCGAAAGTGCTCTGTCAGGACCGGGACAAATGGGGATCCGTGATCTCTGCCTACTCTTCTACAGGGAATCAGGCGTGATGTGTATGTACGTATGTATGATAGAGCAAGTCCATAGTATTAGTATTGAATACTTGATTGAGAGATTAATAGAATTTGCCTTCAGAAAATATGTTTTCTAAGTGCTATTTAACATTCGTAGTAATTCGTTCCCGATCATAAATTGCTTTACTGTGATGGCTTACGACAACCTTAATGGCATGGAAAGTTGACGCTGACTGTACTTCCGGGACTGGTGTACAGCATGCGAATAAATAACATACATATATTTTGTCCAATAGAAAGTAAGTGACGTCTGGGAGCTCTAGGGTCTTCCTCTATTACATCAATTGAACTAGCCCCTTTGTAAGTTCATTCAAGACTTGTGTTAAGGGCACTGGCAACGTATATTTAATAAATACATACATGTATACATATTAGATATAAATAAATACATATATAGCATATACAATAACGACCGATATTTTCTCGTATATACCTTTTGACGATATAAGTAATACATTGCTTAAAAATCTGTGTAGCGACCTCTATCGTCAAGAGTGGAATTTATCGTTTTTCGTTATCGCCGCTTTCAGTAGCTTTCCTTTGATTGAGCAATGACGTATTTTATTACGACTTTTGTTACGTATTGCATCTTCTTTGGGCACGTAAATGTTCTTTATGCTCACGTTTGTAATCTTTAAAAGGTGGGACAGAGCTAAAGTTCTCGAAATCAAAAGGGGTAAATAGAACCAAGGGTTTACTCATTACATATTGTTTGTTTAGGCAAAGATATACAATATTTACATTTAAACAGGCTAATTTATTCTCTATTCTGAAGGGATTTTTTACTAGCGAATCTAATCACTACATAGTATAAAACAAAGTTGCTTTCTCTGTCCCTATGTCCCTTTGTATGCTTAAGTCTTTGAAACTACGCAACGGATTTTGATGCGGTTTTTCTAATAGATAGAGTGATTCAAGAGGAAGGTTTATATGTATACATCAATTAAATAGCCAGAAGTACGAAGCCGGAGCGGGTTGCTAGTATATACTTAATGATTACACTCAATTATATAGTTATTTATGACTATTCATACATACATAGCAATGCATATACTTACAATAATACAAATACTTCTATATTCATTCCTTTCACGAAAGCGACTGAAAAGAATGGATCGAAATCAAATGATTCTCATGCATGTTGATGAGCCAATTCAATTCTTTGATTGAAAATATCACGCGCAATCTATCATTTTTCTACACGAATCTCAATATTCTGAGTTGTATCTATTATATGTAGTATAAATATTAGTAGTTTATCAGGAATGAACTATACGTTTATATAAACGCTAACATTATTGTAATATATGTATGTACACTCAATTTGTCTCTTTACATCAATTATCTGCGATTCATATATCATAATCATTTTGTAACTTAAATGAACTTATAATTCTTAATATTCCTTACATCACATACATATTTTCTCATGGTTTCCTAACCTTTACAAACACAATCTCAATAATCACCATATTCATCTTCAGTATGTTGTGACATGTTGCTATTACATCGCTCAATAGATTTAACATAGAACATACATCTATTCTTGGAATCCAGGTGGAAATACTTCAACCAATTGCCAATGTTATGTTCCGGTTACTCTCGAAAACTTGTGCGAGTGACGTAAGAGCTCAGAAGTGTTCGTGAAACAACAGTAGATGGCTCTAGTAGGATTTATTCAATCAATCAATCAATCAATCAGCCTATGACAGTCCACTGCTGGACGTAGGCCTCCCCAAGGTAACGCCACAAAACACGATCACTCGTGGCCCTCAGCCAACCACTACCAGCGACCTTTTTCAGGTCATCAGTCCATCTGGCAGGGGGGCGTCCTACACTACGTTTACCGAGACGCGGTCGCCATTCGAGAACCGCTTTGCTCCAACGGTCGTCGGTTCTGCGACAGACGTGACCGGCCCACTGCCACTTCAGCTTGCAACATCGATAGACAATGTCTACGACATTGGTTCTCTGCCGGATAATCTCGTTCCGGACTCTGTCCCTTAACGAGATACCCAGCATCGAACGTTCCATTGCCCGCTGAGCGACATGTAATCGGTGAGCCAGCCCGACTGTCATGTTCCACGTCTCGGCACCGTATGTCATTACAGGTAGGACGCACTGATTGAATACCCTGGTCTTAAGACACTGCGGTAGTGATGTGCGGTAGGATTTATTATGAAATAGTATTTCTGCTGTGTTTTAAAAGGTAAAAATCATGTTTATCGATATGTTATTATAGTGTAAAAGTTATATTCATGACTACATACAAACGCGTTCACGACTATCAGCCCTTGCGGGGTAGACATAGATTCAATTTCTACCCACGCAATTGCGAAGGTAGTTATTCTATGGCCACCTCGAAGCCACGTGTTAACCAGATAGACAGCACTTTATGCGATAGATGAAAAATCGTATCGTACAAGCACCTGTTTATTACCCGTGCCGAGAAATTGGTAGTTTTTCCTCACCATAGTTGCAGAGATGGACACCAAACTTCTGTTAACCCCGTAAGCGAAAAAGGTATTGAATTGTATACTATACAGGGTGGCGCATTCAAAACGGTCAGTATGGGGAAGTCTGAAACTATAAGAGATACGAAGATTTGTTCTTAGGAACCATGTCACCGATTTTAATAAAAATAAAAACTGCATTCATCCTTTCTTTGAAAAAACAACTGTTACCAGGACGGGAATCGAACCCGGTTTCTTTGGAAAAATAAACTTACCCTTTTCACTTTTTCTTTTTAAATATCGATTCTGTAGGTCTTAAACTGTAAATGTCTGTAAGAAACATGATGTCCAAAATGGATAAAATTCATTGTTTTGGCATACTTTAATTTATAATAGTACATAGGTGTTCTTAATGACCACCGTTGTTTTCAATACAATATTCAACACGTTTAGGTAACGAACGACCTTACTATTGAATTTTGTATTTTCATGTGGTGAATAAATGCGTTAAATTTACCTCTATTGCTACTTTTAGGTCTTCAACGGTGTCATAGCTTGTTTTGTAAAATTTATTCTTAACGTAACCTCACAAGAAATTTTCAAATATGGTTTAACACGTCACTTTAAGTGGACTTTTCAATAGATTGTTAGTGTTTGATTACTGTAGACAACAACACTTTCTAAAAGGATTAATGCAATGCTAATGTCACATGATATGGTGTATGTAACAAGTAGAGAGGTACAAAACTACAAACAGCCATAGAGTCAATTTTACATCTCTGAACTTGTTGAGTATTGTAACGGTGTATGTAAACTACTATGATAAACTAAAGTATGCCAAAACAATGCATTTTATTCATTTTGGACATCATGTTTCATAGAGACATTTAGAGCTTAAGACTTACACAATCGATATTTAAAAAGAAAAAGTGAAAAGGGCAAATTTATTTTTTTAAAGCAACCGGGTTCGATTACCGTACAGGATACAGTTGTTTTTTCAAAGAAAGTATGAATGCAGTTTTTATTTTTATCAAAATCGGTGACATGGTTCCTAAGAACAAATCTTCTTGTCTCTTATAGTTTCAGACTTTCCCATACTGACCGTTTTGAATGCGCCACCCTGTATAACTTTCTATATTTATAAGGACTTACTAGACTGACCAACTAACAATTAGCAGGGTCATTGGACACTAGGCATCAAGTTGTTAACTCTTAATAAGTACCTTACAAGTAACTGGAGATATTGTATGTACAGGCAACGACTGGTCGCTATGCACGATATGTTTCTTATAGGAGAAGGCACTTACCTAACCTGTTTTAAAAAAACTCTTGTAAATAACTCTTCTTGATAGAAATTACTTATACATAAAACTAAATATGTACAAATTAAAACATAAAAGAAAAACTTTATAAATTTATTTATATATATATATATATATATATATATATATATATATATATATATATAAAACTATATAAAATTAAATAAAATTACAGAATCGCTTATAATGTATAGTTCTATAAGTAAATTCTTTATTATTTCATAACATACGAGTATCTTGTTTACAGCGGCATTAACATACACAAGCCATATTTCTATTAGGAAGTTATTACGGTTGCGGTTTGAAAGAAGATGTAGTGACTAAAATTAAAAAAGGTACGCTTTGATGGTTTAGACATGGTATGTAGATGAATGATAGCAGATTGAATCATGTTGTCCTCCTTTTTATCCATATTGAAAAAGGGTGACGTTAGAAGTACCTGTAACCACCGATTGTGTATGAATGTCAATGAAAGAAAGAGCGAAAGTGGTCTGTCAGGGACAAATGAGGATTGGTGATCTCTGCCTACTCCTCTACAGGGCATGAGGCGTGAATTGTATGTATGTACGGTATAAGTAAAGCGAACTTTTATTATCGTGCATGTTTATGGGGCTGTAAACAAATGCTTTTTATAAATATTATTTTTAAGAAATGGATTCTAGAAAAACTTTGTTTACGCAGTTAACAAGCAGAAGTTTTCGACGCAAAAAGTGTGATAAAATGTTATGAGTACCGTTGCGGAGGCTTAATGAAAAAGAGAGGTTGGTAATGACGGTTTTTGGGGGAAAACTTTTTTTTATTACGACCTACAACCAGACAGATTTTAGTAAAAAGTTCAATTAAACAATAAGAGCCTGACCTAGGACTAAAATATTGTTTTTGATAGTACAAGTAGGTATAATAGATAACAATACGTAAGGGCTAAATATTTTACATAAAGTAAAAAATTGGATAGACACATTTACATGTATTCATTATGTCAATCCATCTATACTGCATGTTATTTTAGATAACAATATATAATCTCCGTTCATTTTTTATTTATATTGAGTACTAGTTTAATATTATTAACATTTCATTTATTTATTACATTTTATTTATTGAGTGTTTGTTCACTTTTCTCATTATGAACAGCTTTGGAATGGCAGTAAAAAAGACGTATAAATTTTTTACATCATTCCAGCATCAAAACAAAAGCCAAACACGTTTACGACCATCAACCCTTGCCGGGTTTTCAAAGATTCGGGTTTCCATCTCTGCAATCGCAAGTAGATTTATATGGCCACCTTGACCACGCGTGCACCAGAGAATCAATACTCAATGTGACAGGTGGTAATCCGTGTCGCCATTTAAAAGCATTAACTATTACCTGTTCGGGAACAGGTCGGTTTCCTCACAATATAATTTTATGACGAGAATGTACAGAAATTCATTACAATTCATTTCTATTAGTACATGCTCAAGTGGGATTTTAACCTTATACCCACTAATACTGAATCAAGCCCCAAACAACTGAGCTACGCTGAATTACTGAGCTACGCCGAATTACTGAGCTACGCAACAAAGATGAATTAATCAATTAAGTCATTATATTTACGTCTCTATTCACATGAAATTTAGTGCATAATTCCAATGAATTCCAAATCTAGTGCACGGCCTAGCAACCCCAAATACAGGATGTGACGCTTTCGCCGCCCACTGACAAAACACGGGACTGACAAATGGCTTTAATATCCGCATCGCGAAACGCGCTGATTAATAGTACACCCTCTATAAATAGCAGTTGAATTGAAACTGTCATTAGTTCTGGGACAGTTTTTGTATCGTTAAGGGCAGATGTAAATACATATTGTTACATACAGTTGTAATAAATATTGTAAATTTGGGGAGTGGTAAGTTAGTATAGATAAAATAGTCACATTTACAGTAATTAAAGAATTGAAAAATGTAATTTGCTCACATAATTTACAGTCGCTAACGGTGAGGGAAAACATCGTGACGAAACCTGCCTATAGCTCGGGGTAGGTAAAGCCTGTATACGTCGATGCGGGTAACTACTTATAACGTTGGATGTTACCTACTAAGTGAAAGGCAGGCTATGAGTGACCTAACCTAACATGTCTTCGACATTTCCAAGATGGCCAATGAAGCCTCTGAATATTACTAAAAAGTGATTATGAGAAGTACAAGTAGTGAAGCGTATGTTATGTTATTCATAGTATTGTAGTAACTTAGCTAAACCAGTTTAAATATTATATAATAACAATAACTAATATTATAGACATCGTTTAAAAAATCACATTTACTTAACATAACTATTTTGATATATTCATCGGTTGTTCTAATAATAAATATTTGTTTAATAACATGATAAAATTAATTTTCAAACTTTATACGAGCCAGTTTTATTCCGAATTTATATCAAATTTAATGAAAAGAAGCTGATAATTACAAACAACTTAAGTTTTATCTACACGTAAACAAATCTTCCCGAAGTAACCTATCTATGAAAAAGGCTGGCACCTCTTCCTTCATTCCATATAACTGTGTGTTCCCGACTTTAATTCAAAAAGTTCGTTGATCAAACGAGAGCTTCTGTTTGAGTTTCACCTTCGTTCTATTCCATCTACTCTCATTGCGGAGTATGAAATTCGTAGCAAACTCAGAGTGCTTTTTGTTAAACTTTATTGCAAGTATGTTTTTATATTTATTACTATTTGCTTTGCGCTTGTTGGATTTGAATTTAGTAGCTTTACTTACTGGTTATGGAATATTATATTCAGTTTAACGAATTATCATTGTTGTTGAGATTAGTAAATAACATAAGAAATAAGTAATAAAAGCTCAACAAATAATAGTCTGAGAACACAGAACATTATTTGCGACATAGTCAAAGTTTGACGTATCCATCTCCAAAACTATAAAGTAAATAATGTAAGGCGGTACAAACCCATTTTTAACCAAAAATGCTGCATAAATCGCCGTGTTATCATATTATAGTACTGAGTTTTGCTCAGTGTAAATAATAGGCAAATTTTCACACAGATATATAAAGTCCTGGTATTGTTCGTGATAATTTATATACAATAATTTAAAGTAAATGTATGTTTCATTAAAATTAAAGCTAATTTTATTCATCATAAAGGAACTTAAGTACATTAAAAGTCTTACTCTATAGGTATAAAACCTCAGATCTTAGCAAGAATCCCTCCAAAGTTCCGGGCGGTTGAAACACGGCCGAACCCCACCAAATTACATTCCATTTACACAAATTGTGTGGCGCAAACAATAAAACTGTTCCTTGGTAGTTTATGCAATGGCCGCTTCCGTTTTCCGGTTAATGCAACCGGACCCGGAACGATGGCCCGCCATTGGAGTTGCAATTTATTCCAACGGGGAACTTAAGTTGTTTGCGCTTGTTTTAATTTGTAATAATACCGTCATATTGTGTATCAAAGTTCGACACAAGTTTTCTTCAGCAAACTTAACATTCGAAACTTCATTGTCTCATTATTTTGTAACTAGAATGCTTAAAAATGGTCTATACTACTCTGGGAGGTAAAAAATGAAATAAATGTTGTTCTTCCCGGTATGTCGTAGGAGGCGACTTAGGGACTAAGGGTAAATAAAATCTAATGGGTGACGTGCTTGACATTCCTAATATTCTAATTAAAAGTGACCTAGGAGATATTTATATCTCCGAGGCAGAAATTCTTATCTTTATTACATCTCCACCACAAAACGGATTAAAGGACGTGTATTTATATGTATAATAATAATAATAATTCTTTATTTTCCAAAAAATACAACTTAAACCTTATAAATTAGACATTTTGATTAGAGTACACTTTGTAGTTGATCGTCCCGCTGTCACAGACTAGGTCACGCCTTAGCGTAACCGGTATTAGTGACAGACAGGGCCATTCCCTACATTACACAATAACAAAATAATAAGTAGAGTGTCTAATCCAAACACATGCCACAATACCAATAAGAAAGAAAAACAAACAAACAAATACGAAAAACATAATCCACCTAACCAATATGTATGTATAGCATTAAACTAAAACACAATAGTGGTTATAAATAGAAAAGCTTCCTCTACAGAGCTCATTCCATAAAATCCAGGCAATTTAGCTTACTACCTCCAGATATAAACAGTTATCCAGATAAATGAACCTGGCTGAGCACAGATACTGAATTCTTTTAATCTGGATTAGAGCTGAATCTCTTGCTTCACAGATGTTCTGGAACTTGAATGGGCTGTAATATGATAATACTAGCGGACCCGACAGACTTCTGTCATAAAGATTTGTAATGTGGCAGTTTTTTGTTCCTACGTATTTTATAGTCGTGGCTCAAAATTCTCCTTAACAAAACCGTCACCCTGGTGATAGCGCGTTATGGATAAAAAATAATTAAATGAAACATATATAAGGATTTAAAAGTATATAATCTCTATATTGTTAATCATGTGAATCATCATTATTTACAGAAGAAAATAGCAAATTAATATTTTCATGACCATGTCCTTGAGTGAATTTTTATTTTCAGGACCATGTCCTTGAGTGCATTGTTATTTTCAGGAGCATGTCAATAGGTGATTTGTTATTTTCAGGAGCATGTCCTTAAGTGAATTGTTATTTCCACGAGCATGTCCTTAGGTAAATTGTCATTTTCAGGACCATGTTCTTAGGTGAATTGTTATTTTCAGGACGATGTCCTTGAGTGAATTGTAATTATCAGAAGTATGTCCTTAAGTGAATTGTAATTTTCAGGAGCATGTCCTTAGCTAAATTGTTATTTTCAGGACCATGTTCTTGGGTGAATCGTTATTTTCAGGACGATACCCTTGAGTGAACTGTTATTTTCAGCAGCATGTCCTAAGGTAAATTGTTATTTTCAGGACGATGTCCTTGAGTGAATTGTAATTATCCGGAGTATGTCCTTAAGTGAATTGTTATTTTCAGGACGATGTCCTTGAGTGAATTGTTATTTTTAGGAGCATGTCTTTGAATGAATTGTTATTTTCAGGACGATGTCCTTGAGTGAATTGTTATTTTTAGGAGCATTTCCTTGAGTGAATTGTTATTTTCAGGAGCATGTCCTTAGGTTAATTGTTATTTTCAGGAGCATGTCCTTGAGTGAATTGTTATTTTCAGGAGCATGTAATTCAGTGAATTGTTATTTTCAGGACCATGTCCTTGAGTGAATTGTTATTTTTAGGAGCATGTCTTTGAATGAATTGTTATTTTCAGGACGATGTCTTTGAGTGAATTGTTATTTTCAGGAGCATGTCTTTGAATGAATTGTTATTTTCAGGACGATGTCCTTGAGTGAATTGTTATTTTTAGGAGCATTTCCTTGAGTGAATTGTTATTTTCAGGAGCATGTCCTTAGGTTAATTGTTATTTTCAGGAGCATGTCCTTGAGTGAATTGTTATTTTCAGGAGCATGTCATTGAGTCGATTGTTATTTTCAGGATTATGTCCTTGAGTAATTTGTTATTTTCAGGACGATGTCCTTGAGTGAATTGTTATTTTCAGGAGCATATCCTTAGGTGAATTGTTATTTTCAGGAGCATGTCCTTGAGTGAATTGTTATTTTCAGGAGCATATCCGTAGGTGAATTGTTATTTTCAGGACGATATCCTTGAGTGAATTGTTATTTTCAGGAGCATATCCTTAGGTGAATTGTTATTTCCATGACAATGTTCTTGAGTGAATTGTTATTTTCAGGAGCATGTCCTTGAGTGAATTGTTATTTTCAGGAGCATGTTTTTGGGTGAATTGTTATTTTCTGGAGCATGTCCTTGTGTGACTTGTTATTTTCAGGACAATGTCCTAAGGTGAATTGTTATTTTCAGGACCATGTCCTTAGGTGAATTGTTATTTTCAGGACCATGTCCTTAGAAGAATTGTAATTTTCAGGAGCATATCCTTAGATGAATTGTTATTTTCAGGACAATGTCCTAAGGTGAATTGTTATTTTCAGGGGCATATCCTTGAGAAAAATGTTATTTTCAGGAGCATGTCCTTGAGAAAAATGTTATTTTCAGGAGCATGTCCATTAGAACATTGTTATTTTCAGGACCATGTCCTTGAGTGAATTGTTAGTTTCAGGACGATGTCCTTAGGTGAATTATTATTTTCAGCAACATGTCTTTGAGTAAATTGTTATGTTCAGGACGATGCATTTTAGTAAACTGTTATTTTCAGGAGCATATCCTTAAGTAAATTGTTATTTTCAGGACGATACCCTTGAGTTAACTGTTATTTTCAGCAGCATGTCCTAAGGTAAATTGTTATTTTCAGGACGATGTCCTTGAGTGAATTGTAATTATCCGGAGTATGTCCTTAAGTGAATTGTAATTTTCAGGATCATGTCCTTAGATGCATTGTTATTTTCAGGAGCATGTATTTGAGTGAATTGATATTTTCAGAAGCATGTATTTCAGTGAATTGTTATTTTCAGGAGCATGTATTTGAGTTAATTGTTATTTTCAGGAGCATGTCCTTGAGTGAATTGTTATTTTCAGGAGCATGTCCTTAGATGCATTGTTATTTTCAGGAGCATGTATTTGAGTGAATTGATATTTTCAGAAGCATGTATTTCAGTGAATTGTTATTTTCAGGAGCATGTATTTGAGTTAATTGTTATTTTCAGGAGCATGTCCTTGAGTGAATTGATATTTTCAGGAGCATGTCCTTGAGTGAATTGTTAATTTCAGGACAATGTATTTGACTGAATAGTTATTTTCAGGACCATGTCCTTGAGTGAATTGTTATTTTCAGGACAATGTATTCGAGTGAATTGTTATTTTCAGGACCATGTCCTTGAGTGAATTGTTATTTTCAGGACAATGTATTTGACTGAATAGTTATTTTCAGGACCATGTCCTTGAGTGAATTGTTATTTTCAGGACAATGTATTTGAGTGAATTGTTATTTTCAGGACCATGTCCTTGAGTGAATTGTTAATTTCAGGAGCATGTCCTTGAGTGAATTGTTATTTTCAGAACGATGTCTTTGAGTGAATTGTTATTTTCAGGAGCATGTCTTTGAATGAATTGTTATTTTCAGGACGATGTCCTTGAGTGAATTGTTATTTTTAGGAGCATTTCCTTGAGTGAATTGTTATTTTCAGGAGCATGTCCTTAGGTTAATTGTTATTTTCAGGAGCATGTCCTTGAGTGAATTGTTATTTTCAGGAGCATGTCATTGAGTCGATTGTTATTTTCAGGACTATGTCCTTGAGTAATTTGTTATTTTCAGGACGATGTCCTTGAGTGAATTGTTATTTTCAGGAGCATGTCCTTAGGTGAATTGTTATTTTCAGGAGCATGTCCTTAGGTGAATTGTTATTTTCAGGAGCATATCCTTAGGTGAATTGTTATTTTCAGGAGCATATCCTTAGGTGAATTGTTATTTTCCGGAGCATGTCCTTAGGTGAATTGTTATTTTCAGGAGCATATCCTTAGGTGAATTGTTATTTTCAGGAGCATGTCCTTAGGTGATTTGTTATTTTCCGGAGCATATCCTTAGGTGAATTGTTATTTTCAGGAGCATGTCCTTAGGTGAATTGTTATTTTCAGGAGCATATCCTTAGGTGAATTGTTATTTTCAGGAGCATATCCTTAGGTGAATTGTTATTTTCCGGAGCATGTCCTTAGGTGAATTGTTATTTTCAGGAGCATATCCTTAGGTGAATTGTTATTTTCAGGAGCATGTCCTTAAGTGAATAGTTATTTTCAGGAGCATATCCTTAGGTGAATTGTTATTTTCAGGAGCATGTCCTTAGGTGAATTGTTATTTTCAGGACCATGTCCTTGAGTGAATTGTTATTTTCAGGAGCATGTCCTTAGGTGAATTGTTATTTTCAGGAGCATGTCCTTAGGTGAATTGTTATTTTCAGGAGCATATCCTTAGGTGAATTGTTATTTTCAGGAGCATGTCCTTAGGTGATTTGTTATTTTCCGGAGCATATCCTTAGGTGAATTGTTATTTTCAGGAGCATGTCCTTAAGTGAATTGTTATTTTCAGGAGCATGTCCTTAGGTGAATTGTTATTTTCAGGAGCATATCCTTAGGTGAATTGTTATTTTCAGGAGCATGTCCTTGAGTGAATTGTTATTTTCAGGAGCATATTCTTAGGTGATTTGTTATTTTCCGGAGCATGTCCTTAGGTGAATTGTTATTTTCAGGGGCATATCCTTAGGTGAATTGTTATTTCCAGGACAATGTCCTTGAGTGAATTGTTATTTTCAGGAGCATATCCTTAGGTGAATTGTTATTTTCAGGAGCATGTCCTTGAGTGAATTGTTATTTTCAGGAGCATATCCTTAGGTGAATTGTTATTTTCAGGACGATATCCTTGAGTGAATTGTTATTTTCAGGAGCATATCCTTAGGTGAATTGTTATTTCCATGACGATGTTCTTGAGTGAATTGTTATTTTCAGGAGCATGTCCTTGAGTGAATTGTTATTTTCAGGACAATGTCCTAAGGTGAATGTTATTTTCAGGACCATGTCCTTAGGTGAATTGTTATTTTCAGGAGCATATCCTTAGATGAATTGTTATTTTCAGGACAATGTCCTAAGGTGAATTGTTATTTTCAGGACCATGTCCTTAGGTGAATTGTTATTTTCAGGACCGTGTCCTTAGAAGAATTGTAATTTTCAGGAGCATATCCTTAGATGAATTGTTATTTTCAGGACAATGTCCTAAGGTGAATTGTTATTTTCAGGGGCATATCCTTGAGAAAAATGTTATTTTCAGGAGCATGTCCTTGAGCGAATTGTTATTTTCAGGAGCTTGTCCATTAGAACATTGTTATTTTCAGGAGCATGTCCTTAAATGAATTGTTATTTTCAGGACCATGTCCTTGAGTGAATTAATATTTTCAGGACGATGTCCTTGAGTGATTTGTTATTTTCCGGAGCATGTCCTTAGGTGAATTGTTATTTTCAGGAGCATATCCTTAGGTGAATTGTTATTTTCAGGAGCATGTCCTTAGGTGAAATGGTATTTTCAGGAGCATATCCTTAGGTGAATTGTTATTTTCAGGAGCATATCCTTAGGTGAATTGTTATTTTCCGGAGCATGTCCTTAGGTGAATTGTTATTTTCAGGAGCATATCCTTAGGTGAATTGTTATTTTCCGGAGCATGTCCTTAGGTGATTTGTTATTTTCCGGAGCATATCCTTAGGTGAATTGTTATTTTCAGGAGCATGTCCTTAAGTGAATTGTTATTTTCAGGAGCATGTCCTTAGGTGAATTGTTATTTTCAGGAGCATATCCTTAGGTGAATTGTTATTTTCAGGACGATGTCCTTGAGTGAATTGTTATTTTCAGGAGCATATCCTTAGGTGAATTGTTATTTTCCGGAGCATGTCCTTAGGTGAATTGTTATTTTCAGGAGCATATCCTTAGGTGAATTGTTATTTTCAGGAGCATGTCCTTAGGTGAATTGTTATTTTCAGGAGCATATCCTTAGGTGAATTGTTATTTTCAGGAGCATATCCTTAGGTGATTTGTTATTTTCAGGGGCATATCCTTAGGTGAATTGTTATTTTCAGGAGCATGTCCTTAGGTGAATTGTTATTTTCAGGAGCATATCCTTAGGTGAATTGTTATTTTCAGGAGCATGTCCTTAGGTGAATTGTTATTTTCAGGAGCATATCCTTAGGTGAATTGTTATTTTCAGGAGCATGTCCTTAGGTGAAATGTTATTTTCAGGAGCATGTCCTTAGGTGAATTGTTATTTTCAGGAACATGACTTTGAGTAAATTGTTATGTTCAGGACGATGCATTTTAGTAAACTGTTATTTTCAGGAGCATATCCTTAAGTAAATTGTTATTTTCAGGACCATGTCCTTGAGTTAATTGTTATTTTCCGAAGCATATCCTTAGGTGAATTGTTATTTTCAGGAGCATGTCCTTAGGTGAATTGTTATTTACAGGACCATGTCCTTAGAAGAATTGTTATTTTCAGGAGCATATCCTTAGGTGAATTGTTATTTTCCGGAGCATGTCCTTAGGTGAATTGTTATTTTCAGGAGCATGTCCTTAGGTGAATTGTTATTTTCAGGACCATGTCCTTAGAAGAATTGTAATGTTCAGGAGCATATCCTTAGATGAATTGTTATTTTCCGGAGCATATCCTTAGGTGAATTGTTATTTTCAGGAGCATGTCCTTAAGTGAATTGTTATTTTCAGGAGCATGTCCTTAGGTGAATTGTTATTTTCAGGAGCATATCCTTAGGTGAATTGTTATTTTCAGGACGATGTCCTTGAGTGAATTGTTATTTTCAGGAGCATATCCTTAGGTGAATTGTTATTTTCCGGAGCATGTCCTTAGGTGAATTGTTATTTTCAGGAGCATATCCTTAGGTGAATTGTTATTTTCAGGAGCATGTCCTTAGGTGAATTGTTATTTTCAGGAGCATACCCTTAGGTGAATTGTTATTTTCAGGAGCATATCCTTAGGTGATTTGTTATTTTTAGGAGCATGTCCTTGAGTGAATTGTTATTTTCAGGCCCATGCCCTAGAGTAAATTGTTATTTTCAGGAGCATGTCCTTAGGTGAATTGTTATTTTCAGGAGCATATCCTTAGGTGAATTGTTATTTTCAGGAGCATGTCCTTAGGTGAATTGTTATTTTCAGGAACATGACTTTGAGTAAATTGTTATGTTCAGGACGATGCATTTTAGTAAACTGTTATTTTCAGGAGCATATCCTTAAGTAAATTGTTATTTTCACGACCATGTCCTTGAGTTAATTGTTATTTTCCGAAGCATATCCTTAGGTGAATTGTTATTTTCAGGAGCATGTCCTTAGGTGAATTGTTATTTACAGGACCATGTCCTTAGAAGAATTGTTATTTTCAGGAGCATATCCTTAGGTGAATTGTTATTTTCAGGAGCATGTCCTTAGGTGAATTGTTATTTTCAGGAGCATATCCTTAGGTGAATTGTTATTTTCAGGAGCATGTCCTTAGGTGAATTGTTATTTTCAGGACCATGTCCTTAGAAGAATTGTTATTTTCAGGAGCATATCCTTAGATGAATTGTTATTTTCAGGACAATGTCCTAAGGTGAATTGTTATTTTCAGGGGCATATCCTTGAGAAAAATGTTATTTTCAGGAGCATGTCCTTGAGTTAATTGTTATTTTCAGGAGCATATCCTTAGGTGAATTGTTATTTTCAGGAGCATGTCCTTAGGTGAATTGTTATTTTCAGGACCATGTCCTTAGAAGAATTGTTATGTTCAGGAGCATATCCTTAGATGAATTGTTATTTTTAGGAGCATGTCCTTAGGTGAATTGTTATTTTCAGGACCATGTCCTTAGAAGAATTGTTATTTTCAGGAGCATATCCTTAGATGAATTGTTATTTTCAGGACAATGTCCTAAGGTGAATTGTTATTTTCAGGGGCATATCCTTGAGAAAAATGTTATTTTCAGGAGCATGTCCTTGAGCGAATTGTTACTTTCAGGAGCTTGTCCATTAGAACATTGTTATTTTCAGGAGCATGTCCTTAAATGAATTGTTATTTTCAGGACCATGTCCTTGAGTGAATTAATATTTTCAGGACGATGTCCTTGAGTGAATTGTTAGTTTCAGGACGATGTCCTTAGGTGAATTATTATTTTCAGGAACATGTCTTTGAGTAAATTGTTATGTTCAGGACGATGCATTTTAGTAAACTGTTATTTTCAGGAGCATATCCTTAAGTAAATTGTTATTTTCAGGACCATGTCCTTGAGTTAATTGTTATTTTCAGGATCATGTCTTTAGGTGAATTGTTATTTTCAGGATCATGTACTAAAGTAATTGTTATTTTCAGGAGCATGTCCTTAAATGAATTGTTATTTTCAGGAGCATATCCTTAGGTGAATTGTTATTTTCAGGAGCATGTCCTTAGGTGAATTGTTATTTTCAGGAGCATATCCTTAGGTGATTTGTTATTTTCAGGACCATGTCCTTGAGTAATTTGTTATTTTCAGGAGCATGTCCTTGAGTGAATTGTTATTTTCAGGAGCATGTCCTTGAGTGAATTGTTAATTTTAGGAGCATGTCGTTAGGTGAATTGTTATTTTCAGGATCATGTCCTTGAGAGAATTGTTATTTTCAGGAGCATGTCCTTGAGTGAATTGTTAATTTCAGGAGCATGTCGTAAGGTGAATTGTTATTTTCAGGATCATGTCCTTGAGAGAATTGTTATTTTCAGGAGCATGTCCTTGAGTGAATTGTTAATTTCAGGAGCATGTCGTTAGGTGAATTGTTATTTTCAGGATCATGTCCTTGAGTGAATTGTTATTTTCAGGAGCATGTCCTTGAGTGAATTGTTAATTTCAGGAGCATGTCGTTAGGTGAATTGTTATTTTCAGGATCATGTCCTTGAGAGAATTGTTATTTTCAGGAGTATGTCCTTGAGTGAATTGTTATTTGCAGGAGCATATTCTGTAGCAAATTGTTATTTTCAGGAGCATGTCCTGGAGTGCATTGTTATTTTCAGGACGATGTCCTTCAGCGAATTGTTATTTTCAGAAGCATGTCCTTTAATGATTTTTTATTTTCAGAAACATGTCCTTGAGTGAATTGTTATTTTCAGGATGATGTCCTTAAATGAATTGCTATTTTCAGGAGCATGTCCTTAAGTGAATTGTTGTTTTCAGGACCATGTCCTTAGATGAATTGTTATTTTCAGGATGATTTCCTCGAGTGACTTGTTGTTTTCATTTTCATGTTCTTGATTGAATTGTTATTTTCAGGAGCATGTCCTTGAGTGAATTGTTATTTTCAGGAGCATGTCCTTTGGTGAATTGTTATTTTCAGGACCATGTTTTTAGCTGAAATGTTATTTTCAGGACCATGTTCTTAGGTGAATTGTTATTGTTAGGACCATGTTCTTAGGTGAATTGTTATTTTTAGGAGCATGTCCTTGAGTGAATTGTTATTTTCAGGATCATTTTCTTAGGTGAATTGTTATTTTCAGGACCATGTTCTTAGGTGAATTGTTATTTTCAGGACCATGTTCTTAGGTGAATTGTTATTTTTAGGAGCATGTCCTTGAGTGAATTGTTATTTTCAGGATCATGTCCTTAGGTTAATTGTTATTTTCAGGACCATGTTCTTAGGTGAATTGTTATTTTGAGGACCATGTTCTTAGGTGAATCGTTATTTTTAGGAGCATGTCCTCGAGTGAATTGTTATTTTCAGGAGCATGTCCTTAGGTGAATTGTTATTTTCAGAACCATGTTCTTAGGTGAATTGTTATTTTCAGGATCATGTCATTAGGTTAATTGTTATTTTCAGGACCATGTTCTTAGGTGAATTGTTATTTTCAGGACCATGTTCTTAGGTGAATCGTTATTTTTAGGAGCATGTCCTCGAGTGAATTGTTATTTTCAGGAGCATGTCCTTAGGTGAATTGTTATTTTCAGAACCATGTTCTTAGGTGAATTGTTATTTTCAGGATCATGTCATTAGGTTAATTGTTATTTTCAGGACCATGTTCTTAGGTGAATTGTTATTTTCAGAACCATGTTCTTAGGTGAATTGTTATTTTCAGGATCATGTCATTAGGTGAATTGTTATTTTCAGGACCATGTTCTTAGGTGAATTGTTATTTTTAGGAGCATGTCCTTGAGTGAATTGTTATTTTCAGGATCATGTCCTTAGGTTAATTGTTATTTTCAGGACCATGTTCTTAGGTGAATTGTTATTTTGAGGACCATGTTCTTAGGTGAATCGTTATTTTTAGGAGCATGTCCTCGAGTGAATTGTTATTTTCAGGAGCATGTCCTTAGGTGAATTGTTATTTTCAGAACCATGTTCTTAGGTGAATTGTTATTTTCAGGATCATGTCATTAGGTTAATTGTTATTTTCAGGACCATGTTCTTAGGTGAATTGTTATTTTGAGGACCATGTTCTTAGGTGAATCGTTATTTTTAGGAGCATGTCCTCGAGTGAATTGTTATTTTCAGGAGCATGTCCTTAGGTGAATTGTTATTTTCAGAACCATGTTCTTAGGTGAATTGTTATTTTCAGGATCATGTCATTAGGTTAATTGTTATTTTCAGGACCATGTTCTTAGGTGAATTGTTATTTTCAGGACCATGTTCTTAGGTGAATTATTATTTTCAGGACCATGTCCTTGAGTGAATTGTTATTTTCAGGACCATGTCCTTGAGCGAATTGTTATTTTCAGGAGCATGTCCTTAGGTGAATTGTTATTTTCAGGAGCATGTCCTTGAGTGAATTGTTATTTTCAGGACGATGTCCTTGAGTGAATTGTTAATTTCAGGAGCATGTCGTTAGGTGAATTGTTATTTTCAGGATCATGTCCTTGAGAGAATTGTTATTTTCAGGAGCATGTCCTTGAGTGAATTGTTATTTTCAGGACGATGTCCTTGAGTGAATTGTTATTTTCAGGAGCATGTCCTTGAGTGAATTGTTATTTTCAGGATCATGTCCTTGAGAGAATTGTTATTTTCAGGAGCATGTCCTTGAGTGAATTGTTATTTTCAGGAGCATGTCCTTGAGTGAATTGTTAATTTCAGTACGATGTCCTTAAGTTGATTGTTATTGTCAGGAGCATGTCCTTAAGTTAAATGTTATTTTCAGGAGCATGTCCTTAAGTTAATTGTTATTTTCAAGAGCATGTCCTTGAGTGAATTGTTAATTTCAGTACGATGTCCTTAAGTTAATTGTTATTTTCAGGAGCATGTCCTTAAGTTAATTGTTATTTTTAAGAGCATGTCCTTGAGTGAATTGTTATTTTCAGGACGATGTCCTTGAGTGAATTGTTATTTTCAGGAGCATGTCCTTAAGTTAATTGTTATTTTCAGGAGCATGTCCTTAAGTTAATTGTTATTTCCAGGAGCATATCCTTGAGTGAATTGTTAATTTCAAGAGCATGTCCTTGAGTGAATTGTTATTTTCAGGAGCATGTCCTTGAGCAAATTGTTATTTTCAGTACAGTGTCCTTAGGTGAATTGTTATTTTCAGGAGCATGTCCTTGAGTGAATTGTTATTGTCAGGAGTATGTCCTTGAGCAAATTGTTATTATCAGGAGCATGTCCTTAAGCGAATTGTTATTTTCAGGACGATGTAATTAAGTGAATAAATATTTTCAGGAGCAAATCCTTGAGAAAATTGTTATTTTTAGTACAGTGTCCTTAGGTGAATTGTAATTTTCAGGAGCATGTCCTTGAGTGAATTGTTAATTTCAGGAGCATTTACTTGAGAAATTGTTATTTTCAGGAGCATGTCCTTTGGTGAATTGTAATTTTCAGGACCATGTTTTTCGGTGAATTGTTATTTTCAGGACCATGTCCTTGAGCGTTATTTTCAGGAGCATGTCCTTGAGTGAATTGTTATTTTCAGGACGATGTCCTTGAGTGAATTGTTATTTTCAGGACCATGTCCTTGAGTGAATTAACATTTTCAGGACATGTCCTTGAGTGAATTGTTATTTTCAGGAGCATGTCCTTGAGTGAATTGTTATTTTCAGGAACATTTCCTTAGGTGAATTGTTATTTTCAGGAGCATGTTCTTGAGTGAATTGTTATTTTCAGGAGCATGTCCTTAGGTGAATTGTTATTTGCAGGAGCATATTCTGTAGCAAATTGTTATTTTCAGGAGCATGTCCTGGAGTGCATTGTTATTTTCAGGACGATGTCCTTCAGCGAATTGTTATTTTCAGAAGCATGTCCTTTAATGATTTTTTATTTTCAGAAACATGTCCTTGAGTGAATTGTTATTTTCAGGATGATGTCCTTAAATGAATTGCTATTTTCAGGAGCATGTCCTTAAGTGAATTGTTGTTTTCAGGACCATGTCCTTAGATGAATTGTTATTTTCAGGATGATTTCCTCGAGTGACTTGTTGTTTTCATTTTCATGTTCTTGATTGAATTGTTATTTTCAGGAGCATGTCCTTGAGTGAATTGTTATTTTCAGGAGCATGTCCTTTGGTGAATTGTTATTTTCAGGACCATGTTTTTAGCTGAAATGTTATTTTCAGGACCATGTTCTTAGGTGAATTGTTATTGTTAGGACCATGTTCTTAGGTGAATTGTTATTTTTAGGAGCATGTCCTTGAGTGAATTGTTATTTTCAGGATCATTTTCTTAGGTGAATTGTTATTTTCAGGACCATGTTCTTAGGTGAATTGTTATTTTCAGGACCATGTTCTTAGGTGAATTGTTATTTTTAGGAGCATGTCCTTGAGTGAATTGTTATTTTCAGGATCATGTCCTTAGGTGAATTGTTATTTTCAGAACCATGTTCTTAGGTGAATTGTTATTTTTAGGAGCATGTCCTTGAGTGAATTGTTATTTTCAGGATCATGTCCTTAGGTGAATTGTTATTTTCAGAACCATGTTCTTAGGTTAATTGTTATTTTCAGGACCATGTTCTTAGGTGAATTGTTATTTTGAGGACCATGTTCTTAGGTGAATCGTTATTTTTAGGAGCATGTCCTCGAGTGAATTGTTATTTTCAGGAGCATGTCCTTAGGTGAATTGTTATTTTCAGAACCATGTTCTTAGGTGAATTGTTATTTTCAGGATCATGTCCTTAGGTTAATTGTTATTTTCAGGACCATGTTCTTAGGTGAATTGTTATTTTCAGGACCATGTTCTTAGGTGAATTATTATTTTCAGGACCATGTCCTTGAGTGAATTGTTATTTTCAGGACCATGTCCTTGAGCGAATTGTTATTTTCAGGAGCATGTCCTTAGGTGAATTGTTATTTTCAGGAGCATGTCCTTGAGTGAATTGTTATTTTCAGGACGATGTCCTTGAGTGAATTGTTAATTTCAGGAGCATGTCGTTAGGTGAATTGTTATTTTCAGGATCATGTCCTTGAGAGAATTGTTATTTTCAGGAGCATGTCCTTGAGTGAATTGTTATTTTCAGGACGATGTCCTTGAGTGAATTGTTATTTTCAGGAGCATGTCCTTGAGTGAATTGTTATTTTCAGGATCATGTCCTTGAGAGAATTGTTATTTTCAGGAGCATGTCCTTGAGTGAATTGTTATTTTCAGGAGCATGTCCTTGAGTGAATTGTTAATTTCAGTACGATGTCCTTAAGTTAATTGTTATTGTCAGGAGCATGTCCTTAAGTTAAATGTTATTTTCAGGAGCATGTCCTTAAGTTAATTGTTATTTTCAAGAGCATGTCCTTGAGTGAATTGTTAATTTCAGTACGATGTCCTTAAGTTAATTGTTATTTTCAGGAGCATGTCCTTAAGTTAATTGTTATTTTCAAGAGCATGTCCTTGAGTGAATTGTTATTTTCAGGACGATGTCCTTGAGTGAATTGTTATTTTCAGGAGCATGTCCTTAAGTTAATTGTTATTTTCAGGAGCATGTCCTTAAGTTAATTGTTATTTCCAGGAGCATATCCTTGAGTGAATTGTTAATTTCAAGAGCATGTCCTTGAGTGAATTGTTATTTTCAGGAACACGTCCATTGGTGAATTGTTATTTTCATGACCATGTCCTGAGGTAAATTGTTATTTTCAGGATCATGTCCTTAAGTTAATTGTTATTTTCAGCAACATGTCCTTAGGTGAATTGGTATTTTCAGGACGATGTCCTTGATTGAATCGTTATTTTCAGGACCATGTCTTTAGGAGAATTGTTATTTTCAGGACGATATGCTTAGGTGAATTGTTATTTTCAGGACGATGTCCTTAGGTAAATTGTTTTTTTCACGAGCATGTCCTATGGTGAATTGTTATTTTCATGACCATGTCCTGAGGTAAATTGTTATTTTCAGGACGATGTCCTTGAGTGAATTGTTATTTTCAGGATCATGTCCTGAATTTAATTGTTATTTTCAGCAACATATCCTTAGGTGAATTGTTATTTTCAGGACCATGTCCTAAGGTGAATTGTTATTTTCAGGATCATGTCCTTAAGTTAATTGTTATTTTCAGCAACAAGTCCTTAGGTGAATTGTTATTTTCAGGACGATGTCCTTGAGTGAATTGTTATTTTCAGGATCACGTCCTTAAGTTAATTGTTATTTCAGCAACATGTCCTTAGGTGAATTGTTATTTTTAGGACCATGTCCTTAGGTGAATTGTTATTTTAAGGATCATGTCCTTAAGTTAATTGTTATTTACAGCAACATGCCCTTAGGTGAATTGTTATTTTCAGGACCATGTCCTTAGGTGAATTGTTATTTTCAGGAGCATGTCTTTGAGTGAATTGTTATTTTCAGCAACATGCCCTTAGGTGAATTGTTATTTTCAGCAACATGTCCTTAGGTGAATTGTTATTTTTAGGACCATGTCCTTAGGTGAATTGTTATTTTAAGGATCATGTCCTTAAGTTAATTGTTATTTTCAGCAACATGTCCTTGAGTGAATTGTTATTTTCAGGAGCATGTCCTTGAGTGAATTGTTATTTTCAGGACGATGTCCTTGAGTGAATTGTTATTTTCAGGAGCATGTCCTTGAGTGAATTGTTATTTTCAGGATCATGTCCTTGAGAGAATTGTTATTTTCAGGAGCATGTCCTTGAGTGAATTGTTAATTTCAGGAGCATGTCATTGAGTGAATTGTTAATTTCAGTACGATGTCCTTAAGTTGATTGTTATTGTCAGGAGCATGTCCTTAAGTTAAATGTTATTTTCAGGAGCATGTCCTTAAGTTAATTGTTATTTTCAAGAGCATGTCCTTGAGTGAATTGTTAATTTCAGTACGATGTCCTTAAGTTAATTGTTATTTTCAGGAGCATGTCCTTAAGTTAATTGTTATTTTTAAGAGCATGCCCTTAGGTGAATTGTTATTTTCAGCAACATGTCCTTAGGTGAATTGTTATTTTTAGGACCATGTCCTTAGGTGAATTGTTATTTTAAGGATCATGTCCTTAAGTTAATTGTTATTTTCAGCAACATGTCCTTAGGTGAATTGTTATTTTCAGGAGCATGTCCTTGAGTGAATTGTTATTTTCAGGACGATGTCCTTGAGTGAATTGTTATTTTCAGGAGCATGTCCTTGAGTGAATTGTTATTTTCAGGATCATGTCCTTGAGAGAATTGTTATTTTCAGGAGCATGTCCTTGAGTGAATTGTTATTTTCAGGAGCATGTCCTTGAGTGAATTGTTAATTTCAGTACGATGTCCTTAAGTTGGTTGTTATTGTCAGGAGCATGTCCTTAAGTTAAATGTTATTTTCAGGAGCATGTCCTTAAGTTAATTGTTATTTTCAAGAGCATGTCCTTGAGTGAATTGTTAATTTCAGTACGATGTCCTTAAGTTAATTGTTATTTTCAGGAGCATGTCCTTAAGTTAATTGTTATTTTTAAGAGCATGTCCTTGAGTGAATTGTTATTTTCAGGACGATGTCCTTGAGTGAATTGTTATTTTCAGGAGCATGTCCTTAAGTTAATTGTTATTTTCAGGAGCATGTCCTTAAGTTAATTGTTATTTCCAGGAGCATATCCTTGAGTGAATTGTTAATTTCAAGAGCATGTCCTTGAGTGAATTGTTATTTTCAGGAGCATGTCCTTGAGTGAATGGTTATTTTCAGGAGCATGTCCTTGAGCAAATTGTTATTTTCAGTACAGTGTCCTTAGGTGAATTGTTATTTTCAGGAGCATGTCCTTGAGTGAATTGTTATTGTCAGGAGTATGTCCTTGAGCAAATTGTTATTATCAGGAGCATGTCCTTAAGCGAATTGTTATTTTCAGGACGATGTAATTAAGTGAATAAATATTTTCAGGAGCAAATCCTTGAGAAAATTGTTATTTTTAGTACAGTGTCCTTAGGTGAATTGTAATTTTCAGGAGCATGTCCTTGAGTGAATTGTTAATTTTAGGAGCATTTACTTGAGAAATTGTTATTTTCAGGAGCATGTCCTTGAGTGAATTGTTAATTTCAGGAGCATTTACTTGAGAAATTGTTATTTTCAGGAGCATGTCCTTTGGTGAATTGTAATTTTCAGGACCATGTTTTTCGGTGAATTGTTATTTTCAGGACCATGTCCTTGAGCGTTATTTTCAGGAGCATGTCCTTGAGTGAATTGTTATTTTCAGGACCATGTCCTTGAGTGAATTAACATTTTCAGGACATGTCCTTGAGTGAATTGTTATTTTCAGGAGCATGTCCTTGAGTGAATTGTTATTTTCAGGAACATTTCCTTAGGTGAATTGTTATTTTCAGGAGCATGTTCTTGAGTGAATTGTTATTTTCAGGAGCATGTCCTTAGGTGAATTGTTATTTGCAGGAGCATATTCTGTAGCAAATTGTTATTTTCAGGAGCATGTCCTGGAGTGCATTGTTATTTTCAGGACGATGTCCTTCAGCGAATTGTTATTTTCAGAAGCATGTCCTTTAATGATTTTTTATTTTCAGAAACATGTCCTTGAGTGAATTGTTATTTTCAGGATGATGTCCTTAAATGAATTGCTATTTTCAGGAGCATGTCCTTAAGTGAATTGTTGTTTTCAGGACCATGTCCTTAGATGAATTGTTATTTTCAGGATGATTTCCTCGAGTGACTTGTTGTTTTCATTTTCATGTTCTTGATTGAATTGTTATTTTCAGGAGCATGTCCTTGAGTGAATTGTTATTTTCAGGAGCATGTCCTTTGGTGAATTGTTATTTTCAGGACCATGTTTTTAGCTGAAATGTTATTTTCAGGACCATGTTCTTAGGTGAATTGTTATTGTTAGGACCATGTTCTTAGGTGAATTGTTATTTTTAGGAGCATGTCCTTGAGTGAATTGTTATTTTCAGGATCATTTTCTTAGGTGAATTGTTATTTTCAGGACCATGTTCTTAGGTGAATTGTTATTTTCAGGACCATGTTCTTAGGTGAATTGTTATTTTTAGGAGCATGTCCTTGAGTGAATTGTTATTTTCAGGATCATGTCCTTAGGTGAATTGTTATTTTCAGAACCATGTTCTTAGGTGAATTGTTATTTTTAGGAGCATGTCCTTGAGTGAATTGTTATTTTCAGGATCATGTCCTTAGGTGAATTGTTATTTTCAGAACCATGTTCTTAGGTTAATTGTTATTTTCAGGACCATGTTCTTAGGTGAATTGTTATTTTGAGGAC
Source organism: Leucoptera coffeella (assembly GCA_030578115.1). Taxonomy (NCBI): domain Eukaryota; kingdom Metazoa; phylum Arthropoda; class Insecta; order Lepidoptera; family Lyonetiidae; genus Leucoptera; species Leucoptera coffeella. Next base: position 530,741 of record JAMBLF010000032.1, on the reverse strand, counting down.
CATGTTCTTAGGTGAATCGTTATTTTTAGGAGCATGTCCTCGAGTGAATTGTTATTTTCAGGAGCATGTCCTTAGGTGAATTGTTATTTTCAGAACCATGTTCTTAGGTGAATTGTTATTTTCAGGATCATGTCCTTAGGTTAATTGTTATTTTCAGGACCATGTTCTTAGGTGAATTGTTATTTTCAGGACCATGTTCTTAGGTGAATTATTATTTTCAGGACCATGTCCTTGAGTGAATTGTTATTTTCAGGACCATGTCCTTGAGCGAATTGTTATTTTCAGGAGCATGTCCTTAGGTGAATTGTTATTTTCAGGAGCATGTCCTTGAGTGAATTGTTATTTTCAGGACGATGTCCTTGAGTGAATTGTTAATTTCAGGAGCATGTCGTTAGGTGAATTGTTATTTTCAGGATCATGTCCTTGAGAGAATTGTTATTTTCAGGAGCATGTCCTTGAGTGAATTGTTATTTTCAGGACGATGTCCTTGAGTGAATTGTTATTTTCAGGAGCATGTCCTTGAGTGAATTGTTATTTTCAGGATCATGTCCTTGAGAGAATTGTTATTTTCAGGAGCATGTCCTTGAGTGAATTGTTATTTTCAGGAGCATGTCCTTGAGTGAATTGTTAATTTCAGTACGATGTCCTTAAGTTAATTGTTATTGTCAGGAGCATGTCCTTAAGTTAAATGTTATTTTCAGGAGCATGTCCTTAAGTTAATTGTTATTTTCAAGAGCATGTCCTTGAGTGAATTGTTAATTTCAGTACGATGTCCTTAAGTTAATTGTTATTTTCAGGAGCATGTCCTTAAGTTAATTGTTATTTTCAAGAGCATGTCCTTGAGTGAATTGTTATTTTCAGGACGATGTCCTTGAGTGAATTGTTATTTTCAGGAGCATGTCCTTAAGTTAATTGTTATTTTCAGGAGCATGTCCTTAAGTTAATTGTTATTTCCAGGAGCATATCCTTGAGTGAATTGTTAATTTCAAGAGCATGTCCTTGAGTGAATTGTTATTTTCAGGAACACGTCCATTGGTGAATTGTTATTTTCATGACCATGTCCTGAGGTAAATTGTTATTTTCAGGATCATGTCCTTAAGTTAATTGTTATTTTCAGCAACATGTCCTTAGGTGAATTGGTATTTTCAGGACGATGTCCTTGATTGAATTGTTATTTTCAGGACCATGTCTTTAGGAGAATTGTTATTTTCAGGACGATATGCTTAGGTGAATTGTTATTTTCAGGACGATGTCCTTAGGTAAATTGTTTTTTTCACGAGCATGTCCTATGGTGAATTGTTATTTTCATGACCATGTCCTGAGGTAAATTGTTATTTTCAGGACGATGTCCTTGAGTGAATTGTTATTTTCAGGATCATGTCCTGAATTTAATTGTTATTTTCAGCAACATATCCTTAGGTGAATTGTTATTTTCAGGACCATGTCCTAAGGTGAATTGTTATTTTCAGGATCATGTCCTTAAGTTAATTGTTATTTTCAGCAACAAGTCCTTAGGTGAATTGTTATTTTCAGGACGATGTCCTTGAGTGAATTGTTATTTTCAGGATCACGTCCTTAAGTTAATTGTTATTTCAGCAACATGTCCTTAGGTGAATTGTTATTTTTAGGACCATGTCCTTAGGTGAATTGTTATTTTAAGTTAATTGTTATTTACAGCAACATGCCCTTAGGTGAATTGTTATTTTCAGGACCATGTCCTTAGGTGAATTGTTATTTTCAGGAGCATGTCTTTGAGTGAATTGTTATTTTCAGCAACATGCCCTTAGGTGAATTGTTATTTTCAGCAACATGTCCTTAGGTGAATTGTTATTTTTAGGACCATGTCCTTAGGTGAATTGTTATTTTAAGGATCATGTCCTTAAGTTAATTGTTATTTTCAGCAACATGTCCTTAGGTGAATTGTTATTTTAAGGATCATGTCCTTAAGTTAATTGTTATTTTCAGCAACATGTCCTTAGGTGAATTGTTATTTTCAGGACGATGTCCTTAGGTAAACTGTTATTTTCAGGAGCATGTCTTTGAGTGAATTGTTATTTTCAGGATCATGTCGTTAGGTTAATTGTTATTTTCAGGACGATGTCATTAAGTGAATTGTTAGTGTGTTATCATGTCATTTGGTGAATCGTCCAAGCTAGCACGGGACTAATAAAACGAAGATAATCATCTCAATATCTTTTTCCCGTTAACTTATTTATGTAAGAATATAAAAAAAATATGCTTAATCGATAGAATAATATTTGAAACATTAATTACTTTAAAAAATATAAATGTAAAAAGAATTATTCTTTCTGAGCTATTTTAAAATTTTTACATATCATCATCATCATCATTTTGAAGCCTCAAATACTTAATTTAACATCATCAGATATAAACATAAACAGAAATTTAATAACAAATTACTATAATATACATATATGTCCACACACAAATCCTTTCGTACTACGAATAGCCGTAGCAGCTCGCAGTGTGAAATATAAGGAGCTTAGCTCCGAGAACTAACTGTTGGACTCATCCAGAGTAATATTGTGACGTCATTGAACCGATGGGATAATCTAGGAAACGCATTGACTCATAGAGTAAGATAGAGACTGTAATTACAATGATATATAATGTAGATACGTATTGATGATATGTAATGAAGATTGAAGTACTAAGTGGATTTATAGATATATGTGTGTGTCTATATGATTATCCTTTTATCTTTTTTAAGGTGAACATAATATCAAAGGTCTCTCAACGGTCGTTTGTAGGTATTTTGGTAAATAGGTATTATATTGCCTTTTGACGGCGAGTAAGCGATCTTTAAAATTACTTAATAACTCGATTTAATTATAATTATAAAATAACTTAATTTATTAAGTTTAATAGTTTATTTTATGTTTTATTTGTATGGTCTGATTATTTTGATTTATTACAACACAAAACAAAAACAAACGCATTCACGACCATTAACCCTTGCGGGGTAGCCAGAGGTTCAGGTTTCCATCTCCGCAATTGCGAAGGTAGTAATTCTATGGACACCTCGAACCCACGTGTTAACCAGATAGTCAGTACTCAATGTGACAGGTGGTCAGCCATGTTGCCATTTACAAGCACTAACTATTACCTGTTTGACGAACAGGTAGCTTTCCTCACGATGTTTGATTTATTACTTCATGTAAATATTGATTAAATAAAAAAAGAAGAGGCTTGAAATGAGATAAAGAGTAAAAATATTTTAAAATAGAATAATACGCTTCATCCATCCAAAGATCTATTCTCTTAATTCTAACTTATAATTTTATGTACATCCTAGACTAAGCGATAAAGAATTTCAATTTGAGAATACCCTGAACACATAAACTGCAGTAACCAAATCAAGCAACAATAAATCTCGCGTCTCGGGCCGCTGAAGAAATATGAGCTGACTTTTATGCGCTAGTAAAAATGTAACTAAAGTACTAGTAGATTCAGTTTATACTTCTACGACTGGAACGTAAAAAGAAAACTAGTTGCCGTTCTTTCCGGCTAGTCGTAAGAGGCGACTTGGTGGCTAGAAGGGAATGGAAACTATAGGGCGATAGGCTAGGAACTTAACAGCGTAACTTGTTCATTGGATACATGTTAAAAAGTGACCTAGGAGGTTAGTGTCCAAATCAAAAGATAATAAAGGACATTAATGTATAAGTATGTATTATGTGTAATTTGACGACCTCCGTGGTTCTATCAGTTAGCTGCCTGAACGCTAATCGTGAAGTCCCGGGTTCGACGCCCGGTGGAGGCAAAGTTAATACCTACGCTTTTCTACTGCTTTTCAGTCTGGTTGTTGATTACATATGCTATATATGTATTTATCTATATATAATATGTATATATTTCTTAAATATACGTTGACTAATACCCTTAACACAATTCTTAAATGTACTTACCAAGGGGCTAGTTCAATTTGTGTAATAATGTCCAAATATTATTATATTATATGTACTTGTAGTGATAACACTGTGCTAGCTACAACGTAGGTTCAATGCAACCAGCTGCCTACATTCCCGCTAGTAGTAATAGGATGATATCCATGTATAACTATTGCGTGATATGGCTCAGACAATGAAACGGTTCCTGATCTGAACAGATAGTTCCTTGTTCATTAACCCCGCTCCTGTATTCGATAACATTTTTTCTGCACAGATTCATCATACAACTGCCTTGCATATTGCACATAACTACGGTGAGGAAAATCCTTGAGGTAGGGATAGTTACTAAACACAACCTTTTTCGTTAGATGCCGACTATCTGGTAAAAAATGGGTTAAATTTGACTGTAATGACTTATTTTACTACGTACTTAGACACGCAAAACTACGAGAATGTATTACGTATAAATGTATCACAACAAAGTCACTTTCTCTGTCCGTATGTCCTTTTGTATGCTTAAATCTTTAAAACTACACAACGGATTTTGATGTGTTTTCTTTAATAGATAGAGTGATTCAAGAAGAAGGTTTATATGTATAATAACATCCATCAAATAGTGGAGAAGGCTATATATTTTATACCCGTGCGAAGTGGGAGCGGGTCACTAGTTACGTACAAATGTATGTTCAAATAAAAGAATGAGTCAAACGTTTTCGGTTTAATTACCCTGATTAATGGTAGAATTGATAGTGACAGTTTGCTAATCAACTATCGACAGGATCATTAATTGTATTTTTTGGACGAATCACTTCATTATCTTCGATGTCTAAGACTATTGGTTTCTTGCCTGGGAAATTAGATCTAGGAAGATTAATTGGTGGATGATTACATGCTATTTTTGCTTATGTTTTGAGGTCATATGCCAGAATATACGAATGATATTCTTAATATTAAGGTCTCTTTGGTAAATTTGATTGGTTCTTAAATTATATTATTTATTTTTGCGAAGTTATTATAATTTCCAGCTTTCTTATAGAATTTTCTAATTATTTGATTTGTCCTATAATTTTCATGCGTCTGGAATAATTTTCTTTCCTATTATCAGGACACAAAGAAGTAAAATGTCAAGATTTATGTTACATTAAAACCGTCCTTACATTATACTAAATTCCCTAACACTATCTACATGAATTGACTATCTCAAACATATTTTGTCCCCAACATTGTTCCAAAGCTTCGCAAACTGCTTTGATTCTTGTATCGGATGAATGAACAAAGGCATTTTCACCCTAATAATCCGTTCAGTAGGTGAATCAACAAAGGTTAGATGCATGCAAGTGGGTCATTCATGCATGCTTCTGTTTGTTTATGGCCAAAATTCAGTCATTGTATAGCAATATATATTACAATGGCTGTAGCACAATTGATAAGACCTCGGACTTCTAACAAGGAAGGTCCTAGGTTCAAATCCCGGCTCTGACATGTGACCAATGAATGAAATTTGAATATGTTTTTCATTTACGTACATAATTTACAGTCGCTAACAGTGAGGAAAAATATCGTAAGGAAACCTGCCTATCCCTCGGAATAGGTAATAGCCAGTGCTTATATACCGCGATACGGTTGACTACCTATCACGTTGGGTGCTGTCTATCTAGTAAAACGCGGTTTTCGAGTGACCCATACCTAACATGCGTACGAAATTTCGGAGATGGGCATTCAAGCCTCTGACGGGTAGTACCACAATAAAAAAGAGTGTATATACACAAGTTGTAGAGCATATGTTTGTATGTATGTATATCAATAGCCCTGTTTTGGTAAGTAGGTATTATTTATTATATTTTCTTAATAAACGCCATATAACCATACGATTTAGTTGGATCGGTAACTCGGTATGGAATCAGAACATTTGGTCCCGTAATTATCTAGGACGACAATAAATGTATAACTAGCTGCAGTTCTTTCCTCCTTATAGAAAGCGACTAGAGACTATGAGTTCTTTGAATCTTTTTCGCGATAGGCTAGCAATCTGTCACCATTGTTCCATAATATGACATCCTATCCCCATTTTTATACTTAACAGTGACCCAGGAGATATTTTTGTCTCTCCGAGGTTCTGTCCACCCCTAAAGGAGTAATGTCATTGTAAGCTTAGTTAACTTGTCATCCAGTAAATCTCAGAACTGTCTCACTGCAGAACAGGCTAATGGGATTCTGTAGACTCCTGTCGAGATGTCAACGGTATTAAGGAGATTCTTTACTGAGGTTTTCTGTAAGAAAAATCTTGTGACAGTTCTCGTTCTTGATTGGTGGTTAATAATATATTGAAGTACTTTACATCGACTATTCTAATAGTTATATACTCGTACAGCATCCTTTTAATACGTTTATGCACTTATCTTAAGATAAAAACATAAATAACCTACTAAATACTACTGACTACTAAATAAAAAGATGAACAGAGTTATCGTTCACTAAGTCATAAATACGTAACTCACTACCACAAAATATAAAGGAGTAGATAGCACTGTACGTGATAAGAAGTAGCACTTCATTTATTATTGACATAACTGAATAATATTTGTAAAGAACATTGATAATTAATGATAATAAATAGCGTTTATTTACCGCCACAAAATTATACACAACACACAAAATGTTTACAATATAAACTTATAACCTAGGGGATTTAACATGTGCATGTTATTGTCGCAATAAAAGGGTTCCAACTCAGCTGGGTATGTTGCGTTTGATAGCAAACGCAACGTTGGTCTTATGTCGGAACCATTGGAGAGCAAAGTTTATACGTTGAAGAAAATATAGTGCTACTTCAATCTTTAAAATAAATATACATAGATATGAATATTTTTTGTTAACAATTTTTTAACAAAACAAAGTCTCTTGTAAGAAGCCATTCTAGGTAAATTGTGGTTCAAGCATTTCAAAGAAGAAGAATAAATATGGCAGACGTTGTTGAAAAGAACTATCTACATCTACAAAAAAATATATAAATACAATTAAACAAATCTTTGTTAGGTGTCGCTACTGCTGCTTATTTTTCGTGACGTCAATTTGAAACATTTTAACGCGTAATAATTTAATTATAAAGTAAGTAGATAATTTTAACCGTACCTAAGCCTTTTTTTTTAATTCTTTATTAAGCCATTCACCACTAAGGTTATGTCGGCTGAAGTACAAACACTGATGCCACGGCGTTTGAACTTCTTGTTATTCCATCGCCATGGTTACACCAACGCCGCCAGCCGTTACAACCGAAAAAAAACGAAAACGAACCTCCAATTGTTCTCTTCCTTGTTCTTCGGTTCGTTCCAGTTTAGGATCCATATAAAATCCCAAAGCAAACATATTTAGCCAATTTGGCATCGCAACTGACTAAATATTCAACCGAAAATAATTATTTGTATTTTCAACTTTCACTGAGCTGCTGACTTTGTTGACGCACCATAGACGACTGGTACCTAAGCCTTCATTTCTAATATCTTATGAATATCAGAACTACTTTGTTTTAATGTGACCAAAGATTTATAACTACATTTTCTGTTCTACAGAGATTACATATAAGCATATATGCATATAGCAAATAAAACCCCTTAACTTAAAGCAAATAGAGTTGTACAATGCATTGTTCTTCCAAATGCAATATCGGACAGAACAAACAAACAATATATCTCAACGAAACATTGCCATTGACTGTTGGAAGCTCTCAGCGTCTCTTTAATTAACCATTACAGCTATACGTATTGTTCAAGCTTTAAACAATACAAATATACTCGTACCATATAATTAAAAAACATATGTATATACAATTCAACAATTTCTAATTTTCTTCAATACAATTTCTAGTTTAAAGAGATTCGTGATTTATATTCATGAATAACTAACGGGACTTATGGCGTAAGTTTTTATATAATAAACTAACCAACGAAGACTGCTGCAACGTAGCCGAAACATCAGGTTAATAATAAAGGCAACTTTATTATATAAAAACTTACGCGATAAGTCCTGTTAGTTATTAATCATGATAATATGTAACAATTTGACGTAGCTCAGTTGTTTGGGCCTTGACTCTACATCAGTGGGTACATGGTTCTAATCCCGCTTGAGCATGTACCATTGGTAATGAAGTTTAATGAATTTTTATGTTTATTTTCGTAATTACAATACATTTAGGAAATGCATCATATACTACGGAGAGGTAAAACATCGTGAAACCTACCTGTTCCAAAAACAGGTAATAGTTGGTTCTCGTAAATTGCGACATGGCTTACCACCTGTCACATTGAGTACTGGCTATCGGATCAACACGTGGGTTCGAGGTAGCCATATATTTACTACCTTCCAAATGCGGAGATGTATACCTGAAGCTCCGACTACCCCGCAAGGCTAAATGCTCGTGTATGCATTTGTCTTAATTAAAAAAAAATCTAACTAATAATTTTTTTCTTGGTATGTTACAGTTACAGCGAGCAAGAGATTAGATGTCAATGAAACACACTCTAAGTAAGGTTGTATATAATTAATACCATATCTATAGGATAGTGTAATATATTTCTACGGCTCTGTTTACCCTTAAGGCATAAAAGTGTGTCATAATAATTATTATTTTTAACCGGACTACGTTAGATAATATCACTGTTTCTTATATAAATAAATAAAATATATTATTCAACAAGTATACAACCTTTTTACGGCATTGTGTGTCAAACTCCTTTTATAAATATTGAATAAAAAACGCTACATAACAAAAAGGCTTCACCGAACTTGTGTATTCTATATCCATAGTTTTCATTCACTCATTCATTCAATAGATTGGCTTCCATTTAAAAGGCAATATAAAAGTGTCAATTGAATAAAGAGGTTAGCCGTAACGAACTCCTTTGTTGTGACCTTCTTTGTGTGGCTACTCTGTGGAAGCTACTCATCTAGTCTTTTATTAGTCTGCTAAATTGGGTTCTTTTTACAAATAAATCCTTTTTTTGTTTGCTTTGATAGCTTTTAGTAACACAAAAAAGTGTAAGGCTTATAGAATAATGGGGAAAACATTTTAATGAAATCAATCTGTTTATCGAAATAGGACACTATCAATTTATTTACATAATAATAATAATATTTAGCACACTATTATACCAATTGAACTAGCCCCTTGGTAAGTTCATTTAAGACTTGTGTTAAGGGCACTAGTCAACGTATTTTTAAGAAATATATACTTTTTATATAAAGATAAATACAATATAGCATATACAATCAACAACCAGACTGGTAAGCATAAAAGCGTAGTTCTTAACTCTGCCTTCACCAGGAATCGAACCCGGGACCTCACGATTAACGATCAGGTGCTCAACCAATCCACGCCACGGAGGTCGTCATTCATTAAATTTACATACATACCATAATTACACATCACGACTGATTCCCTGTAGAGGGGTAGGCAGAGATCACGGATCCCTATTTGTCCCGATCCTGACAGACCACTTTCGCTTCAATGACATACATCTTCTCATACACACTCGGCGGTTATAGATACTCCTAAGTCATTAAATTTATAGAACTATTATCCCTTTCAGGATAGATAAAGTTAGACCTACATCAACTGAGCTTTTTAATGGTCTTTGTCAACCAGAAATTCACATTTTACCAGACTGACTTTATACTCATTTTATTTACTATGAGAGACCGGGTAATAAAGATATCTGATTACCTTTATTTTGCCGGACGTTTTGACCCAGTTGCATAGGCCGTGGTCACGGGAAGACTAGCTCTAGTCTCAGCAAATGTCTGTCTACCCTGACTTTATACTATTTGCAGGACCTCTTTGCATTTGAATCGCGGTTGTTAATGTACCAACAGATTGCTATCCCATCGCTCATTGTATGTCATACTCTTAGCTCATGAGTATATATATATATATATATACATACTTATGCATTCAAGTCTTTTAATTCCTTTCGGGGTGGACGGAACGTTGGAGATGTAATATCTCTTATGTCACTTTTTGACATAAATATTGGGATAGTGATGTAATATATAACATTGGTGAGAAGTTGCTAACCTATCGCTCAATAGATTCAATCGTACCCCTAGATCTTGAGTATCTTCTTACGACGTGAAATGAACGGCCGTTAGTTAGCATTCTTTTTACGTCCCTAGCTAACACGACATGCTTACGATTTACTGGTATAAAAGTACATTCAATTTACATACATTTATTTCCCTACAGGGGAGTAGGCAGAGCTTACGGATTATTAGTCTCGATCCTGACAAATCACTCTCATTGACATCAAATACACTTCATACACATTCGCCCATTAAAAATACTTTTTATGTCACCCTTTTAATGTGTCATATATTTTGCTTTTATACGTCAAACTACTACTACTGTAGTATTATATTATCTGTGCTACTACTATTAATTTCCTAATACATAAAAAAATAAACGCGTTCACGGCTTTTAACCCTTGCGGGCTAGCCATGTCGCCATTTACATACACTAATCGAGGAACAGGTAGGTTACCTCACGCTGTTTTCCTTCACCGTAGTATTCGATGCATTTCGCAAATGTAATACATAATATGCTTCTAAAATGTTAGTGTATAAGTTATGAAATAGCTTGTTCCTTGTAAAGTTGGATAAAGCTACACCTACACGTTAGGCGCATTGAGCGATCGCTCACTTTTCAACTAAACTTGTTCCTGAATAGAATAAGTTCTTGTTAACGATCGCGTGCAAAGCGAAATTTACGCCAAATAATTACAGTGTAACTTTGCCTTACCTAGACTTCTACGGTGAGGGAATGGTGTGAAAACTGCCTATTAACCGGAATAGGCAATAGAAAGCGCCTGCAGCAAGAGACGGAACACTGCAAGTCAATTTAGGTTGCAAATACCTTGAGAGAAGTTGATCGTAATTTTGCAGATAAAAGTAATTTGGTACGTACATAAATACACATCACACCTGATTCTCTGTAGAGGGCTAGGTAGAAATCACGGATCCCCACTTGTCCCGATCCTGACAGATCACTTTTGCTTCATTGACACACCTGCGGTAAAGACTCGCATGGCTCCCTGGAGAGGCGGAGCGTGGGTCACGGAGACCCGATTTGGAACTGATTTGGTATGCCGTAATATCACTACATAGTATAAAACAAAGTCGCTTTCTCTGTCCTTTATATCTTATAATGCTTATGCTATGCTAAAATCTTTGAAACTACGTAACGGATTTTGATGCGGCTTTTTATAATGGATCGAGTGATTCAAGAGAAAGGTTTATATGTATAATAACATCCATTAAATAGTGGAGTAGGCTATATATTTTATACCCGTGCGAAGCCGGAGCGGGTCACTAGTCTATAATATTTTTAGTTTAGTTCCACCTCTTATTAGTCCTACTATGTTTTTAAGCTCGTTATGTCGCCAATTACTACTAAAGGATATAATATATCATAATATAACTTCACCTTATATAATATACGACTTATTATATAAAGCGGATGTAGACCAGATCTCGGACTTGTTATGAGAAAAGTCCTAGGTTCGAATCCTGGCTCTGGCATGTGCCAATGAATGAAATTTCAATGTGTGTTCTTCATTTACGTACATTATTTACAGTGGTTCACGTTGAGGGAAAACATCGTGAGGAAACCTGCCTATTCCTCGGGTGCCTATCACGGTGGGTGCTGTCTATCTAGTGAAACGATTTGAGTGACCAATACCTAACATGTACTCGAAAGAATGGGTGCCGGAGATTGGCAGTCAAGCCTCTGACTACTCCGCCCTAGTGAAAAAGGGAGTGTGTATGTTATGTTATTGAATAAAGCTTATTATGAATTATATTTCAATTTAACATATTATCACGATACACTATCTTGATTGGGAACAAAACCATTTATATATATTTTTCTTTATTTTGTAATTACAAATACTCGTATAATTATGGCAAAAGAATATTTTTTTTATGTTAAAATTGTTAATCGTTTTTTGTGTGTACAAACTGAATGATAACAATTACGGGAATATACTTAATCGAATATTGAATAATTATTTATTAAATACTTTTACATCATTAAAAGACGTTAGAAGTACCTGTAACCTACGAGTGTGTATGAGGAGGTGCATGAGTGTCAATGAAGTGAAAGTGGTCTGTCAGGGTCGGGACAAATGGGGTTCCATGATCTCAACCTGACCCTCTACAGGGAATCAGGCGTGTTGTGTATGTATGTATGAAATACTTTTTCGTAATAAAAACACATTTACGAAATACATCGAATTACACGGTGAGGGAAAACATCGTGACGAAACCTACCTGTTCGTCGAACAGGTAATAGTTAGTGCTTGTAAATGGCGACATGGCTGACCACCTGTCACATTGAGTACTGACTTTCTGGTTAAAACGTGGGTTCGAGGTGTCCATAGAATTACTACCTTCGCAATTGTGGAGATGGACACCTGAACCTCTGACTACCCCGCAAGGGTTAATGGTCGTGAATGTGTTTGTTGTTTTTGTTTGAAATACTTTTAGATAATTCATGTTTTTTACACGAATAAGTACTAAAACAGCATACAGTTTACAACCCATAGTTCTAAAACTACTCATGCTATTACAGCTTGTACACGAAACTGTTTTTGACGTTTCGTGCCTGAGCTTAGTGTCGGATTAATTCCATTTTGAGCGCAGATTTACATGGTGTACCTGTCAGGAAAATCATTTACAGAATAAGGTTTATTTGCGTTTGCTAAATAGGTAATAACTATTTATAGTGGTTAATTCACTTACATTTTTAGCATTTTTCGGAAAGAGAGAATTAAAACAGCATAATTTATATTATGGACTATATTACGCGATTGCCCTTACCTAAATTTAAGACTATAGTTAGAGGCCGACTAATCCGGGGCGCTTACTACGCGGTCGGAGACTACCTTGCCGATGCTCAGGGTTGGCAATGAGTGCATCTAAGGTATATGTCCAATGTTAATTATGTTTCTTTATAATTCGTTTTTGTAACTGGCACTGGGCAAAAAATCCTGAAAGCCGGAGTTTCTTGTGGGTTCTTTTCCGAGCCAGGGCTTCCGAACCAACGGTAGGATTTCAATGCTAAGAGACAACCAGTGTCAGGCAAATGTTTTAACTTTCAATGAATGTTATTGTATTTATGTTGAATAAAAACATTTGACTTTGACTATATTATAGACATGAGAAAAAGGATGATGTTAGAAGTACCTATATTCGCTAAGGAGTTGTGTGAATATCAAAGAAGGATGTGTCTGGGTTAGGATAGATGGAGATCACGGATCACCGTTTGTTTCGATCTCAGATTTCACTATAAACACCTTTCGAGTTATTTATAGTATTAAGTATCATGTGCTGGCACTGTTACTGGGACCTAACTAGCTACCGTTCTTCCCAACATGTCGTAGGAGGCGACTAAGGGACTAGGGCTAAATTGAAGTAGGCGATGGACTAGCAACTTGTCTCTAATGTTCCATTATGACATCGCTACCCCAATATACATGCTAAAAAGCAATCTAGGAGATATTATATCTCCGAGGTGTTCTCCACCCCGAAAGGGATTTAGGGACGTGAATGTGTATAAATATATGTTATAGTATTAAAAAGTAATTTAGGTGATTGGTTTGTTAGCCCTAACCTAATAAATTCCATTTACCTCAGTCAATTGGACACATCATATTATAGTAAGAAGAAAGATATCTAGTCATTTGTATTACTGTCTTAAGACTAATACGGTTCTAAATATACATAGGTCTGTATACTATATAGTTTATATAGTCTATATAGATCAAGTCTATTTATATAATTTCTTAATTTATATAGACTTGATAAAGTACTTACTTGATACTTACGTAATTGATAAAATTGAAAAATATTCGGGTCATTATTTTACAGATACAGAACGTGATTTTAAAAATTCAAATAAATTGAAATTCGACGTAGCTCAGTTGTTTGGGGCTTTACTCTGTATCAGTGGGTTTAATGAATTTCCATGTACATTGTCGTAATAAAAATACATTTACAAAATGCGTTGAATACCCACTATGGTGATGGAAAACATCGTGGTGAAACCTCCTTGTTCCCGAACAGGTAATAGTTAGAGCTTGTAAATGACGACATAGCTTGCCACCTGTCACATTGAGTACTGACTATCTGGTTAACACGTGGGTTCAAGGTGTCCACAGAATTACTCCTTCGCAATTGCGGAGATGGACACCTGATCCTCTTACTACCCTGCAAGGGTTAATGGTCGTGAATACGTTTTTTTTATTTCATTAATATGGGCTAGCAACCTGTCAGCAATATTCCATATAAAACACAACCATAATATTCATGCTAAAAATGACTATGGAGATATTATCGTCCCCAAGGTTGTATCCACCCCGAAAGGGATTAAAGAACGTGATATGTATGTATATGTTTATGTATGTAAGTATGATATACTAATATCATTAACGTATTTACCTTTTTAAGATACAAATCAATTTAAAAACAACACTTTTTTCCCATCATTACTATATTTACAAAACATCGATAAATAGGACATTATTACGTTTCTATTTTTTTGATAATAAATATGAATATTACACTTGTATAATGTAGCATGAACCAGATATAATAGGATCTCTTTAATAGGCCCGAATTGACAGTTGGAATAGAGATGCGCCATTTTCATTGAAATAATATCGTTTATTTTATTTTATTGATAATATATTACTCGTATATAAATTACACTAATTATTGAAAATGGGTCGGAAATTACCTAATGCTTTGTTTACTTTAAGTCAATTTATTTATTCCATTTATGTCAAAGATCTCATTTTGATTATATTATACAAACATATTATTACAAAAACAGTTTATTAATATGTAATACAATTATTTATTTTTAAGAAAATTATAGCGTATATAATCATTATTATAATTAAACTTTTTAGTAATCATATATGGATTTCAGTTTAGTGCAACCATAGTACAACAGATTTCCTAAATAACCTGACTAATATAAAGCGTCATGTTATGGTGTGTGTGGCGTTAATTAGAATTATAATATTACATATAGCTGGATTATAATATAGTTCGTTGACTGTCAAATCGAGCCTAATAGAATGAATCTAATATAGTAAGTATGACTCGTAAACCCATCTGTTATATGATAAATAAGTTCCGATTTTTCCATTATACCCCTCGATGTAAACTTCATACCAATGATAACGTTTATAATTTAACACGTACAATTCACAACCATCGATTCGATTCAGTTGCTTCCTCACTATGTTTTCTTTTTACGAAAACAACAATAAAAATTCTATAAAAACAAGTCTTAATTTCATTTAACTATACATACATACAACATTACAACTTCTTTTGCAACAGAATTTCAATACAGACTCATTTTACTTCTAAATTGAAGTAGAATCATACTACTCATTCACGTTCAATTAATGTATACAATTTTGCAGGTAATATTTCGAGGCGACTATAAATTTAGTACATTTCTCATCGTCCAAATTTTAGGGTCACATATTCTTAATAAAATACCTCCTACAATACAACGCCACGCTATCAGTTATTCACTTCTTGCAGACGACACGGCACGGCTTAAGAAATACCCAAACCACCTGAAAAATAATGATTAATAATCAATTATTTACAGTTTTGTACTGAGGAATACAACGTGTAGAAACCTGTCAATTTATCAGATTATGCTGTGAAAATGAATAAGCAGGTTTTCTCGGGAGGTAGAGTTAGAGGGGTAAGCCGCGTTAAGTTACAAGTATCAAATTGGAAACATTCTTCTCATGTATCTATGAGAAGGTTAATGGGTGCGACCAATGTAAGGATCGTTCCAAGTGGCGATTGATAGTCTCTGCCCATCCCGTTAGGGACATAGAAGTGTGAATATATATATGTGTGTGTGTCACACAATGTTTTCCATTGAGATGTCTAATATTAACTCAGGTGTTTTACTGTGTTCATTCTAGGCTAGAATGTTTTCACATATTAAACAGTTTCTAAACCTTGCTAATGTCCCTAGCTACACTATACACCTAAAAAGTAGCCAAAAATCACATATCCCCATTGATCTCGATCCTGACAAACCAATTTTACATTCTTGACATCCATACGTCTCCTCATACACAGTCAAGGATTATAGGTACTAGTAACGTTACCCTTTTATTCATATCATAAGTTCTATAGGGCCAATCCTTTCGTAACCGTGCTTGCATTACATTATATTGAACCTAATGAGGTCATTTGACTCAACTTTCTAGAATAGCCATTCCATCGCCCATTAGATCAAACATTACATATACATTCACGTCCTTCAATCCTTTTCAGAGTCGACAGAGCCTCGGAGATTTATTATCTCCTAGGTCACTTTTTAGTACATTGAATACTGGGGTTGTGATGTCATACGGAACATTGGTGACAGGTTGCTAGGTCCATCCCCAATTGATTCCATTTCCCCCTAGTCCCTTAGTCGCTTATACGACATAGCGAGAAAAACGGCAGCTAGTTAACATTCTTTTTACGTCCCAGACTATTACGAGACAAACATTACCTTGAGTCGATTTCAAGTGATAGATCGAGATGAAATGCAGTCTTTTGCAAAGTAATAAAAAGTTTGGTTCATGATTTCGGCTATTTTGATTCAAACAACATTATCTTTTGCATGTTTTATTATCTTTTTTTTTTTCAAACATCTACACGAACTTGAACAATAACATTGAACATACAATAATTTAAAACATTCACTTAATTCCATAATTAAACACTCATCAGGACATCAATTTTTATTGCAATAGTAACGACAATTCCAATATTTTTAAATGCTTTTATTTAAACTTTTTATTAAAATTTTGTATGGCTTTTTAATTATTTAAATAACACGTAAGGAAAATGCATCAACAACTTTCCACGATAAACATTCACTTTATTACGGATAAATAACACATTTACTTCACCTTGAGTGAAGGTGAAATTAATGCGTTAAAACTACTGAAATAATTTACTTCACAGCTACATAATCACTCATGTATCGATAACGAGATATACACAAACTTAACAAACTAATACACGACTGTAACAAGAATACAAATATACAAAATACTTAGGAAATACATGATCGGGTTAGGTAAAGAATTAATGGATAGCTGATTTACTAGTAAAGCCAAATGTACGCTACATATTTGATACATTTCACTAAAATAATATCGAAGTATGTGGAAGAATTATTAATTTCATGAAACAATTATACACATATATCCTTTCTGCTAATTAAGATACAACCAATTTGACGAAAACATTTCTATTTTCATGGTTTGAAACTATATTTAATAACCGAGTAATGATTCTATGATTATCATGTAATGTTCCAGAACATTTAAACATACACAATGAAAATAGTAAACAACCAATGAAGTATAACGTACCGACAATACAATCTTATGTCTTTTAAATACTGGCACTAATTTATTCAATACTTAAATTGCATTTTTCTATACAAAATCAAAATTAATCAAACAATACGTGAACTAAATTCACACATTGAACCAACGATACAATACTGAACAGTGTTAGAAATACTACTATTATTTCACACACCTAAATTTCAAAATCCAAGTTTCTCTATTTCAATGATAATTACATAATATTTACCGTATTTCTTTCTATAAGTTAAATAAAACTAGTACATATCGTCGTTGCGCCGATAAACACTATTTTAAGAAAAATGATCTTTGTCACTATGAAAGCTTCCTTGCTACGCCCGTCATGCCTGTGAAACCCGTTTTGTGATATCTCAAAAGAATACGAACATAGCTTTTTCCGCTATGTACCGTTCAAACAAAATCGCGTCCTAAAATACGTAACTAACAGTTTTCTGTCTTGTATCAAAAGTTGCGATTTTGTCTTGATCGGTTCCAGGCGCTATGACGATATGCACAATATGTGTACATACAACATTGACAACAAAAATACGAAATGGGTTATAATGAAAAGTAATATATGTAAAGCAAATATACATAATAGTTCCTACTACACATAAAGACACAAACTAGGGCCTTCTGACATTGATACGCAAATATCTATAGCTAAAGCATTTACACCAAACAGCATATTGCTATATTTTAGCTGCCCCAATTTGTGCAAAATAATATTTAGAGTCAAATAGTGAATCAATAATATTCGCTACAACATTACATTTCAATAAGCATCCTATTCTATGTGAGTGAGCGAGACAAACAACGCATACGTTAAATGTTTCTCTCTCACACAATAAATTCTTTACTGTTCAATTTCATACATAGACGAGTAACTTTTTAATACTCAAACTACACGAAATAAATACATTGTTTAAGGAACGAACTCACCATGGCGACTATCTTCTAAAACGTGGCAGCACGACACTAAAATTTGCATTCCATGGCTTTAAAATACCGAAGACTGTATAAGTATAAACACATTTTATATTGATGATAAAGAGTGACAAGGAAGATTAAAATCATGCCATTTCTGGGATAAGTCTCGTTAAGAGACTACGATTGGAGGCTATAACAGTATTTAAAAATACCTTGTACCTTATAAGAAGAGGGGTTTTATATCAAAGGTTCGCAAAACAAGACATATAATGCTAATAGTAGAAGAAATAAACGACATGCTATTGATGAGAATTATTAATACATATTCATTGATTTAATTAATCATTGATTGCTTGAAAAAATTAACAACATCCGTTTATTAATAGTGCAAACGATTGATGCAGCATTGAACAACATATTATGATAAATAGCACTTTAATATGTTGATAACTGTCAAATAATGATTTCATTTAAGTATATATAGTTAACGAATGAAAAAAGAAAAAGGATTATTTAGCTATCTATTATCATGATAATTAGCTACTTATTTTCTATCGATTATTATAAAGACAACATAATTGTATGACTGTTTCAAAATAATACTAAATTAAGTTAAACCCAAGTTATCTTAGTTTGTAAACCTGTAATAAATAAATTCAAATACTGATAGAACATTCTAGTTGTAATGTTCAATACTGGGAAATAACACATTGTATAACTATCACTAGATACAAGCAAAGCTTTCAACTATTACATACACTGAATACTGATGCATTAAATGAACCTGGTTCTAGGTTATGACTAGGTCTTTACAATAGGCTACCTAAATGATCTAGATTAAAAATAACTGGGTATTTATGACTACAATAATTATAAGGTCAGAGTAATGAATGATATCCCAAAGTAACAAGTCAAGACCTAACGGATCATTTCATTCATTCATAATGAACGAGTCAGTTCACTCATTAACATTTCATTCAATGTCATATATATATATAACTTAAGAATATAATTGAATTACTACATTTACCATCAAAGATCGATTTTATCGAATATTAAAAAGGTATAATATTACTTGTTTAGTATATTCAAATAATATATATTATTAATATTAAGGATCAGTTTAGTAAAAACTAATCATCTCAGCAATATTATTTCGACTCTGATGTTAGAAATAATTTCAGTACACATTATATTAACGTGTATTTATTCAATACAGTAATTATTTAGAATATTTAGAACATTTTGTAGACGTACCAAAATTAACTCAATGTATTGAAATCCAAACATACATTTGACCAACATAAACAATTTTTTAATGGTCACGATAATTATTTGTATAAAGATAAAAATCAATGATCAACATTGAAACATAATTGTAATTTTCTAATTATTTTCGAAACCAAAAATTCGTCATTGTTATATTTATCTAACATATGTTTCTGGAAGCAAAATATGTCGTGTATGATAACCATTCACACTATAGCTTACAAAAACCTATCTTCAACATCTTACGATGAATTAATAAGGTTAATAAATACTTATTCTTCAATACTTCAACTACTGTTTGCCAACGTTTAGTAGTTAAGTAACATATTAATACGTCTTTTCATTATAGATACCAAATCAAATGATTTATACTGTTATTTCAGTGCATTATTAACACGAAAGAACCATTTTAACAGATATTACCATCTTGCTCACTCAAATACTATAACAAAGAGCAAACTGGAGATCGGAATAATACTTGAACTGTAAACTACTTGTAATTATCAGTTTACTTGAACTAAGGTGCCACATTAAATAAACATATCAACAACGAATGATTTGCCTCTACGTGAATACACTTTTTAATGGTACTTGGGTATGAATATGGACTGCATTGGTCTTACAGCGCTGTCCTTGGGATCGTATTCCCAGTCCCACGTAACAGGCAGCGACGACTCGTAACTGTAGTCATAAAGCTCGGCCTTTATAAACTCGCATAAGTTTTCTGGCTTCGGCTCGATACTGGCATAACCTGTAAAATAATAAAATTGAATTTATCACTACATAGTTTAAAACAAAGTCGCTTTCTTTGTCCCTATGTCCCTTTGTATGTTAAATCTTTGAAACTACACAACGGATTCTGATGCGGTTTTTTAGAGTGATTCAAGAGGAAGGTTTATATGTATAATAACATCCATTAAATAGTGGAGTAGGCTATATATTTTATACCCGTGCGAAGCCGGAGCGGGTCACTAGTATAAATATATAACAACAAGCTTCACGAGACATCTAGATCCATTTTGTTAACTTAAACTTAACTAGCTGCTGTTCTTCCAGGCATGTCGTGGGAGGCGACTAAGGGACTACAGTAAAATGTAATCTATTGGGCGATGGGCTAGCAACATGTCACTAACGTTGCATAAGACATCAAAACCCCAATATGCTAAAAAGTGACCTAGGAGATACTAAATCTCTAAGGTTCTGTCGACTCGGAACGACATTAAATAACGTTAATGTATATGAATAAATTAATAAAGTAAACTTCATGATGTGTGTATACACACTCGTTTTTACTGTGATAGTCAGAGGCTTGAGTGGCCATCTCTGAAATTTAGGTATGAGTCACACAAAGCCAGCGTTACACTAGACAAACAGATCATTTTTATGCAATAGAAATTTCACTTTGAGGTAGTCACTATGACTATCAAATATCAGCCTTCGATCACTCAAACAACAATTTTTATTAGATACTCATACTTAACATGTTATCAAAGCCTTTTTCTACCACCCTTTTAAAAACGTGTCTCAAAAAAAGACCGAATGAACGATTTGAACATTCAGTAAACCATTCATTTCAATCACTATTGCTATACAATGTAATTTTGATAGTGTGGTTCAAGTTTACTTACGTTTATCATAGCAGTATTCAGCTATTTTCATGGCGATATCGAACGAGACATCCTTAATGCATCCGAGAGGCGGGTAGATGCTGCCCATCGCCAGATCTTCGTCCGAAACTGACTCTGCCACCGTCTGTAACATATAAAACGGCCATTATTAAGAAAAACAGTACACTTCACTAATGAGATGATCATAATGGGAATAGGTACCTAAACTAAGCTGCCTTAGAAATTAGAAAATTGGGCACTCATGGCTCTGACTAACCCGCCACAATAAAAAGGAATACCTTTATTCACTACTCTACACTACACTATCTACACTACTCAAGTTGTGAAGCGTATGTTGTTATGTTGTTAATCTTTATTCACTGCACCTAGATAGAACTTACAAAACAATGAATTAGTGCGGTGCAGTGAAATATTAACATCGTAAAATCTGCTGTCTTGAATATATTAAAAAAAACGCATTCGAAACCATTAATCCTTGAGTAACTCAAAAATTCGCGCGACCTGCTCCCTAAATGCAGAGGGAGTTATTCTATGGCTACCTCGAACCCACACGTTGTCCTGATTCTCAACACTCAATGTGACAGGTGGTAAGTGATGTCGCCATTAACCGAATCAGGATATCTAGGCATCGCCGTTTATTCTTATTTTTTAACAATATAAAACATACCTCCAGGGTCAGTTGGTAAAGAACATAGTCGGGTTACGTTGTTTCAATGTCATTACAAATACAATTTGAACGACTGCTACTAACCTTTCGCTAAAAAAACCACCTCATCCCTTATACCTAAGTTACATCCTACGACATAGCCCATGACACATAAAGAAAGAATAACATTTATTCACTGCTATACATACACATTTTAACATAACACTATTTATACACACTTTGATACAACAACAATACTCGTACATATAAAGAGTAGGCACTTGATGCAGTGAAAAGGTGCTGTCTCAGTATTTGATGCAGCTAAGCATCATCACTGATCCTCCGACAGCACCCAAACCTAAGTCTGTCACTAGCTGAATATCATAATACATACTATACATACACGACACAACATACGGAACAAAGTAAACTAGATAACATCCTACTATATTACATACATCCCACCTATCACACGTACCTTGGCCGCTATGATGAACATATCATCATCGATGTGGTAGGACTCGATGGCGATGACCCCAAGGGCTAATCCCGGGAAGATGTACGAGTTGTTCCCTTGACCCGTCTTGATGAGTTTCCCCTTGTACTCGAACGGCTCAAACGGAGAGCCTGACGCGAATATGCATTTGCCCTGTAACGAGGGAACAGATTAATGCCTGCTCTAAATAATTATTGTTGTCTAGGTTTAGTGTTCAATGTTTTTTTTGTTATTTTTTCAAGTTTGACTTAGCACCCTTCTTGTGGAACAAAACAACCAAACCATCCATCCATGAGCTAGGCATCACACCTGTAAAGAGTATCTCATTGAACAATTTTCGAAGCTCTTGTAATATTGGCTTTCCACCTGCCCTTAACAGTTCCGTGGTTATGCCATCTTCACCAGGTGCTCTATATCCTTTTTTTGTAATTAAAAAGTGTAAATATTTATTGGTGAATTGTTTATTGTATGTATATTGTATTGTCAATGATACTGTGTGGAATCCTGTAATAGTGCTATTGTGAAAATTGTAAATAAATAAATTAGAAAGGAGGTAACCGTGCTATTCTGTGGCGAATAAAAAATGCTAACTAATCGCCGTTCTTTCCACTGTATCACAGCAACCAAGGGACCAGGGATAGTGGGAATATTTTAGATGATTGACTACTTGTTACTAATGTTCCTTAAAACATCACAACGATTTAAGTTAAAAAGTGACCTTAGAGATATTATTACCTCCGGAATAGATTAAAAGTTGTTAATGTATACGTATAGACTCAAAAGCAGCACAAAACTAGGAATGATAATCAGGTTACATAAAACTAAAATAATATTACGATGACATGTTTTATACATATCCGTAATTTTTGAAAAATCCGTCATATTTGACCACATCATACATACTTTTCCCCACATAGTGACAGTTGTTGTTCATAAGATATTAATAACGATATGCTGGCAACCAATTCATATAGAAGACACATAGAACATATGCAGATCAATTTGGCTATATTCTTATTTCATGAATTCTTCTGTAACATATTCCAGATACACATTTTATATCACATCTTTGGATTTTATATATGAAAAACTACTCATTACTCACGTTAGTATGTTCGTAAGCAGCCTGCGGGGTGCACTCAGCCTTACTGGTAGGGTTCGAGAGCGCAAATATGTATGGCATATCGGAGTTCTTAGCCATCTGTTTCAACACTCGCTCGTTGAAAGCGCCGCTGACCGTAGATGCACCTTTGAATGAACAAAATTTGTTAGGAACGAATGAAAATGAATGAATGAATGAAGTTGAAAAGTCGGCACTCGCAAAATTTAGCGGTGCATTTTTAATTTTTATTAAAACTGAGTCTGGGACGTAAAAAGAATACTAACTAGCTGCTGCTCTTCCCGACATGTCATAGGAGGCGACTAAGGGACTAGGGGTAAATGGGATCAATTGGGCAATGTCTTAGCAACCAGTCACCAATTTTGCACGAGAGCACGACCCCAATATTTATGCTATAAAGTGACTTGGGAGACTTAATTCTCAGAGGTTCTATCTTTCTTAGATAGGAATCGAAGTAATTAACACATATGTATTATGTAACACTGATAAATGAAACCAAATCATTAGAATCACATCCGAGCCCCACAATTTGGCACTGCATCTAACAAACAAAACTAATAAATCTATTCTATTCTCTTATAACTCATATTCAACTTACATATGACAGTCAAATAAACGACATATTCGAAAGGGGTGACGCTAGAAGTTCCTTAAACCACCGAGTGTGTATGAAGAGATGTATGAGTATCAAATAATCGAAAGTGGTTCGTCAGGATCAGGACAGTTGGCGATCTGTGACCCTACCCGACTACAGACAATCAAACGTGATGTCTATGTAAATTCAAATTACAATTGATACAAAAACCTTTTAAAATCACCGCCTATAAGCCACTTTAAAACACTTATAAATATAGGTATTTCGTAAACATGTTTTATTCGAATTATACGGTGAGGGAAAACATCGTGAGGAAACCTACCTATTCGCCGAACAGGTAATAGTTAGTGCTTGTAAATGGCGACATGGCTGACCACCTGTCACATTGAGTACTGACTATCTGGTTAACATATGGGTTCGAGGTGTCCATAGAATTACTACCTTCGCAATTGCGGAGATGGAAACCTGAACCTGAACCCGCAAGGGTTAATGATCGTGAATACGTTTTTTTATAATTATAGGTTCACACTAACCAATCAGACACGTAGGCTTGATATTCTCGACGGCAGCTTCGAAGCTCTTCTCCACTGGCATGTCTTTTGAGAATTGCTTGGCATGTTCTGGCACGTTGGACCTTTCGTTCGAAAGCAAGCCCTCGATGTCGAACATGTAGATTTTGCCCCTCGCCTCTTCTAGGGTTAGCCCTTCTCTTACCAGGGTTTTGCAGATCAGATCCGCTATCCCTGTTGCTGCCTGAAATGTAAAAGAATAAACACACGTCCTTTAATCCTTTCAGGGTGGACAAAACCTTGGTTATATGAAAAGGTCTCGTTCGTCACTTATTAGTTTGAATATTGGGGTTGTGATGTCACATGTAACATTGATGACAGGGTGCTAGCCAATCGCCCAATAGATTACATAACTCCAAGTCCCTCAGACGAATTCTACGACATGCCGGGAGGAACGACAGCTAGTAAGAATTATTTTTACGTCTCAAATTAGCAGGAGATGTGAAAGAATAATGTATATAATGTCCACTTCTTTCTCTATTGTATACGTATTTTAAGCTAGTAAATCGTAAGGTTATTGGGTAATTATAAGTGTTGACATACGATGAACTCATTGTTTGTTTCAGTTTTATTTTAAGAACAATGAAATTTTCAAGACTTTCAGCTATTATTATTGAAGCTCTACAGAATCTTGTCAAATAGGTTCACACTTTTTGCTAAACAACTACTTTCGGAGGCAGTCTGAATATTATTTTGATAAATACCAGTTAATTAACTACTTTGGATAAGTTATGGTGAGCTGTAACGAAGTTTAGTTGTACAACGGTATTATATATTTATTCATATTACTAGTTGCATACTAGAAACGCAAATGCACAAATACTTTTGCAAAATATAGGTTCAGTATCACTTCCGGACCAGTGTGAAGTTGTTCGTGGAATAGCAAGTGACAAATTAGGCTATTATTAAGACGAAATTTGACACTTTAGTTAATCTACTAACAACTTCACGACGTTATTAAAGTCCTTTTGAGCTACAGTTGTGCTAAAAAGCATTAGTAGACTTGGGCCCTTGATTGAGTAAATCATTCATTCGTTCGTTCATTCACTTACCGATCCAGCGCCTAGAAACAGGTAAGTTTCATCTCTTGGTCGTCGCTTCGTGAGCCTGGCGCCAGCGTACAAGCCTGACACGACCACTGAAGCCGTGCCCTGTATATCGTCGTTGAAGGTGCAGTATTTATGCCTGTACTTCTCTAGGAGACGACCTGCGTTTATTAGGGCGAAGTCTTCGAACTGGAACAAATGTGAACGAAATATATAAACTTATTCATGGACAATATTAAATGTCATATATGTCAAAAATACAGAAAATATTCTCCGAAGATATTTAGCTCTGTTTTTGCGCAGAAAAGGTGAAATTAGGCTTAAGGTTAAGTTAGACTGTATTATTTTGGTATACAATCCAGTATTTTTTACGATCTTTTAAATGTCATCTATTTTTAATGGCTTAAATGTAACAGAAACTTGTTTTTATCAGTTTTTGATAATATTATAGTAATTTTGTTATAATCTAATATAATACCCTTAACCCTAAAACACGAAATGTAAAATATTGTAATTATAGAAAACTAAGGGTTTAAACTTCCCCTTAGTGACAAGAAACGGTTCTTGGAAACTTTTAATGATTGTTTACTATTATAAAACTTGTCGGTAAATCGTATAACGGTATAATCATATAGTATCCTAAATAACAAAAACCCTTACGGGGTAGTCAGAGATTCAGGTGTCCATCTCCCCAATTGCCAAGGTAGTAATTCTATGGCCATCTCGAACCCACGTGTTCACCAGATCGTCAGTACTCAATGTGACAGGTGGTAAGCCATGTCACCATTTACAAGCAGTGATATTGATTATCCTAAATATTCTGCATATTATATGAAAACCATATCTTTCATACCAGTGCCTGAAATATCATACTTCACCACCAAGTACTTGCAATTATGTAACATGTGAGGACCTGATAACACTTATCAGTTAAATATCGGTATCGTCACATTGTTTATATTTAACAAAGCCGGTACAAACAAAACGTCATTACATAACAAATAAAAACAACAACTACTTTTTGGTTTATATACCATAAACTATTGAAACATTAGCTTTCTAGAGATTTTAAAGAGTAAGGGATTTCAATATTGTCTATAATATTTTGACATACATACATATTGACGTCCTTTAATCCCTTGCGGGGTGGACTCGGAGTTTTAGTATCTCCTAGATCACTTTTGAGTAAACATTGGCAAATATTGTTGCGACGTCATACGGAATATTGAAGACAGTTTGCTAGCTCATCGCTCAATTGATCCCATTTACCCCTAGTTCCTTAAACCACTGCCCGTTAGTCTCGACTTTTACACGTCTCTTAGTCTGGGACGTAAAAATAATGCTTACTATCAGCCGATCTTTAGGAGGCGACTAAGGGACTAGGGGATAATAATATTATTTAGGACACTATTACACAAATTGAACTAGCCCCTCGGTAAGTTCATTTAAGACATGTGTTAAGTGTACTAGTCAACGTATATTTAAGAAATATATACTTATAAATACATATATAGTATATATAATCAACAACCAGACTGGAAAGCAGAAAAAAGCCTATTACTTAACCCTGCCTCCACCGGGAATCGAACCCGGCCCTCTCGATTAGCGTTCACTTCATTAACCAATCGCGCCACGGAGGTCGTCATAATTTAAAGAATTACGTAATAATGAAATAATAATAATCTAATAATTGAATTGAATTGAACTAAATACTATGTTGTTTTAGGTACCCGAGAGACGGCTTAGATATATAGAAGAAATCTTTATATAGGCCTATTAGTCTTAGAATACTAAGTAACTTCGTTTTTAGATGGCTACCACTTAAAGTACCAAAATATTCCAGATAATTGTTTTCGAGTTGAATAAGGAGAGAGAACTCTTAGAAAAGAATTGAACATTACTCTAACGCTAATAAGGGACGTAAACATAATGCTAACTAGGCGTTCTTTATGGCATGTCGTAGAAGTCGACTTAAAGACTAGGGGTTATAATCTATTGGGAGATGAGAATAACCTTTCACCAATGTTCAATATAACATCTATATATCATATATGTAACTAGTGACCCGCTCCGGCTTTGCACGGGTATAAAATATATAGCCTACTCCACTATTTAATGGAAGTTATTATACATATAAACCTTCCTCTCGAATCACTCTATCTATTAAAAAAAACCGCATCAAAATCCGTTGCGTAGTTTCAAAGATTTAAGCATACAAAGGGACATAGGGACAAAGAAAGCGGCGGTACTATGTGGTGATTAAGTTGTATTGTATTGTAATATGTCTGCAGAGTTTCTTGGTATTTCTTCTCTGCAGGATTTTGCTTTACAAAATGCCACTAGTTTAATTAGATTTATTTAATTTTTTTAAGATTAACTAATTGTAATGACAACTTCGGTGGAAATGTTTTTTTTTTTACTTTCAATAAGTGATTTTATAATCCTCATATTGAATAAAAAGCATTTCATTTCATCACAACCCCAATTTTCAGAACAAAAAGTGACTTAGGTGATATTTTCGTATCTCGAAGAGTCCGTACATATGTCTAAGGGAGATTAAAGTATGTGAATGTATATGCACGTAACAAGTGAGTTTAATCTCAAAATATTATGATTATGACGTTCAGACGAAGCCGATAAAATACTTGAATAAGAAATCACGAGACCGATTTAACGACTGATAACAGATTTATCGGTCACACGGCTGTCTAGTGCAAACACGGGGAAATCGCCGAAAAATTGTACTTATCAATATTATATCATTACATAAACTATCGATTTGTATAAGCTGTTTAGTAGGGATTATGACGTACAAAAACATGATTCACATCACTACAGGAAAAAGTGAAGAATTTAATAACATATATATAGATAGAGCATTGCGTTATTTTATATGCTACCGGCCAAACCCGATATCAGGACAAACTAGTTTGGCACAGGCTAAACTAGTTCTTTTGTCCTAAAATCGGGTTGGCCGGTAACATAGGTTAGGTTAGGCTAGTTTAATCTAGGCCAAACTAGTTTGTCCTGAAATCGGGTTTGGCCGTTAACATACATATATATTTCTTCGGCACAAATATTACAACAGAAACTTTATACATATACGTTAACTTTAAGCATTGAATTAACCCGGTTAAACAAAGTGAGGAAACTTAACCGTTCCTCGAATGGATAATAGTTAGTGCTTGTAAATAGCGACACGGCTTACCTTTTACATTGAGTACTAACTATCTGGTCAACACTTGAGTTCGAGGTGGCCATAGAAATACGACCTCCGTGGTGCGATTGGTTATGAACGTTTATCGCGTTTCCTGTTGGAGACAGTGTTAAGAACTACGCTTTTCTTCTACTAGTCAGGTTGTTTATCATATATTCAATATATGCATATATCTATACATCGTATAATTTGTATACATTTCTGAAATATAAGTTGACTAGTACCCTTAACAAAAGTTTCAATGTACTTACCAAGGGTCTAATTCAATTGTGTAATAATGTCCCAAATATTATTATTATAAAAACCATTATTTTCGTAAACCTAACCTATTTTAAACAAAGGCTGAGTTTATTTAAGCTCTAATGACACTACACTGAACTCACCTGTATGAGTGTATGCTTGCCGAATCTCTTGACGCAGGCCTCCATGAATTCGTCCAGGAATTCGTCATACATCTCCCCTCTCGCACGATGCTGCCTTATTCCTATATACAACGGGTCATCTAGCAGTTGCTGAAAGGAACAAAATGAGGGATACCACTTCATATACATATACATTCACGTCCTTAATAACACATACAACTGTCAGATAGACGCTATATTGAAAAAAGGTGACGTTAGGTGTACCTATAACCGCCGAGAGTGTATGAGAAGATGTATGAGGGTTAATGAAGCGAAAGTGGTCTGTCAGGATCGGGACAAATGGGAATCCGTGATCTCTGCCTACCCCTCTACAAGGAATCAGGCGTGATGTGTATGTATGTATGCCCTTAATCCCTTTCGAGTGGACAGAACCTAGGAGACATCAAAGCATATCCTTGGTCACTTATTAGCATGAATATTGGAGTTGTTGTTATATAGACAATTGGTAACAGGTTACTAGCCCATGGCCTAAAAGATTCCATTGACTTAGAGTCCCTTCTACGACATGCCAGGAAGAACGGCAGCTAGTTAGCATACTTGTTCCGTTCTAGACTGGCACGGGGAATGATTTGTGCAATTTATAACTATTTTTCCCTTATAGAACTTTTTGGGAGATGACGCTTTAGATATATGTATGTTGATTATATACATAGACATCACGTCGGATTCCCTGTAAAGGGATAGGCAGAGATCACGGATCCATCAGCCCCGATCCCGACAAACCACTTTCGCTTCACTAACTATTTACAAGTACTTCTAACGCCACCCTTTTTCAATATGGCGTCTATCTGCCTGTCATATTATACTAATACTAGTGACCCGCTCCGGCTTCGCACGGGTATAAAATATATAGCCTACTCCACTATTTAATGGATGTTATTATACATATAAACCTTCCTCTTGAATCACTCTATCTATTAAAAAAAACCGCATCAAAATCCGTTACGTAGTTTCAAAGATTTAAGCATACAAAGGGACATAGGGACAGGGAAAGCGACTTTGTTTTATACTATGTAGTGATTGGTATTCTCATGTCTGCGTCTCCATAGAAACAAAACTTTCTATAACCCACCTGGTTCTCAGTACCCACATCCAAGGTGATGGGGAGGCATTGGTGGGGCTTGATACCAGCCAGGGCCGTGTATAAGGAGAGCTTTCCCACTGGGATACCCATGCCAAAAGCCCCAAGGTCACCCAGACCCAAGATCCTTTCGCCATCCGTCACTACTATCGCGCGAACATCGGATTCTGGCCTGTAATTAATATTAGGACACTATTACACAAATAAAAAAAAAATCCTTTTATTCACACTAGACGCAGCATATACACAAATACAGAAAAGAATTAATTATACAATAATTTACATTAATGGAACCAAGCGCACATGGCAACCCCGCGCAAGTGTGAATAGGATTTGTCTCAACTAATGTTGATTGTGTGAAATTCATACTACCAACGCTGATATTTCGACAAACCCTTAAGTACGTACTAAATTCAACTAACCCCTTGGTAAGTTCATTTAAGACTTGTTAAAGGTACTAGTCAATGTGAATAATAAAAAATATACTTGTCATTTATCGATAAATATAACATATATAGTATAATAATGCTATTTGGGATACTATTACACCATTAGAACTAGGCCCTTGCTAAGTTTATTTCATACTTGTATTAAGGACACTAGTAAACGTATATTTAAGAAATATATGCTTATTATATATAGATAAATACATATTTAGCATATATAATCAACGACCAGACTTGAAAGCATAAGAAAAGCGTAAATCTTAACTCGGTTTCCAGCGAGAATCGAAACTTAACGATTAGCGTTCAGGTGGTTAACCAATTGCGCCACGGAAGTCGTCAAAGAAAAAATAAGTTTATTGTTGTGAGGTGGGATATGAATAGAATTTTAATTGTTGTGACTTTAACAGGTATTTAATATATAAAGGTTATAGAGATAATTGTTCACCATTTCTGTTAGACTTTAGTATAAAAGTAGGCTAGTAAATTGCCAGTAATTAATAACCTTACATATTATAATCCAAAAACCGATACGTGAGTCATTATACATATTATATGTATTTATGAGAGGTAGATAGCCTAATGTGCCATACTAGTTTAAGTCTTTGATAGAACGCAACTAGATGTTTTATTGCACGCAAAGTAAAATAAATAACTGAATATATTTGGACGACTTGCTGACCAATATCAATACATATAATTTATTCAATCTTTGTCAGCATTTAACCATTTTACTCTCAATAAACAATCACAAAAATGCAAGGACCTGTTATAAATTGACATATATATGGGTATATACAATGTTACACGTTGGAGGAAAATACACATCTATCTTCACATACTCTGCCATAGCAACAATCCTCCATCAACAGCCATTAAGTTCTTAGCACAGATGAGTGGTAAGCCATTATTGAACTTGCGATAACGGTGCAGCTCTTATTATCTTATCTCCATATCAAGTGTAACTGATAAAATTCAAAACAAAACACGAGTATGTATTTATAAATTCATCTGCTAAGCCTGCGTAATATTTGTTGTTTTTTCCTTAACCCCTAGCGTTTGAATACAAACAAAGCCCGCGTCCTTACAAGGACATAACTTCTAGATCGTATTTATAGTATATTCGCTTTAAGAAAATAGTGACGTCATGATAATCAGAGATCAAACTGACCAATGAGACGTGACTAAATGAGAAAAGAAGTCACATTGACCAATAACAGACAACCCCTATAAAATCTCATTGGTTAAATCATGGAGACCTTGATGACGTCACTATTTTCTTAAAGCGGATATACTATAGCATTAATGCAGTTTTTGGGCATAGAAATGGCTGCTAGACCATTACCCAATAGACTCCATTTACCACTAGTACCTTAGACACCTCTGACACATATCGGAATATTAAATAATGTTGTTCCGCAGGTATCTCCACCCTATTTACGTCCCTAACTAGGAAAAGACATAATTTCGGGATTTGGATCGTATATAGATACTATAAGGGACATACATACGCATCACAACCATTTATGGTTTCAGCGAAGTCAAAACTTGAATAACAGTATCATACTAAATCAATGACAATATGAATTTTAATCAATCTTATACTTTTTATTGAAAAAGGCAATTACAATCAGTATGCTAAACAGTTTCGGGTGCTGCCGGAGAACCAGTGATGCAACCTAGCTGCATCGTATACTGAGGCAGCACCTTTTCACTGCTTCAATGGTTTTCAGTATATATTTTTCTCCAAGTTTGTGTTTTTATAATATGTTGTGTATAAAGTGTTTTTATATTTACCACCCATCAACATGGTAACTAATTATCACGTAAAACTAAGATTTCGAGTGACCAAAGAACACCACAAAAACATTTAGTTTATGGTTGACACTCAACCTCTGACTACCTTAAGGTTTGTAATAGTTTACTACTCACCAATTCTTCAACACATCATAAATGTGTCCCTTGTCGTAAATAGTCAGGAACAACCCTCGAGGTCGCCAGAAGATCAGCCCAAACTTCTGGCAGGCTAACCCCACGGTCGGCGTATAGACTATGGGCATCATCATCTCAATGTTATCAGCTAGCAGCCTGAAGAATAGTCTTTCATTCCTATCCTGTGAGGTAACGGTAACGGTTAGTAATGGATACATAATTTATATGTAGAATCGTACATATCTCTTGAACACACACCTGCAATTTTATAAAAAGCTTTAGTTGACTAAGGCTCCATCCACCTAAGGGGAGTCTAATTTGGTTAAATATATACACAAGCGACCCGCTCCGGCTTCGCACGGGTATAAAATATATAGCCTACTCCACTATTTAAAGGATGTTATTATACATATAAACCTTCCTCTTGAATCACTCTATCTATTAAAAAAAACCGTATCAAAATCCGTTGCGTAGTTTCAAAGATTCAAGCATACAAAGGGACAGAGAAAGCGACTTTGTTTTATACTATGTAGTGATAAATAAATTACAAAAATCACTGTCTTTTACACACCTGTAACTCGATGAGGTAGAGATACTTGTTGAGGTTGTCATGGAAACGTTCTACTGTCATCTTGCACAGCTTCACTTGTTCGTCTTGGGTCTTGACGCGGGCGGGGAGCAGCCCATGGATGCCAAGTACCTGCCTTTCTTGTAGGGTGAACGCCATGCCCTGCGAACAACGTGTTTAGTTAGAACTTGGAATATTTGGGACACCATTACAGCAATTAAACTAGCCCCTTGGTAAGTTCAATTACGTCTTGTGTTAAGGGTAGTGGTCGACGTATGTTTAAGATATATATATAGGTACTTATTATAGATAGATAAATACATAAGTATATGTAATCAACGAGACTGGAAAGCAGAGGAAAACCATGATACTTGAATCTGCCTGCTCCGGGAATCGAACCCGGGACCTTTTGATTAGCATTCATGTCCAAATATACTTAAAACTTCAACATATTCTGCAAGATGGAACAAGGTAGCAAATACAGTTATTGTATGTTATTTACATAGTTATGATTACATAGAACCCGCATTTTATCAGATAGTCGGCACATAACGTGAAAATGTTCCATATAGTCATTAAATCTCAATTAAAAAAATAGTGCATTTCGAAATATCATGTAGGTTATATATCTCACTGTTAAAGTGATGTGGTACACTCTAAGATGTACATAGTTGTAGATAGAGATTTAAGTACTTCAATCAATCAATCAGCCTATACCAGTCCACTGCTGGACGTAGGCCTCCCCAAGGGTACGTCACAAAACACGATCATTCGTGGCCCTCATCCAGCCACTACCAGCGACCTTCTTGAGGTCATCGGTCCACCTGGTCCACGTTTGCCGAGACGCGGCCTCCACTCGAGGACCGCTTTACTCCAGCGGTAAGTACTTACATTTATATAATCAGATCATACATTAATTCAGTTATAGAAAGGACGCAATTAAAAGTTATGAAATTTAAATATGTATTTTTCATTTACGTACATAATTTACAGTCGCTAACGGTGAGGGAAAACATCGTGAGGAAACCTGCCTATCCCTCAGGAGTAGAGTAGGAGAGATAGTCAGTACCTATATACGGCGATACGGTTCACTACTTATCACGTTGGGTGCTGACCCATACCTAACATGCCTTCGAAATTTCGGAGATGGGCACTCAAGCCTCTGACTACCCCGCCAGGTAGTATACTATCTCTGAGGTTCTGTCCACCCGGAAACAAATAAAAGACGTGAATATATAAGTCTAAATATATGTAGAAGCGTATACAGCCCTTTATGCTACACATACGTTTTTTATGAATGAACGTTTAACTAAAAAGAAGTGGAAAAATCCAGTATTCCTCACGGCATTACACTAAACTACTTCCTCTAAATATTTCGTCGAATGATTCATGCTCAAAACGACCTATACCAAACGTTATACGCTCATAAACACATTGGTATTTCTGGCATGGGTTACAATAGAGTTTAGACGACGTTAAGATGAAATTGGCTGTCATATCTCAATTCGAAAATTGAATAGAATGTAACGGAGTGCCTTCTAAATGTTGCTATTTGTCGATGTGTATTATGCTTGGTTATTAATATATTTATTTTACGAATGTATCGTGTTAAATTAACTAATGCATCTTGGCAGCACTGAAACAATTTTAATACTCTCGCCCGGTTTTCGTTCAAATACTAATATTATGCCTATTGGATATAATATTGACTAGAGAACTCATTTCCATCTCCTAAATAAATTCCAAGTTATACGCCATACGTCGCCGTAGTGTATTATGGTTGAACATTCCCTTTACAATCAGAAACTCTATTCTATATAATTATGTACGTTGTCAAGAACATAATTAGAAACCAGTGTAATTTAGAAAGATACGCTGGAGATCTGCCAAAATACTCTACAATATTGTCTTTGTCATAGCAGCACGATTTTATTAGCTTAATCACTTTGAATCTGATTGAGGTAGCAATACTGATATTCCATATTAAACAACTATAGGTGACCGAAACGATATGATTTCATCATCACAAAAATCGAATAGAAGAATGAACGGATTGGGCTTAAACCAATCCATTTTTAGATCCACAATTCATTGGTCTGGCAACCTTATATAAAGGTAAATCATCGCTTTTTCCGAACTAGCTGCCACACTAAAATAAATAAACACTGTTTGGTGGGAAAACGTAACTGAAATGTAAATAAAGCCACTCCCACATCCGCGCCAGGTCGTTTAGCTGAATTAGTGCGATAATATTACGCGGAAAATTTTTGTTGAAAACTCATCTTCGTTACGTATACAATTTGAGTTGAATGGGAGTTCATTTGATATAAATAGCTGCTTTAATTAGTAACTGAACGAATATTCGGATATATTAGCCCTTGTCATTGATACAGGTTGGTAACCTAGTGCCAAGTATGTAAATAAATATTTTATGATTATTACTAGTGACCCGCTCCGGCTTCGCACGGGTAAAAAATATATAGCCTACTCCACTATTTAATGGATGTTATTATATATATAAACCTTCCTCTTGAATCACTCTATCTATTAAAAAAACCGCATCAAAATCCGTTAGGTAGTTTCAAAGATTTAAGCATACAAAGGGACATAGGGACAAAGAAAGCGACTTTGTTTTATACTGTGTAGTGATTGTCTATTGAAATTAAAATTCTTTACTCAAATCCCGTTTATACTTCAAATAGTAGACGATTCTGTACATAGTTATGTAGATGTACAAGCCTTAAATCTAGGTAATGTAAGCATAGCTAATTCATTTTATTTATGACTAACCATCACGCCACAACGCTGTAAAGCTTGTTTATCCACACACCAGTATACAATAGAACTAATTGGCTTTCCTTGGCATGTCTTAGCCGACGACAAAGACTAACTAATTTAATTCAGATACATCCAATTTCTAGCAAACTGTAATCAAAATCCAACACCTATGCTATAACAACTTCGCTACTTATACCAAACCTAATTAATAAGTACTAAGATCTAAAAAAGCATATTAGGAGTGACATTGAATGATAGAATTAAAAATAGTGTGATAAGGGAAGGTTGCGGTTTGAAAAGGGCATGCTGCGATGGTTTGGACATTTTATGCGGATGAATGATAGTAGATTGAGAAAAGGAATATATGTGGGTGAAGTGGAAGGGCGGTTTCGTAGGGGCCGGCCCAATAAGACATATAACAGTCAGATAGACGCTTTATTGAAAAAGGGCGACGTTAGAGTACCTATAACCGCCGAGTGTGTTTGAGAAGATGTATGAGTGTCAATGACGCGATAGTGGTCTATCAGGATCGGGACAAATGGGAACCCGTGATCTCTGCTTACCCCTATACAGTGAATCAGGCGTGATGTGTATGTATGTATGTACAATCTGAAAAATCCTATCCTACATGCATACATATACGTACACAAACCAGCCGTCTCCCGACATGAACTAAATACTACAGTTACAGAAAACATCATAAGCAAACCTACCCATTTATCTGAACAGGTATTGTAGTCAAACCTGACTGGTTACACGATACCATGGCTTATCACCTGTCACATTGAGTACTGACTATACGAACACGAGTTTGTGAAAGCAATAACCGCGCAATGGAGACTCGAACCTCTGACTATCCCGTATGGGTAGAGTTTGCGGTTAGAACTACTACCTCCGCTTTGGAGTCTCTACTTCACACATACATATTCACGTCCTTTTATCCCTTTCGGGGTGGACAGAACCTTGGAGACAATGAAAGCATTTCCTTGGTCTCATTAGCATGAATGGATGTGTGATGTTATATCGACCATTGGTGACAGGTTGCTAGTCTATCACCCAATTTATTTCATTTGTAAGGTATGTATCAAGTATCCAATATTGTACCCATTATTGTATTCCACGTGTAACCTCAATATTAATGTACTTAATCGTGTTTTATTATAATAAAGGTCAGTCGTAGTTATGATTTGTTTCAATTCGTCTCTTAATTCATTTCGTACACATTGACTCCGAGTCCCTAAATCGTCTCTTACATGCCGTGAGGATCGTTAACTAGTTAGCATTCTTATTACATCCCAGATCACGGGACTTCTCTTCCTTACAACTTCTCTTCCAGGCAAATGTTTTGACTTTCAATGAATGTACTGTACTTGTACTTATGTTGAATAAAAAACATTTGACTTTGACTTTTGACTGACTTTGACTTATGCTAATGATCTTGTACTATACCTTGTTAAGCCTCGGCGACTTGAGATGGTCCAGTCCCGTGATGCTGTTGGGGGAGACCACATTCCCGGTGGCTTCATTCAAGCCCCGTTGCTGAGGATCGACTGGCAACCGGAGTGTCGACGTCACCAACGGCCAGGTGGTCTTCGCACTGAGTAATCTGGAAGAATGGATGGTGTTAAATAGAATGATCGCGGTATTTGAGAAGAATGTTTATAATAGCTTACCTGTCTACATAAAGGAGTCATCGTATAATGCATTTAGAACGTCTTTAAAAAAGTATAAGTATGATTGACAAAAGGAATATATATGAGTGAAGTGGAAGGGCGGTTACGTAGGGGCCGGCCTAATGAGACATATAACAGTCAGATAGACGCTATATTGAAAAAAGGTGACGTTAGGTGTACCTATAACCGACGAGAGTGTATGAGAAGATGTATGAATGTCAATGAAGCGAAAGTGGTCTGTCAGGATCGGGACAAATGGGGATCCGTGATCTCTGCCTACCCCTCTACAAGGAATCAGGCGTGATGTGTATGTATGTTTAAAAAAGTATATAATGTCATCTAAATAAATAATTACAAATTAATAAACATTTTAAATAGATAGGTAACTTTTGTAAGTAATTGTACTTTTGTTGTCAATATTTTTAAATGTTATAGTTACAATGTAATTTTATGTTTCTGTTCACGCGCGATTGCATATTTCTCGTCTATGTACATATGATAGTCACAAATGAAGTGAATGTAATGTTCTTTTTTGGGAAATAAAGTTCTTTTAAACTTAATGTATGTGTAAGAATATTACCAGCTGTTTTTTGGTGGCATTACGTAGATAGAATAATAATAAATACGTTTTTTTAACAACTAGAAGACACATACGAAGACATAATACAACTTGTAAGTAAATAATACAGATTTTACAAGAGAGGGTTTCTTTGCTATTTTTAAATTGTAAGATCAGCAGTAGGAAGAAATAAAAAAAAAGAAATAAAATTTTAGGGTGATAAGTTGGTAATGATTACCAACTTATAATGTAATGATTTTTACGTCTTTGAGATTAATAATCTTAGGAAGCCCTTAGTAAAGTATGGATAGTTGGAGAGTAAGTATGCAAATATATTGGAAGTAATATATATTGAAAATATAGTGATGTATGACAAAATAG
This sequence comes from Leucoptera coffeella, assembly GCA_030578115.1. Taxonomy (NCBI): domain Eukaryota; kingdom Metazoa; phylum Arthropoda; class Insecta; order Lepidoptera; family Lyonetiidae; genus Leucoptera; species Leucoptera coffeella. Next base: position 492,020 of record JAMBLF010000032.1, on the reverse strand, counting down.
AATCCACTTTAAACCAGACGAAAGGTGTATTTACAGGTAAAGATTATTACTTAATTCCTACGATGGATTAACTACTTTCAGAATTGATGTATTACGCAAGTGTAACAGTATTCAGTTTGAATTGTTAATAACTAGTACTGAATTAACAATATTGAACCTGATACAATTAAACTATTACACAATTCCGATTTAGCCTTAAAGAAGCCACATATAACTATATGACAATTTGAATAGGTCACGATTGTATTATAAATGTGATGTGATGTTACAAGAGCTTACTTGTGACGCTAATTCATGTGTAAACACGGCTTACGTCACTTGACAAATAGAACGAGCATAACGAATTCGTTCCATGAGTACGGTACATATACATTCACGTCTTTTAATCCCTTTCGGGGTGGACAGAACCTTGGAGACGATACTATCTATAAGGAGACTTTTTAGCATGAATATTGGAGTTACTACCCCATCGCCTAACAGATTCCATTGACCCCTAGTCCCTTAGTCGCCTTCAACGACATGCCGGAAAGAATGGCAGTTTACATTCTTTTACATCCCAGCTAGCCCGGAATTGGTATGAAATTGGAAATATTAAAATTATGTAAGAATTATTCCACGCCTAGTTATTGTGAACTTGATTATAAGCAGCTGATTTTCAGTTCGTTACGGTGTTCGCGGTAAAGTTTAATGATCTATTTTCTATTGTTTCTACACTTTCAATACTTTATTCATCTCATTCCATCCTATTATTACCTACTACTATTTAAAAATATCTTAACCCTTTTATCGCCTCTTTTACGAAATGTATTTTTAATATAACATTCGTATATTTCTTTACATATCACGCCCGTTCCTCTGTAGAAGGTAAGGCAGAGATCACGGATTCTCATTCGTCCCCATCCTGACAAACCACTTTCGCTTCATTGAAACATACACATTCATACTTAAAATTAGGATTACAAATATCACTTCCTCGGAAAATTTTAAATATTTTCTCGTAAAAATCGAAAATAATATCTCGTACATTGGACCTAAGAATTGGACCAATTTTTTCTCCATTTACCTAAGACCGTCAATGTAGGTATATAATCACTACATAGTATAAAACAAAGTCGCTTTCTCTGTCCCTATGTCCCTTTGTATGCTTAAATCTTTGAAACTACACAACGGATTTTTATGCGGTTTTTTTTGATAGATAGAGTAATTCAAGAGGAATATTTATACATATAATAACATTCATTAAGTAGCCAGAAGTGCGAAGCCAGAGCGGGTCGCTAGTACATTATATCTCATAGTACTGAAATGAAATTGCATCTTTTTTACGACCAATTTTAATCATCTTTCCGGTTATTTTGGTCTTGGTAAATCGATTTCTTCGAAAGGCAATGCCTCGTAATGTACTATAATTGCGTACAATGATACTGTTGCGATATCAGACGAAGCCACTACGCAAAACTAGTTATTAGGGGATATAAAAATAAAATAAATACTCGTGTTTCATTACTTGGAACCAAAAGGAATATAAAAACTCATATCTTTCATACCAGAATGGATTGACGATAAAGAAATAGGTACCGAGACGTCTTTCTAAAAATATTTTAGCCTGTTTGATAAAAAAAAACAAAAAATATATTATTTTTTTTATAATATTTATTTCATACATTGAATTTGACATCCTTACAGGTTACCCCAATAGAATATCAAATAATAATATACCTTGCATCACTAATATTGATATATTTAATATTTGGAAATCATTACACCAATTGAAATAGCCCCTTGGCAAGTTCATTTGAGACTTGTGTTAAGGGTACTAGTCAACGTATATTTAAGAAATATATACATATTGTACATAGATAAATACATATATAGCATATATAATCAACGACCAGACTGGAAAGCAGTAGAAAAGCGTAGTTCTTAACTCTGCCTCCACCGGGAATCGAACCCGGGACCTCACGATTAGCGTTCCGGCGGCCAACCTATCGCGCCACGGAGGTCGTCAGTTTAGTTCATTTATTAACCTAACAACACATACGTTTATACATTCACGTCCTTTATTCCCTTTCGGGGTGGACGGAATCTTCGACAGACGATTTTATCTTTAGGTCTCTTTATAGCTGCCATATTGGGTTTGTGATGTTATATGGAACATTGGTGACAGGTTGATAGCCTATCGCCCAATAGATTATATTAACCCCTAGTCCCTTAGTCACCTTGACAAGTCCGGAAGAACGGCAGCTAGTTAGCGTTCTTTTTTCGTCCTAGCTAGCATGGGACATTACTAATAGACTGTGAATGTATGTATGGCTTTTTGGATCTTCTATTTCATTCAACTTGAAGGGTATAAAGTAATTGTATAAGTAGTTAGTAGTAATTATAAGTAGTTAGTAGTAGTTATAAGTAGTAAGTAGAGTATAAGTTTATTTATAGATGTGCCTATTGAGTAATAACTTAGTCACCTCTGACATCATGTTTTGTTAAAGACAGTAATTAGTTATGAAAGGCTTGATTCATTACAACAAAGGCTTTACATTTTCTTTAGCTGTCATATGATAGTTTAAAGTATATCAATTAGTTACTTTAAGGGATATCTGTCAGGTAAAATCTGGGTTTTGAGAGATATCAATACAATGGTCAAATGTCAACTTGCACTCAATTTATGATCATCCCAACATATTATTGATTTGTGTGTATGCATAATAATATACAAAGGATTTGGTACATACATACATATACATTCACATACTCTAATCCCTTTTGGGGTGGACTGAACCTTAGATGTAATAAGAACTCCAAGGCCACTTCTTAGCATGATTATTGGGGTTGTGATGACATATTGTTAGCCCATCACCAAATTGATCCCATTTACCTCTAGTGCCTTAGTCGCCTCCTATGATATGCCACACTAGTTTAGTACATAAAAAGAATGCTGCCTAGCTGCAAAGTAGTATGGAATCTATTGGGCGTTTTATATGCACAACAACCCCAATTTGAATTTAGTATCCATATTTACAAATGAGGATCCATGATCTCTGCCTACCTCTCTACATGGAATCAGGCGTGATGTGTATGTATGTATGTAATCCTTATTTACAATTTTTCTGTGACAAAACTTTTACCCAGATACTTTTTTCATTATGTCGGCCATTTTGATAGGGATAATAAAAGTCCTTTACATCTATCCATATTAACATGGAACATCGGTGACATCTTGCTAACCTCTCGCTCAACAATTTCCATTACCATGTTATACCACTCATACAAAATGCTGGGACCGACGGCTGCAGTATAGCAGGAACCAATAGAAAACTATTTCTCACAATCATATTACATGATTGGCAATAAGAATAAAAATTCTATGAATATTTCTCAGTTCATACATGTACCCTAACTTCATATTTGGCATAGCAATCATTGCCATGTAATTAACATTATGTTCACAACAGGCAAATTGCCAACATTTACTTTAAATAGAATCTGTAAGGTTTATTACATTGTATATATAGACATTTGTTGTACCAGCATTTAAACCATATAAGAATATGAATGAAAGTTAACAATAACTAAATGACATTCAAATATTGTTTAAAAATCATACAAATTTGAAAACAATCAATATTTTGAATAATCAAGTCTCCTTGAAATTCTCCTTCGACGCTACACAATTTAAAACGCGTGAAAATATTATTTTTCATCCTGGTAATAAGATATTTTGCATAAAAGAAATAGCTAGGACCGTGCTTCAAACCTATGAGCCAACGCACTATAACATAGATTAAAGTAAACCATGTAAATCATAAATAAACCTGTGTTATGTAAACCTCTAAAATAGTGCAAGAGATTGAGTACTTACTTCGTTCTGGTGACCGAAAACATCTTGTAACTGTATAATACGCCTTTTCCAAACCAAACTACACTCCTATTGTATTCTGAAGAACACTATATCCATGGCCTTTTAGGTCACAAAAACGAAAGATACTCCACGAGAAATTTAAAAAATCTACCAAACCATTAGTCGAATACAACAAACGCGTTTATTCGCTATTCGCCTCGAATAGCGATTTGCGAATTTTGCGAACATCGAATCGAACGATTATTATTATTTTAGGTTTATTTTTTTATAAAGTAGAGAGTACACTAACGGAATATGAGTCATACAAGAAAACTTTTTGTTCTTCCCAGCAAGTTATAAAAGCGGACTAGGGGTCATTGCAATACATTGGGTCTCAAATTTTATCTCCGGTTCTGTCCGTCCCAAAATTGATAAAATGACGTGAATATGTATGTACTCGAATGTTATGTATGATTATTAACAGTGTCAACCGCGGTGACCACTGCGACACTGTTTATTGGTAGAATTTCATTTCCTTCCACATTTCCAAGGAATGATAGTCATTCCGTCAGGACCCTTACTCCACTAATTCATTTTAGCCACAATATTACTTCAGTATCGATACTGTGGCACTTCAGTGGCCGTAATTTGACACTTTTGGAACTCCACTAACAAATTTTGGCCACTGAGGGGTTATCGAACTACATCTGCGTCTGAAGTACAAAAAAAGCTACTCCACTAACCAAACGCCAAATATTATGTGCTTCAATTACTTAGCAACTTTTATAACCATGACGATGTTGATTCAATTATCCAAGAGTTTACTGACATTATGTGCTTAATGAATAAAAACATAAAACCCAAACTAAAAACTACGTTATAATTGTAAAATATCATGTCATTACCAGATAACTGGTAGCGCATTTGTTATATAGTATTTTAATATCTTCTTCTTTGTCCAACCCTCTTCTTAGTTTATCTGGGGTCGGGTCTCCTCGTACACTTGCGCCATAGAGCTCTGTTCTGGCTTGTCTGAGCGCTCAAGTTCTCGCCTTGCATCTACTTGTGCATGTTTGTCCACCAGGTGGCGGGTGGTCTTCCTCTACCTCGCGGGCGGTCTGCGATGTCCAAGGCCTTCTGGACCGGGTGGTCTCCATTCCGGCGGAGGATATGGCCATACCAGCGCATTCGGCTCTCTTTTACTTTTTCGGCAATCGGTGCCACCCTGAACGATCTCCTTATGTACTCGTTTCTAATTTTATCTAACCGGGTGACACCTCACAGTATTATAATATGCACGGACTATATTATAAAAGGTAGCTACTTGCTTCGGGTCACCCCAAACCTGAATATACATACATAGACATCACATCACACCCGTTTCCCTACCATGAGATCTCGTTTAATTTTTATTCTGACAAACTACTTTCGTTTCATTGACGACCTGAGTGGCGCGATTGGTTAACCACCTACTCGCTAATCGTGAGGTCTCGGGTTCGATTCCCGGTGGAGGCAGACTGAATAACTACGCCTCTCTTCTGCTTTCCAGTCTGGTTGTTGATTATATATACCGTGTACGCATTTATCTATATATAATAAGTATATATTTCTTAAATATACGTTGACTAGTACCCTGAACACAAGTCTTAATGAACTTATGAAGGAGCTAGTTCAATAGGTGTAATAATGTCCCAAATATTATTATTATTATTTTCCATACCATACTAGAAGTTAGTAGATTATCGGTACTGCAAAAAGCCCTGCACACTACGACATTGTTAAGCACAACACTTAAACATATTTAGGTAGATGACCAGCGCTCTGAGCACCGGAAAGTATATGGTGGCATATACGAAAGGTACTTTAGAAAAAAATGTACTCGACTCAACGAAAATTTTTAATTTAATTGATTTTACATACATACACATTTCGGGCGTTTACCTTTAAAAGGGGCGGGTAGAGATTACGGATGTCCATCGGCCCGATCTTGACAAACCACTTTTGCTTCATTGATACTTATTACCTCCTTATACATATTCGGCGGTTATAAGTACTTTTAATGTCACCCTTTTTCATGTTACAGATTAAACACTTTTATTCTTAATGGTGCGCTCTGTCTTAGAAAGCAAAAAGCAATTTAATTGACTTTTTAAGAAATCAGACAGATTTAAAATATTATGTGAATTTAAATTTCAATAATCTATGTAAAACTTTATATTATCATTGACGGTTAACTGACAGTCGATCAGCTGGCTGGATGTCTAATTTGTCCGTGCGTGACAGTACTCTTCTACTGACAGTTTATGAATGAGGAAGGCCGACGAGTGTGTGTGTTTAGAGATCCCGCCACATAAGGTGGCAGTTGGAGGCGTCGCCACAGTCGCGTAAATCAGTGTTACCAGTAAACACGCCAAAACTAGCACTCACTGTGCCATACGGCTCGATACATTATAGGTTTCATTTGTAACGGTCTTTGGTTGCAGAGCTATAAACTCAAATAAAACAAATTAATATATCAAAGTCAAAATATGTTTATTAAACTATTTCAAACATGATTAATAATTAACGGGACTTATCCTTCTTATTATATATTACATATATTATGTGTTCCTTCACTCTGTCCGCAATAGACCGTTTAGTGTGTTCGACGTAGGATTTCCCACAGCTGCAATCAATCTTATACACACCCTTATATCTTATATCATGTGTATAAATCGCGAATCTCTTAAAACTATTATTTCAAACACGGCACTGAGCATTGTCTTTACATATTTTTTACCGAGGCTAGATCAGCGGAGACCCTAGCTTGGAGAAGAACTAACAAGAAACTCCGGAAATCAATTTATTATAATCACCCTTAACAAACATAAAAATTACAAAGAGTGGGCAAAAAACACAACGCTGGTAATACTAAATTTAACTTTCATACAAAATAACACGCAATGGCGGTAACGTCAAATTTAGTTCCAAGTTTGGCTACTGCCACCTTATGTGGCGGGATCTCTATGCTTTGTTTGTAGTTTTTGCAATTGGTCTAACAGTGCCAATATTCTGTTTAAGCGACACGAATGTTGACTGTTTCGTCCATTTAATACTTACCTATTTATTCCGGTTGCTTGCATCAGCCGCGGATTCACAGGTGCTTGTGAAATGAATATTTCCGAAGATGATCCTCGTTTTCGCATTACTCCAGTCCAGCAGACAGTATCGGCATGTTCCGGTGCATTGATAACCTCTTTGTTCAGTAAGTTTAATTCCAATTCGATTGATATAGATATTTTATACATTTGTATATAGTTATACCAATCATAGATGATGCTCTATAATATTATATGTGCTTATGTGGAGATATTTATAATGCCTAGCACTACATTATAATTCAAGGTCTCTAAGTTATTGTGTAACTACTTGTTTACATTGTTCGTAACATACATAAAAATAACAATAATTGCCTTGTTCTAACTTTTAAATATTATGTACAACATTTACAATACAGATCCTGTCTGTACACAGCAATAATAGTAATATTTAGGGCACTATAGACTTGTATTAAGGAGAGAGGATAATAGTTAGAGGTGTTTGTTATGTTTACTAGAGTTCACTTAATCCTTTTCATGATCATTTAGTATCATAAATAACAATATACTTAAACAAACAGTTATTTGCATCACTTCAATGGATATAAATATATTGGATTAGTTTTTATCTTATCAATCATTTTCACATTGTCATCATTTCTCCTGGTGGCAGAGTCGTTGCAGGATCTGGAGGAAATGCTGTCCGAATTAAATGCTGCTTCTCGACGCATCGGACTCGGGATGAATTTAGAAAAAACCAAGATCATGTTTAATGATTTGGTAGTCCCGAGACCGGTTGCCCTTGGGGGCACTCCCGTAGAAGTTGTTTCGCAATATACTTACTTGGGCCAAATCATACAGCTTGGCAGAAACAATTTCGAGAGGGAGGCGGACAGAAGAATACAGCTCGGATGGGCAGCATTTGGAAGGCTAAGGCATGTCCTCACGTCGTCTATACCACAATGCCTGAAAACTAAGGTTTTCAACCAGTGTGTGCTCCCCGTTATGACGTACGGTTCTGAGACGTGGACACTCACTGCGGGACTAGCCCACAAATTCAAGGTCGCTCAGCGTGCTATGGAACGGAAGATGCTCGGGGTTTCTCTGGTAGATCGCATCAGAAATGAGGTGATACGCCAGAGAACTAAAGTAACCGACATTATGAAAAGAATTAGCACGCTGAAGTGGAGTTGGGCTGGTCACGTATGCAGAAGGACTGATGGTCGCTGGAGCAAAAAAGTCCTAGAGTGGAGACCGCGTCTCAGTAAACGTAGTGTGGGGCGCCCCCCGGCAAGGTGGGAAGACGACCTGCGCAGGTTGGCCGGCATCGAATGGATGCGAACGGCCACTGACAGGGAGAAGTGGCGTCATTTGGGGGAGGCCTATATCCAACAGTGGATTCAGACAGGCTGATGATGATGATGATGATTTTCACATTTATTGAGTGTTTATGATGCTTTTTATTATTTTGTTGCTAAGTATTCCGTTTTTATCAATTTGATCTTTCAAAAAATTCTACATTTCTATGCTGCATTAGCTACGTCAATTAAGGAGCTAGCTTTAACATATCCATAATCAAAGGGAATTCTCCTTTAAAAGATTGCTATTACAAGGTATAAATCTAATCAGAAACCTTCCTAACTGAATTATGTATACCAACTAAATGTTAATAAAAATTAATAAAACTGGAACTCTTTGTAGGAAGAGTAACAAATAAATAGAACCTTACTGAACATACTGTACTTGTTATTACAATAATACATATTCATATAATATAATATACTATTACTATCATACTTATTGTACTATTTATACATCATTCACTACCTCTCACGTTGGATGCTGTGTATCAATTAAAATGCAGACTTTGAATATACCTACAACCATGTACATAACTATCAAGCCTACAAAATGGCTCATACATACATAAATTTTGGAGATGAAGAATCAAGCTTCTGACAACCCCATCACAATGAAAAAGGGATTGTATATAAATAAGTTTTTAAGCATATGTTATGTTGTTATATTTTATTCTACAATAATAATTATAGTTATTATTCAATTAATGTAATATTCCAGTGACTCCACTAGATGTGGTTAAAATAAGGCTTCAAGCTCAGCAAAAGGCGCTCCTATCGAATAAGTGCTACCTCTACTGCAATGGCCTTATGGAGCATTTGTGTCCATGTGGAGAACCCAGCTGGCTAGCATCACCGAAACGATCTCAGTTCAAAGGGACATTTGTAAGTTATACCCTTTTTATCATGCTGTTTTGTAGTGTAGGCATCTAAGCTATGGAGAAATTAAGTATGGTATAAATACAGTTTTGTATAAATAGATGTGTTCATTTGTTTGAAATTGAATGAATTATCAATCAATTTTTTTACAGTTACAATTACAATTTGAAACTTGAGCTCATTTTATTGTGGTAAATTAAACCAAAATTGATTAAACAACTGCTTTGAGTATGTCAGACAACTTTCTCTCATATAATATGCAATAATAATAACCAATAATAATATGGTGAGGGAAAAACATAATGAAGATACCTACCTGTTCCCCAAATAGTCAGTGTAAATGGTATATAGTAAGTGCAAATGGCCACATGGTTTACCTGTCACATTGAGTACTGACTATCTGGTTAATATGTGGGTTCGAGGTGGCTATAGAATTACTACCTTTGCAATTGTGAAGATGGACTCTGAACCTCTGATTACACCGCAAGGTTTAATGGTGATGAACGTGTTTGTTTGTCTAATAATAACTTAAATTTCCTTCACATAGCATAATTTACAATGATACAAATTAAGACGTTAGAACCACCATTAATCTTAGACTGTGTATGAGCCAAAGTGGTCTGTCAGGTTTGAGACAAATGGGGATCCATGATCTCTGCCGACCCCTTTACAGGGAATCAGGCATGATGTGTATGTATGTATGTAAATTATTTAAGATTCAATAGCATATGCTTAGCCTGAAGCCTAAACATATGCTATTGAATCTTAAATAAACTAGTCAGTTAACTAGGCGAACCTGTTCTTTACGTCTCCAGGCCTCCACCCATGGAAAAATGAACAATGTTTCTTATGACTATGTATGCCTGAATGGAAATAATTAGATTTAATTATAGTGCTTACGGAAGTTCCATAATTAGCTTTTGATTGATGGATGGCCTTGTGAAATTTCTCCAAACTAATCATCATATAATTCAAAGAGTATTTCAAACATCTTATCTTAATAAGTTTATTGAGGCTTAAGAACCATAGTTTCACCTATCCTTTTAGGGGTAGATAGAATTTAGAAGACATTATGTGCTGGTTCATCCTTGGCATCGCTAAGGTGCTAAATATGGAGTATTGATGAAAGGTTGTAAGTTCATCAACCAATTGCTTCCATGTTCTCTTAAACATCTTCAATATCATATTAGTAAGAAAAGTTACTACTTAATATTATTATTTGAAAAGGTACAACTTATTACCATAATTTTATTATAGTCTTACATGAGATATTACAACTATGTTCCTATTCATGTATAGAAACTTTGTTGAATTGAATACTGGAACTAGTTTTGTATTAGTATTGATAAAATTATACTTTTGTATATTTCCTTATGACTTGCCCTTGTATTTATATAATGCTAGTACCATGCTAGCTGGGACTAAAAGAATGTTAATTAGCTGCCATTCTTTCTGACATCTCATAGAAAATGACAAAGGTACTAGAGGTAAATGGAATCTATTGGGCAATGAGCTAGCAACCTGTCACCAATGTTTCATTATATCATCATTTACCCAATATTCATGCTTTTATTCTGGAGTAGGATATTTCGATTTATTATAGAACTTGAATGTATATAACATAATATAACATATTCTTCACGACTTGTGTATACACACTCCCTTTTTTTTTATTATGGCAGGGTAGTCAGAGGCTTGATTGCCCATCTCCGAAATTTCGAAGGCATGTTAGATATGGGTCATTTGAAGCCCACATATCACTAGATAGTCAGCACCCAACGTGATAGGTAGTGAACCGTATCGCCGTATATAGGCACTGACTATTACATATCCTCTATTATTATATTATATTTATTATATTATATGTCTTAAGACCAGGGTTTTCAATCAGTGCGTCCTACCTGTAATGACATACGGTGCCGAGACGTGGAACATGACAGTCGGGCTGGCTCACCGATTACATGTCGCTCAGCGGGCAATGGAACGTTCGATGCTGGGTATCTCGTTAAGGGACAGAGTCCGGAACGAGATTATCCGGCAGAGAACCAATGTCGTAGACATTGTCTATCGATGTTGCAAGCTGAAGTGGCAGTGGGCCGGTCACGTCTGTCGCAGAACCGACGACCGTTGGAGCAAAGCGGTTCTCGAATGGCGACCGCGTCTCGGTAAACGTAGTGTAGGACGCCCCCCTGCCAGATGGACTGATGACCTGAAAAAGGTCGCTGGTAGTGGTTGGCTGAGGGCCACGAGTGATCGTGTTTTGTGGCGTTACCTTGGCGAGGCCTACGTCCAGCAGTGGACTGTCATAGGCTGATTGATTGATATTACATATCCTGAGGGATAGGCAGGTTTCCTCACAATGTTTTCCCTCACCGTTATGTATATGTATGTGTTTATGTAATTTTCCATATTGTTTCCAGGATGCGTTTTACAAGATATCCAAGTTTGAGGGTGTGGCGGCACTGTGGTCTGGTCTGAGTCCAACTTTAGTCCTGGCGCTACCCTGCACAGTGGTATATTTTGTCTCCTACGAACAGCTTAGGTGTAAACTGAAAACTGCGTACAATAATATTAGAGGGACTAGTAAGTTTTTTTTTAAATGTCTTTTGTAATCTGTCTGTGTGTGTATAAAAAAAGAGAAACGCGTTCACGACTATTAACCCTTGTGGGGTAGTCAGAGGTTCAGGTGTCTCCAAATCTGTTTGTGTGTAAAAAAGGCAAACGCGTTCAAGACCATTAACCTTTGCCGGGTAGTTAGAGGTTCAGGTGTCCATCTCTGCAATTGCAAAGCTAGTAATTTCATAGCCACCTCAAACCCACATATTGACCAGATAGGCAGCTATTAATGTGACAGGTGGAAAGCCATGTCGCCATTGACAAGCACTAACTATTACCTGTTTGGTGATTTTCATTCCTCACGATGTTTTCCCTCACTGTAGTATTCAACTCATTTTTTAAATGTATTTTTTTTATTGTGTGTGTGTATCTGTTATTAAATGTTTTGCTATTCAATATTAGTATGGTAGGTAGGAGATATTTTTTCCCTGAGGTTCTGTCCAATCTTAATGGGCTTAAAAGATGTGAAATACATGTAGTTTGTATGTATACTGTGTATTTTGCTTAAATACATGCTAATATATGATGCCAATGACTATTTTTCCTGATCCTTGTAACTGTTCTGGCATAATTGTCAAGAGTAGTATACTCTCTTGTGTTATACATGTGGTAATGATTAAATAACTAACGGGACTTATCGCATAAGTAATACAGTAAAGTTACCTTTATTATTAACCCGACGTTTCGGCTACATTGCAGCAGCCTTGGTCACGTACAAACTGGTTATATAAAAAATTACGCAATAAGTCCCGTTAGTTATTAATCATGAGTATAAATTGCGAATCTCTTAAAATTATACATGTGTTTTTGTATATTAAGACTCATACTATCTAGGGACTTCAAAAGAATGCAAATTATCTGCTATCCTTCCTGGCATGTAGCAGGACGCGACTATGAGACTAGGGGTTACTAGAATTTATTGGTTAATGGTCTAACAACCTGACACAATTGTTCCATTTGAGATCACAACCCCAATATTCATGTTATAAAGTGACTTAAAAGATACTATAGTGTCTTCAAGGTTCTGTCCATCTAACCAGGGCCCTTACTCCACTAATTTATTTTAGCCACAACATTACTTCAGTATCGATACTGTGGCACTTCAGTGGCCGTAATTTGACACTTTTGGCACTCAACAACAAATTTTGGCCACTGAGGCGCTATCGAACTACATCTGAAGTCTACTTCTGCGTCTGAAGTACAAAAAAAGCTATTCCACTAACCAAACGTCAGTCAATGACAATTTAATAGCCTTATATTTGGTACTCCACTATTGACATTTCTATACTTGAGTGGCCACTGAAGCACCACTGACTCGCTTTTGAGGTATTTGTATTAACAGAGTGCCACTTTTACAGCCGAGACGCAGAAGTAACGCAGTAGCGACGCAGTTGTGTGGCTGTCAAAGTTAATTAGTGGAGTAAGGACCCAGGGAAGAGAGGGACTAATAGACCAAAATGACTATGTCTATATTAATACTGGTATCTTATTTCATTTTATTACTCTTTAATTGCAGATACACAGCCACTGTGGATTCCGCTTATATCTGGTGCTACCGCTAGAGTACTGGCCGTGACGTTAGTTAGCCCACTAGAATTAATTAGAACTAAGATGCAATCTAAAAAGCTATCATATGTTGGTGAGTTAAAAAGACAAACAATTTCACAACCAATAACCTTTGCGGGGTAGTTGATTTTCGGTGTCCATCTCTGAAATTACGGAGGTAGTGATTCTATGACGACAACCCTCAAGTGTGTTTGAGGAGTTGTATGAGTGTGAATGAATTGTCAGGATCGGGACAGATCTCTGCCTGCCTCTCTACAGGGAATAAAGCTTGACCAGATAGTAGTAGTTGGTAAATCTATTAAATATAATATAATCTATTTAATTTTTTATCCGCTATCTACATAATGTAGCATAAGTTAACAACCTGTGACGTTGGATACCGATTATCAGGGGCCTTACTCCACTTATGCATTGAAGGCACAATATTACTTCAGTAGCGATACAGTAATACTTCAGTGGCCGTAATTTGACACTTGGCACTCCACTATTTTAGGACCTGCTCAGTTGATTGTGGACACTCGTTATCTCATTACACCGAAATAGTTTACGGTCGTGATTGCAAATGTATTTTATGTATACAATATGATCTAATAATAATAATAACAGGGTAATGCTAATTTGATATGGTAATAATATTTCAATTTGTATTTCACAGAAATAACTCAAGCGTTGAAACATGTAGTGAAGTATGAAGGTTACAGAGGACTATTCAAAGGTCTTGGTTCAACGTTATTGAGGGATGTGCCTTTTTCAGGTAAATACAATAATACATAATAAAATAAAATAAAAATTATATAAATAATAAATTACTACCTCCGCAATTGCGATGGACACCTGAACCTCTGACTACCCCGTAAGGGTTAATGGTCGTGAACGCGTACGTACAATAATACATACATACATACCTATACAAATATATGTGTGTATGAGCAAGTTAATGAGTGTCAATGAAGCGAAAGTGGTTTTTAAGGTTATAGTAGTACCCCCTCTGTAGTTAAACAGGCGTGATGTGCTTTTCTATTTTCATACACCCTATAGTGACTGAAAGTAGTAGTCATTTACCCTCTTGTAAGGAACAAATATGTTATAAATTAAGGAAAACTGAAGCCATGTTATTACTGGAATATAAATAATAATAATATTTGAATATTATTACACCAATTGAACTAGCCCCTTGGTAAGTACATTTAAGACTTGTGTTAAGGGTACTAGTAAACTTATGTTCAAGAAATCTACACTTATTATACATAGATAAATACATATATAGAATATATAATCAACAACCAGACTGGAAAGCAGTAGAAAAGCGTTGTTCTCAACTCTGCCTCCACCGGGAATTGAACCCAGGACCCCACGACTAGCGATCAGGTGTCTAACCGATCGCGCCACGGAGGTCGTCATAAATACATAAAACTTCTCCTAATTTATTTTATAGTCTTTTAATAATATAATTCAATGGGTCAAAAGTATACGACTAATAGATTAGCAATGTCACCGTTATTTAATCTCAATGGAATGAGGAATTCTGACTATGTTTTCCTGTCTACTCCAAAAACAATTAAAAACGTGAGTATGTTTTTATTGATATGTATCGTCTGTTTCAGGCATATATTGGACGATGTTCGAGAGCATAAAGGCTACGTTAAACAAACCGGACTCCGAGAAAAACTCATTCCTGTTCAATTTCTTTTGTGGATCAGTCGCTGGCAGTGTGAGTTGAGCTTTAGTCTGTTCAATTGAATATTTTTTTATTTTACTTTATTCAGGAAAACAAACAATTGAAATTGATCAATGAAAAATACTAAACTGAACATCAATATTTGAACCGAAATCTAACCTTTCTTTTCGTTTCGTTTATATAGAACATAAATTTATTTACCACTTTAAGGGTATTGTTCGCGGAAATGAGCGAAACGAGTGTTTTCATTTTTCAGTTTAAACCTATTTAAAACTTACTGACACCTATCATACTTTCAAGTTAGCATAATGAAAGACTGAAATTGATGACTGAAGTAGTTTCAAGAGTTAAATATCAATAATTACGTAAATATAAACGCATAAAGTTGATAAAAAATCAGAAAAATGGCGCAAACAGGGTTTTGTATTTTTTCGTTTATTTCGTCACGGAGTAAGATCTGAAATCAAAATATACAATAATGGATTCTCTAAATACTAAATAATTTGACTAAAAACATATTAGGTCCTGTTTTATTCATAATACTGCAGTTTTCGTAAGTATAAAACGCCCAATTTTGGGCCGCCATCTGTTTCATACATTTTTATATGGAGAGCTTACGCGTCCGCCGCGAGTCGCTAGTTGCAATAGATCGCGTTTAGAATTTGGCGAATGCCAGCGTGGGGAGCACGTCCATTTTGTTGGCGATCACAGCTAAACCGCTAGATAATCACACGAGATCAGTTATTTCTTAGTTCAATGAGTGAAATTTGGAAAACAAAGTGTAATCACTTTGGTGTTTGAGATTATTGCTTATTATATTACAAGCGATTTTTTTCTTTCGAAGTGAACTGCTAAAGTTGATTTATTCTACATGTATATTTTAAAAAGTATTTTACTTGATACGACGCCATATTTGATATAAATTTATTCTTACGTCATTTATGCCTATGACAGGTATATATATGTCAGACATGATATGAAAAAATAATGATAATGAATGTAAATAATTTTGATTTACCGCTTGATGTTTCGGATATTATGAGAAGTTCAGAATATACAGACATGATACATTCTGACATCACTTCAGCTTTCTTCACAGTAGGTAGGCAGCAATTAGTGAACCCCAAGATAGGTTATTTATGCTATATTATATATACACACACACATATACATAATTATTAATAACTATATATTATGCATTACGACCGTGATCGAATTCAGGGTAGTCAGAGAACTTAACGTATGCATTTGTGATGGTTGAAATCATAAATATATACATTTGGGATGCTCTTTGGCAACTTGAATTTGAGTTATTGGCGAACTGCAGAATAGGTTATACCGGTACCGGACAGATATACGGAAAGAACGACAGTTGGTTAGATTTTGATTTTTTTACGACTCAGACTCATCTCTCTAGCAGGGTAAACCGCGGAGCAATTTTGTAGAGACAAATTGCTATCGAAATCCGAATTCGGTCACTAGGCTCTCATAACGGAGTTGGAGGTCACACCAAAAAAATGTATAATTATTATACATATCCTGGTGCTCAAAATTTTGCTCAGTAGTCTGTAGGTATTGTTTGCCTCGGCAAACTTTACGCATAAATCGAAGAATTTATATATTTGAAGTTCTTTTTCAGCTCAAAACCATACGAAAATACAAGCGCATTACTAGGCTCACAGACTCCTAAAGGAGGTCGGGTTAGGGTACTCACACAAGTACGTTCCAATACACTATTTCTTATTGTTTCTATAAAATTACAATTATTTACCACAAGTGATTTATTATTTAAATATTGATTTCTTTTATATATTTATGACTACAATGTTTTTAATATATATTAATAAATAATAAGTTGCTGAATAATCTGATTATAATTTATTAGTGTTTGTTTCGTTTACAAATTGATACGCGGAACGTACGTAATGCGATCCGCCATGACAATAAAGTTTGTTATGATTTTGTTATATCAAGTTTGATGTGATTTATTTCAGTGTTTTTGAAACTATCGTAGTGTGGAACCTGTTTATATCGCAAACATAAATAACATTACATAAAATATCCCCTATTATCCCGCCGCATTGCTTTGTGAATCGCTATTTATAGAAAAATGCTTCGTCACTCATAGCATAAGAATTTACAAATGAAATAACAACAATTTATCTGCAAGAAATCTAATTCATCATACTGATTTGATATTGACTTATATTAGCTTTGATTTTAACTTATTTTAGATATATAAACATACTTGGCCACTACTAAAACAGAAAGGTAACCTCAAAAGTATTTATCCCAGAGATAAACAAGGGGCTGCAATTGTTTTACACGGACTTGTTTCTATAACAAAACATCGACTTTGTTTTGGAATAAGGTGGTAGGTATCTGTAAGAACATACACACATCAACATGGTCTAGGGATATTTAACTCAAACCTAAATAACTAAAATTATACTACCTTTTAGTTAAGACACCTGTATCTGTAGTATTATATTATCTGTGCCTGTATATTAAACTAAACCTTGATTATTAGCCTATCTGATTAAATGAAAATATTTTAGTGAAAGTTGTAATTAAAAAAAATCTAGAACAAGAGAAAAAACTCTGATAAAACTTCAAACTAAACTTTATTTTTAAAACATTAAAACTTCAACATAACATTTACTTTTTTTAACTAAAATCGTGTTCCACTGAAAATCAGTAATGTGTAGATCTTCCTAAGACATTCCTGACACATCTGCAGGGGTTCGGCATGCTTAAAACAAGGGTGTCAATATCCCGTTGTGGAATATTGTCCCAAGTCCTGCTAAGATGCAAGAAAAGATGGTTTTCACTGACAATATCTTCTGGGAAATTTCTTAGAGCACTTCTCTGAAGCATATCCCAGGCATGCTCAATAGGATTTAAGTCTGGAGATTGCGCAGGCCAGTCTAAAGCCTGGACATCGTGCTGTTGTAACCAAGTTGTAATGATATGTACAGATAATTTGTCATATTATTTTTTTCTGTAAGGCCAGTATTAAATCTAAATTATTATTAATTAAATTTAAATCTAATTCATCATACTGATTTGATATTGACTTATATTAGCGTTGATTTTAACTTATTTTAGATTAGTGAGGGGGCAGTGACGGAACGCTGGACGAGGTTACTCGCTAAAAATAGAACTCATTTCCATACACAGGATATAATTTGCACTAATCAGTAGATGTCCATACCTAGTCACTAATCAAAGTGTAATGTAACCTTAATACGAGCATTTATAAAATTAAATAATAGGTACCTATTATTACAAACAATATTTTAGTGCAGTAACCATTACTTACATACATTATAGACTATAACTAAATTTATAGTATACTTATTTCAGGAGCTTATGTAAGTAGTAAATTGTATATCAATACACGATGTGTTGTTTTTCTTCTTTATTCACTACATTAACAAAACACAAACATGGAAAAAATATAGGTATGTAAAAAACCATTGATGCAGTGAAAAGGTGCTGCCTCAGTATACGATGCAGCTAGGCTGCAATCACTGGTCCTCCGGCAGCACCCAATTCGGAAACCGTCACAAGCTGCATAATATAATAAATAACAAACATACACAAAATAACTAATTTATAATATACAAATACAGATATAATACGAGGAGTGTGTATACACAAATCGTGAAGCGTATGTATGTATATAATACGCATACATAAAATTAATACACTATAATTCATAATCATACTTCGGGCAACATAAATAAGAACTTTTATATATATATATATATATATATATATTATAGACATGTAGATAGATATAGGCACACACATACACAGTCATACATATTATATATACATTATAAACAGTAGTAACATCGTATTAACATACATTAATATATTTCATACACATTTATTCAAACTCATATATAGAAAGAAAATTATATAACTATGGTATTTGCACTGACAAGGTGAGACATTGATAGGAGTTAGGGTAAGGATTTTTGTTGTTCGAGAAGACAAGCCTTATACCTAAGGTAGAAAGCTCCCCTAGAAGCAACGTCGCGAATAGGTGGAGGTATTTCATTCCAGAATTTGGACGCAGAGGTACTTACATCTGGTGCTAGTTTCTATACCAAAGAGCAATTACAAAGGTTCGTAGTCTAAACCATATTTAAACGTAAAAGAATAGCTGACAGTTACAGATTCCGAGAGCTAATAATCATCTTACTACTTTCATTTTAAATACGCCAGACTGTTACTATATCAAATTAACAAATAATAAAATAGGTAGGTACGCTTTGTGAGGTCAGGTGTATGTGTTTTGAGTATGCCGAGAAGACACATCATCGTGACAAAACAACAAGCAACAAGACAATTTCAATGCATATAATTAAATCGTAGTTACTAAAGTATCTGTAAACTATCTACGAGTGCGCAGTGTTTATAGTTTTATAATCCTGAATAGGTACAAAATACTGTGCTCACATTACGTCGCTGCCGCCGACCCCGATTGATATGGCTACGTCACATCCCACATCAATATGTGTAGTGTGGGTAAATGTAACTAATAAATTGTATGACTACTATATCTACAATATGGTAAAAAGTATTGTAGAATAGGTACTTATATAATTTTACCGTGAATGAACTGAATTAACCTAGGTAATCATAATACTTACGCATATGAAAAATGACTACAGCCGATCTTTCGTTGAAGAACATATTTTATTTCAAAAGCATTATAATCTAAAAACATAGTTTTACAAATTCGTTAACCTTTCGGAGTCAGTAAATGAGTGGTTAGGTAGTTACATACCTACATACATACATAATGTAATCTGTACTAGCATCATTACAAACACTGGAAAACTTGAATTTATTTCGTGTTGGATTGATTACCATCTGGATTTGGGTGAGAATATCAGTTTATACGTTGCATCATATGGAAACGATACATATTTATTGATATAACTATCTGCAATTTACACGCCTCGGCGGCGCGTCGTCATGATCAAAACTATCTGTCACGTTCGACAGAGAATATCTGCTAAGAAGTCGGTCTGGATTGTCGATAAATCATCACAATGTTTATTTTATGTTAGATAGATAGATAATGTACGTTTTATTTAGCAATTAAAAAATTGTCTTGCAATCGGCACACTATTGAGTTTAAAAATCAATTATATTATTAATATAAAACTCCCATAAACGTTTCGCGATGTTTTGAAATTCGCGCCTTTTTATATTTTATATTCTGTCCAATCGCTAAAAACAGCACTAACGCGTAATGTACTCAGCGCTGCTGCGCTAGAAATGTCGGATTTTTGACAGTTCGTGAATTTATTTTTGGAATACAATACCCTTAAATGCTAATGAACGCGGATTTTTTAACAGAGTATAATACTACAAACTTTTGGATTATTTTACTTTCTTAAGAAGGTAATATACCTATTACTCAGATTAGGTTATAGTCAGTGCTTTTAAATGGAAACGTGGAATACCACCTTTATATGAGGTGCTTATAGAATCACTAACTCCAAAAATGCTAAGTAGCTGTCGGTCCTCCCGGCATGTCGTAGATGAAGACTAGGGGTATATGGAATGTATTGGGTGATGGGCTAGCGACCTTTTACTGTTTTTTTATATATACAGCCCCAATAAACATTGTATAAAGTGGAGATTTTTTCATATATTCAAGGTTCTGCCTACCTCGCAAGGGATTAAAGGACGTGAAAGTATCTATTTGTTTGTTGTTGTACTTAAACTTATACTATACTAGCGACCTGCTCCGGCTTCGCACGGGTATAAAATATATGGCCTACTCCACTATTTAATGGATGTTACTATACATATAAACCTACCTCTTGAATCACTCTATCTATTAAAAAAACCGCATCAAAATCCGTTGCGTAGTTTCAAAGATTTAAGCATACAAACGGACATAGGGACAAAGAAAGCCACATTGTTTTATACTATGTAGTGATTAACTTCTAGGTGGCAGCTACACTGACGATACCATTTGATGTGGTCAAAACGCACCAACAAATCGAACTAGGTGAAAAAGAGATTTATTCAGGTAATCATTGTTTATACTATTACGTCGATGTATTCATAATGAATTAAACTGTTAAAGTTAAAAAATAATATTGCTTTTAGAAACGATTTTCTATAGAATTAACTATGGATATTTGGAGTACATTCATGACTATTGAAGTATTTTAATAAATTTACAGTATTCCCATGTTGTAGTCTGTAAATATAGAAAAATTATTCGGAGGTGGATTAGCGATTTTCACCAATTTTCCTTGCCAATACAACCCTGATATTAGTATCTAAAAGTGATTAATGATATATAAATCTTCGAGCATATCGCACCTTCGGGACCAAACTCGCAATTGTGCAACTTTTTACGAAAATGACTTAAGTATACAGAATCAACCGCGATAATCGACTTTATATACACAGCAAAAAGTTTTAAAATCCTTTGAAAAATGGAGCGGTGAGGCGGGGGAGTATGTTATGTCATTACACGTAATTGAAAGAGAATTTAAAGTGAAAAATCGCTCTCCTGTAAAATTAGGTTTGTTGCATAAATGCGAGTTTGGTCCCGAAGGTGCGATATGTCCAAATAATGCAAGATCATTAGTATTTTTCTTAGTATCTGGCCAAGGGTTATATAATCATTTTATTTACTATAAGACTGTCAGTATTCCCGCGACCACGGCCTATGCAACTGGGTCGAAACGTCGGGTGATATAAAACATCTTTATTAATTTTCGTCTTATAGTAAATTAAAAAAATATATCGCTAGTGCTTAAAAATAACTATGGTATATATAATTTCAAAGATTATGCTCAAAAAAGTTAAGTTTCTATTTTACTTCTAGATGGCAAAGTGAATCAAAAGGCAGCCAGTATGAAAGACATAGCGAACCAAATATACAAGAGTCACGGTGTGAGAGGTCTGTTCACGGGTCTCATGCCTCGAATATTCAAAGTGGCACCCGCCTGTGCCATCATGATAGCGACCTTCGAATACGGAAAGTACTTCTTCAGGATACAAAACATGAAGAGGTATCAAGAACAAAACCACAACGAGATGTGAGTGAACAACTTGTTTTGTAAGAATGTGTAGCGACATCTGTTGTTTGTTTTTGCAACTAAACAAGAGGAGTAAAGAAAATGTCTAAATGTATAGTAGTCAGTATAGCAGAAACATTGGAAAAATTTAAGGATAAATGGCCGCAAGCCTTTGCAATAACACTAGTAATTTTGTCTCTGAGTGTGTATTACCTAAATTATCTATGCCTCTCACTTCCATAAGGTTTAGGTAAAATGATTCGAGCGTGGCTTGATTAAAGTCACAACTTGTTTTATTAATTACAGTTCAAATAACTTGACTACAATCTCAAAGTGATAACCTGTGAGCTATTTGATTTATTAATTGGTATTTTGCGATAGATATTTTTTTGATTAATAATTAACGGGACTAATCGCGTAAGTTTATATATATAATAAAATTACATTTATTAACCCGACGTTTCGGCTACGTTGCAGTAGCCATGGTCACGGGCAGACTGACGTCGGGTTAATAAAGGTAATTTTATTATATATAAACTTACGCGATAAGTCCCGTTAATTTATTAATCATGAGTATAAATCGCGAATCTCTTAAAACTATAGATATTTTTTTTTGTTTATATTGTGTATTCATTGATTTAAACTAACATTTGTAAGTAATTGACCCTTAGGTAGACTTTGCTGTACTCGAGTAGCTTGTGACAAATACAACTGTAGATTTTTGTTAGTTATCATTCAAGCAAAACATTATCACTTACAAAATACTGGTCACATCTGAAGCTAAGTAATTTTTTTTTCTTATTCCAGGACCCAGGACATCGTTTTTGTGCCTCAATCTCGGACTGTACAATACAGTTAGCAAGGCATATAAAATGTCTACATTCTGAAGTACAATATTTGTGATGTTCTATAATTGTGATTAGTTGTTAATTTAGTTAATAATTTGTTGACATGTTCTGTTAATGTTTATGATTTATTTTCATAAGGCAATTCAATTCTTTATTGATTTCATGTGGATTGACATATTAGTCATTGTTGCTGATGCATATTTCTCACTTACATATGTAATGGCATATGTATCGAATAGATAGTTGTTCATAGATACCCTTTTAAAACAATTATTATAATTACAATGAACTGATATAGACATGGGTACTTGTAAGGTGTATTCATAACTTAAAATGTAATTTGATGCTGACAAACAATTGACAATTGAAACTGACATATCACAGAATAGATGACAGCTTTTCCCTTTGACATTTGGTGAATATTTCATTCCTTACCAAATAATGTATGAGTTACATCTTTGTCAGTGTTTTAAATAAAGTATCTATTTAATAATCTGGACCATACTGCAGAGTCAGTGAAAAGTTTCTCTCTGTATATAGTTGTTCTAATGTAATTTATGTAAATAAGGTTGTACTCATAATAAATATGATGTTAGTGATTTTATATTATGTAGTTTTATTACCATTACCTTGTAATGGACATAAGTGTCTGAGAAAGCCTACTGGAAAAACAGAATTATTAATATTTAGGTGTTGTAAAGCTGTCATAGTTAGGTCCATTTGGATTCATGAAGAGCTGAATTAGGATCCCATAGCAAATTTTCGAAAAAAATGCTAAATCTCGTCGCAAAAAAATTGCCCTGCTTATCTGTATTCAACCCATTAAGCCCCTTCTGAGTTGACAGAAACAATATCTCTTGGGTCAGTTTTTAACAAGTATATTGAGGTTGTGATCTCATTAAGATCACTGGGCCCTTTCTCCACTAATTAACTTTGACAGCCACACAACTGCGTCGCTTCTGTGTCTTGGCTGTAAAAGTGGCACTCTGCTAATATATTGACAGCCACAGTTGTACCTCAATAGCGAGTCAGTGGTGCTTTAGTGGCAACAAAATAGAAATGTCAATAGTGGAGTATCAATTATAAGGTTATTGAACTGACATTGACTGACGTTTGGTTAGTGGAGTAGCTTTTTTGTACTTCAGATGCAGAAGTACTTGAGATATAGTTTGATAGCGCCTCAGTGGGCAAAATTTGTTAGTGGAGTGCCAAAAGTGTCAAATTATGGCCACTGAAGTATTAAAGTACCGATACTAAAGTAATATTGTGGCACGTTGGTAGCCCATTGTTCAATAGATTTAATTAACGCTAAGTATGTATGTATAAAAAGAAAATCAAGAATATTTTTTAAGCACTTTATTGAATATCTTAAAGCTAACCTTACATAAATTCACATTCATACATCATTCCATGAAGGCTAAATAGAGAATAGAATTTATTTGAACATTTTTCAAATCATTATGTATCAAATACATATATGAAACCAGTGATCAATATCAATATGCAAATTAAGTATATATTACATGAGATACTGTCATGGTATATAGAAAATATCTCTTGCATTATATAGTGAGGTATAAAACTTTTCATAACTCTCAAATATTACACAAGCATATCTACGTCTTTTCACAGTTTACAGGCAATTATGGAACCAGGAGATTTGGACTGGCACTCAACATTAGTACTTTCAAACATAAACTTTTGTACACAATCAATGCATGTGAAAATACAAGCTATGTTATTATAACCCTAATGTACAATAGGCGCTAAAGGTTCCGCCTTAATGTTAGCTAAATCTAGTCTACTATCTATTGCTTCATCTATTTGTCCCACTATTGCTATATTGTCACCACGGATTATATGGAGTCCTAGAACCACCTGTAATAAAAGATATCATGTGTGTTTAAGCTTGCAGTTTCATTCATAAATAAATTTAAAAACAAAATGATAGATGTCAGTTGCAAAAAGGCAACAAATATAATAAGACTTACATTACATGATAAAATTAGTGCTCTTTCGCTTATATTGAGTACTCATTATAAGGACAAAGAGTATTTAATGAGCATTGAGTGCTAGACCACTTTTGGCACAAATACCGCCAAAATAAAAAGGGGCAGTTTTACGCCCCTAAAACTACTATATGACCAAAATTATGTTATTTAAAATTTACCTGTGCCACTCCAGAAGCCGAAGAAAATACTCTTTCATGAGATTCATCAAGAATAATGTTTATTGTTTGGTCAAAACCCTTTAGTGTTCCGATGAAATTTCGACCGTCTGCAGTGATAACAGAAACGGTTTGATTAACAAAACTTTCGAGTCCAGACGCCATTATTTTGGCTTTTTTAATAGAATATTATTTATTTTATCACTCAACTAATTAATAGGCTTTAGTTATATATAACCTATCTCTTGCTTTGTCCAATTCGACGGATTGTCGGTTTTGATAATATGTGTTTCAATTCAATTTTCAATATAAATTGTACTGAATTTGAGAAAGCTTTGCCCGAGACACGCGTTACAAAAGTATATTTAAATTCAACATATACGTATACTATGTTACGTTATGAAGGCAAGAACATGAAAAGAAAAATCTTCATGAACGGGTAAAATAGCGAATAATATAGATATTGAAGGTAAATGATATTGCATCGAACATTTATCTTTGACTTTTGTTTTCCATTTTGTATCTTTACGAGTGTGTAGTTAGTATTACCTCACTTCCTAGAGATCCCGCCACATAAGGTGGCAGTTGGAGGCGTCGCCACAGTCGCGTAATTCAGTGTTACCAGTAAACACGCCAAAACTAGCACTCACTGTGCCATACGGCTCGATACATTATAGGTTTCATTTGTAACGGTCTTTGGTTGCAGAGCTATAAACTCAAATAAAACAAATTAATATATCAAAGTCAAAATATGTTTACAGTGAACCCCCGGTAGTCCGACAATCATTTTGCAGTGCAGTGTCGAACTATCGAATTTGTCGGATTGTAGAGTACTGCCTAAGACCCCTATAGTCCGATTTTTTTTACAAAAGAGTACCTTGTAATCCAACAAATTATAGATCTTTTCGTCCAGGTACGGATTTTTCATTGTAGGAAACAAAAGTTTTATTAGGTAACAAACGCCAAAAAAGTCCTGATTCGTCTGCATTGTACACCTGTGACGGGTTAAGATTTAAATCTTTCACCTTTTGCAAAAATCTTAATTTAAATGGCTCAAAACAATAACCTACGCATCGAGCACAATAATGATTATCAGTACAAGTTGTAACTTGTTCAATCATGCATTAGCGAAATTATCAAAAAAATATTCAATACATATGTAATATGTACATATGTAAATAATAGACCATGTCGGATTACAGGGGGTGCCGGACTAGACAGGGGCCGGATTACCGGGGGTCCACTGTATTAAACTATTTCAAACATGATTAATAATTAACGGGACTTATCCTTATTATTATATATTACATATATTATGTGTTCCTTCACTCTGTCCGCAATAGACCGTTTAGTGTGTTCGACGTAGAATTTCCCACAGCTGCAATCAATCTTATACACACCCTTATATCTTATATCATGAGTATAAATCGCGAATCTCTTAAAACTATTATTTCAAACATGGCACTGAGCATTGTCTTTACATATTTTTTACCGAGGTTAGATCAGCGGAGACCCTAGCTTGGAGAAGAACTAACAAGAAACTCCGGAAATCAATATATTATAATCACCCTTAACAAACATAAAAATTACAAAGAGTGGGCAAAAAACACAACGCTGGTAATACTAAATTTACCTTTCATACAAAATAACACGCAATGGCGGTAACGTCAAATTTAGTTCCAAGTTTGGCTACTGCCACCTTATGTGGCGGGATCTCTAGAGTACCCGCCACATAAGGTGGCAGTTGGAGGCGTCGCCACAGTCGCGTAATCCAGTGTTGCCAGTAAACACGCCAAAACTAGCACTCACTGTGCCATACGGCTCGATACATTATATTGAGGTTTCATTTGTAACGATCTTTGGTTGCAGAGCTATAAACTCAAATAAAACAAATTAATATAACAAAGTCAAAAGTCAAAATATTTTTATTCAAAATAGGCCCTATCATAAGCTCTCTTTGAAAGTTATTTTATGATCTAAGTACAAATTAAAAAAACTATATATTGACAAAAGGAATATATATGAGTGAAGTGGAAGGGCGGTTACGTAGGGGCCGGCCTAATAAGACATATATGTAACAGTCAGATAGACGCTATATTGAAAAAAGGTGACGTTAGGAGTACCTATAACCGCCGAGAGTGTATTAGAGAATGTATGAATGTCAAT
The DNA here is from genome assembly GCA_030578115.1 of Leucoptera coffeella. NCBI lineage: Eukaryota > Metazoa > Arthropoda > Insecta > Lepidoptera > Lyonetiidae > Leucoptera > Leucoptera coffeella. Next base: position 464,766 of record JAMBLF010000032.1, on the reverse strand, counting down.
GAAGCGAAAGTGGTCTGTCAGGATCGGGACAAATGGGGATCCGTGATCTCTGCCTACCCCTCTACAGGGAATCAGGCGTGATGTGTATGTATGTATGTAAAAAAACTATTTCAAACATGGCACTGAGCATTGTCTTTACATATTTTTTACCGAGGTTAGATCAGCGGAGACCCTAGCTTGGAGAAGAACTAACAAGAAACTCCGGAAATCAATTTATTATAATCACCCTTAACAAACATAAAAATTACAAAGAGTGGGCAAAAAACACAACGCTGGTAATACTAAATTTACCTTTCATACAAAATAACACGCAATGGCGGTAACGTCAAATTTAGTTCCAAGTTTGGCTACTGCCACCTTATGTGGCGGGATCTCTACTGCATTTTGTTTACGATCGGTATCTAACCTAAAATATATGCTAAAGAATAGCTTAATTATTATTTTGTTTTACTATTCAACCACTTATTACTTTTAATATACAGTGATAATCATCGTTTATTTACATTGTATTAAAAAACTAAAACATATAAATAATAATGTCTCAACCAATTGTACAATATATTTTATTAAGAAGCGACCTTTTAAAAGAATTAAAGTGGTCAATAGGAGCCCTTGTGGCTCAGGCTTGTCATGCTTCCACTGCCGTTATGCATTTATATAAGGATGATCCTGTAACTGCTGAATATCTAAATAACTTAGACAGTATGCATAAAGTTGTATTGGAAGTAAGTACCCATTCAAATATGAACTATAAGTATACCATTTGTTGAAACATAATTAGTGATATACATTTTTTACTCAGTTACATCCAGAAAGAAGCTAACCCATTACGTCTCAGCAAAATAAAAAAATCTAAAAGTGCAGTGCAGTGTTAATATTAAATAAACATTAATTAAGGTATATGTCCTGTGCTAGTTGGGACATGAAAAGAATGCTTACTAGCTGCCGTTCTTTGCAGCATGTCATAGGAGGTGACTAAGGGACTATGAGTAAATAGAATCTATTGGTTGATAGGCTTGCAACCTGTCACCAATGTTCCATTATGCCATTGGAACCCCAATATTCAGGCTAAAAGCTTCATAGGACATATTATATCTCTGAGGTTCTGGCTGTGAGATTCAAGGATGTGAATTCAAGGATATGTATTAAGATATACTACGCTAATACTGCTAAACCAAATCAGAGTACTGTATTAGAAATATGGTAGTGCTCTGCTCAGGAGTATATTGACGTGACTATGGCTATCAAGTCACTGCTATGTCTGCAAAACACAAACAATTATGCCACAAAGCACAAGCCTAAAGTTTATATCTTTATTTTACAGATACCTAACGAAGATTCGCTAAGAAAGGTAGCAGAAAAATTAAAAGAAAACTCAATTAGCCACAAGCTATGGATTGAACAGCCAGAAAACATACCTACATGCTTAGCACTCAAACCCTATCCTAAAGATGAAGTGAAAAAATATGTTAACAAATTCAAACTGTACAAGGAAACGATGGAAAGTCAGTTAAATAGTGTAAATAATTAAGGTATTTTAATAAATTATATAATAAATGTTTTACTGTGTTTTTCTTTGCAAGCACCTAAAAGTAAAACTATATAATAAATAAGTATAAATGATTCACATACAAGACTCATCTGTCCTTTTATGATGGAGAGAGCGTCAAAACTAAATATCTTATAGATCTTGTTAATATTGAGACACAAACTATTGATATAATTGCAAAGAACATTATTTTTGATAAATATAAACCCTAATATTAAGAAATAGACCAAAGTGTAATATAAATAGCAATTATTGGTTAGATTAATTTAAACTATCGCTATACAGGCATTACATACACCTAATGTCACATAAACTTTTGTGGTTAAATAAAAAAAACGCTTTCACAACCCTTGCGGGGCGGTCAGAGATTCAAGTGTCCATAGGAAGTAGAAATTCTATGGTCATCTCGAACCTACGTGTTGACCAGATAGTCAGCACTCAATGTGACAAGTGGTAAGTGATGTCGCAATTTACAAGCACTAACTAGGTATTACCTGTTCGGGGAACAGTTAAGTTTACATTATCGATTAATACTACGGTGAGTATGTACGATTAATACATACTCACCGTAGTATTAATCGAACTAACGAGGTCTAATATCTCAATTTTGGTATTACGCATTTTTATAAACGCTTCTCAATAATTATTGTTGATTAGTAAAGCAGTGCCACCGAATTCGTAACGTTGATGATCTAAGCAAATTTTTAACACTTATGATTATAGTTTTCCGGATTCATGCAACAGCGAACAAAACCAGTACTAGTATAGGATTATTAATTCTGTTACAAAATTATATTTTTAGATTCGTCTAAAGTTTGCATTACATGCGACTGTGCATTACGTGCATTACATATTTAAATCATTGTCAGTTAGAGATCCCGCCACATAAGGTGGCAGTTGGAGGCGTCGCCACAGTCGCGTAATTCAGTGTTACCAGTAAACACGCCAAAACTAGCACTCACTGTGCCATACGGCTCGATACATTATAGGTTTCATTTGTAACGGTCTTTGGTTGCAGAGCTATAAACTCAAATAAAACAAATTAATATATCAAAGTCAAAATATGTTTATTAAACTATTTCAAACATGATTAATAATTAACGGGACTTATCCTTCTTATTATATATTACATATATTATGTGTTCCGTCACTCTGTCCGCAATAGACCGTTTAGTCTGTCCGACATAGGATTTCCCACAGCTGCAATCAATCTTATACACACCCTTATATCTTATATCATGAGTATAAATCGCGAATCTCTTAAAACTATTATTTCAAACATGGCACTGAGCATTGTCTTTACATATTTTTTACCGAGGTTAGATCAGCGGAGACCCTAGCTTGGAGAAGAACTAACAAGAAACTCCGGAAATCAATTTATTATAATCACCCTTAACAAACATAAAAATTACAAAGAGTGGGCAAAAAACACAACGCTGGTAATACTAAATTTACCTTTCATACAAAATAACACGCAATGGCGGTAACGTCAAATTTAGTTCCAAGTTTGGCTACTGCCACCTTATGTGGCGGGATCTCTATAGAGACGTCGACGTACTGTCAGGCATAATAATATTTATCAATCAGATTTGTCAAACCGAGTTGATTGTTTCCATTTTCGCATTCGCATTCTGTTTTCCTTGTATTTGTGGCTTTGAATTCTTATTTTCTTCACGAAATTCTATGATTGGTTAAACTGTTCGAGTTAAAAGTGCTGTGTAAGTATGCGGTTATCGGCAACACTTTCAGCCACAATTTTGTTTTGCTCAATGTTTATCATTGTCATCAGATGTTTTTATTCTTAGTAGGACGCTAGGAATTTATAAGTTATAAGTAAATATTTAATCCGTGATCTTACTAATTGTGCATATCTTTTAATAGGCATTCAAAATGCGTTCTATATATATCATGCGTTCAAAAGCGATGAGATAATTTTCGAAAATCAATGCTATTATCAATGACTCAACGTCCTTAGTAATGTCTGTACCTCAAACTTAGTAGTTTCCTCTTAAATTCCAGTTTGAAACGCTGCAGGCAAAATGGCTTCGACAAACACATTGCAGAAAGCTATTGATCTGGTAACAAAAGCTACAGAAGAGGACAAGAACAAAAATTACGAGGAAGCATTGCGTTTGTACGAACATGGTGTTGAGTACTTCTTACACGCAGTGAAGTACGAAGCCCAAGGTGAGCGAGCTAAGGAAAGCATCCGATCCAAGTGCCTACAATACTTAGACCGTGCTGAAAAACTCAAAGAATATCTCAAGAAAGACCGCAAGAAGAAACCAGTGAAGGACGGTGAAACCTCCAAAGATGAGAAGAAGAGTGACAGTGAAAGTGACTCCGATGATCCTGAGAAAAAGAAATTACAAGGTAAACTGGAAGGCGCCATTATCGTTGAGAAACCCCATGTCAAGTGGAGTGACGTTGCTGGGTTAGAAGCCGCTAAGGAAGCTTTGAAAGAAGCCGTCATCCTTCCCATTAAATTCCCCCACCTGTTCACCGGGAAAAGGATACCATGGAAGGGAATCCTGCTGTTTGGACCTCCAGGTACTGGTAAGTCTTACTTAGCGAAAGCAGTGGCGACAGAGGCGAATAACTCCACCTTTTTTTCCGTCTCATCATCTGACTTGGTATCCAAATGGCTGGGTGAATCTGAGAAGCTGGTGAAGAACCTGTTTGAACTAGCCCGGCAGCACAAGCCCAGCATCATATTCATAGATGAAATAGATTCCCTATGCTCATCACGTTCAGACAACGAATCTGAGTCAGCCAGGCGTATCAAAACCGAATTCCTCGTCCAAATGCAAGGTGTTGGCAACGATATGGACGGTATACTAGTACTGGGTGCCACAAATATTCCGTGGGTGTTAGACGCAGCTATACGTAGAAGGTTTGAGAAGAGAATATACATTGCTCTTCCTGAGGAACATGCTAGATTGGACATGTTCAAACTCCACCTTGGTAACACCAGACACAGTTTAACCGAACAAGATTTGAAGGTACTAGCGGCTAAGACAGATGGTTATTCCGGTGCTGATATAAGTATCGTTGTCCGTGATGCGCTCATGCAGCCGGTTCGTAAAGTGCAGTCTGCTACACACTTTAAGAAAGTTTCCGGACCTAGTCCGACTAATCCGGATGTGATAGTCAACGATTTGCTGACTCCATGTTCCCCTGGGGCTCCGGGTGCAATAGAGATGACCTGGATGGACGTACCGAGTGACAAGTTGAGTGAGCCTCCAGTGTCCATGTCGGATATGCTTCGTTCAATAGCAACGTCCAAACCGACAGTCAACGATGATGATATGGTGAAACTGCGGAAGTTTATGGACGATTTTGGCCAAGAAGGCTGAAGTACGAATTAAATATATATAGATGTTACTATAATTATGTTAACGTATTCAATTACTTATTCCGTATGCTTTCTTTTCAGCAACATTTGGCTGTAATCTATGTAAACGTATGAAATCCCAAATTGTTAAGCAAAATAGCCCTTGTGCATTATTATGGCATTCACTATGTGTGTAAATAGAAAATATTTTCTTATGAATTGTGATTTGTTATTTCAATATAGTATCTATGATTAATCTGCTTTTAAATTGATAGAACATCACATTCTTCTCAAAACTTCGTATGAAGCGCGAATAATAGAAGACTAGAATATGTATGAAACTGTTACTGGGTGTGAGTGAAGCAAGGTAGATTTGTCAGGATCGTTCCAGGTAGCGATCGATAGTCTCTGCATAAAACTTAGAGACGTAGACGCATGAATTATGACTGTAGAGACAAATGTGAGATCTACTTAATCTAAAATGGTATACATATGCATTTTTGTGTCAAGTATCTTTTGGCTCTTAGGATGTGTTACCAGTAAGCGTAGGTAAACTATTAACGATGGACTGAGTTTACGGTTTATTAAGGACTAGCGACCCGCTCCGGCCTCGCACGGGTATAAAATATATAGCCTACTCCACTATTTAATGGATGTAATTATGCATATAAACCTTCCTATTGAATCACTCTATCTATTAAAAAAAACCGCATCAAAATCTGTTGCGTAGTTTCAAAGATTTAAGCATACAAAGGGACATAGGGACAGAGAAAGTGAGTTTTATACTATGTAGTGATTGTTCACAGTTTGCTAGTTTAGCGCTCATTGCACGTAGTTATTAACAGTACAGTTAGTAGTCTTCAGTTTGCATATTGGGGCCTTAGTCTTGGCTTATTAAATGCGACATTCACGTCAATTCCACTTTTTTAAGGTTGAATGAAAAGACATAATATCAAATTGGTTACCTCTAACTCAGTTATCGTGGTAGAAATTATTCCTCAATACATACATACATATGTTTACGCACTTCAGTAGCATTAATAACATTCATACACAAAATCATGCCTCTATATTCCAATAGGTTAATCAGAGACTATCGAAGCCTGACAAATATCTCGCGTCACTACTAATCAACCTAAATGAATTAATTAATTTCATCATATTTGCCACTTAATTTCATTTATAACTAGGCTGAAGTGCAAGTTTTTGAATGAATACACATATATGTATATTGTATCAGTAAGGGTTGTATATATAGTCTCATTCTTTGATCCCTTTAATATAATATCTCTTAGGTCACTTTTAGCATGAATGTTGGGGGTTACATCATAAGGAACAATGGTAACAGGTTGTTCGTCCATCGCCCTATAGATCCCATTTTGCCTGTGTCCCTTAGTCGCTTTTTACCACATCCTAGTAAGAACGGCAGATAGTCAATATTCTTTTAACGTCTCAGACTAGAACGGGAATTTTGAATGTATATGACGTACGTATGTACGCGTCATTAACCCTTGCGGGGTAGTCAGAGGTTCAGGTGCCCATCTTCGCAATGGCGAAGGTAGTCATTCTATGGCCACCTCGAACCGACGTGTTAACCAGATAGTTAGTACTCAATGTGACTGGTGGTCAGCCATGTCGCCATTTACAAGCACTAACTATTACCTGTTCTAGGAACAGGTAGGTTTCCTCACGATGTTTTACCCTCACCGTAGTATTCGACGCATTTCGTAAATGTATTATTATTAATGAATTTTATTATTAATGAATGTATAATATGAGTAAGGGTGAAAATAAAAATCATTTTCATAGAGCACAAAATTTTGTTATTATGAAGAATGTTAGGATCAAAATGTGATTTGGACTTCGATAACCCGATCCGGTATCTGTAACAAAATAATCTTAATAGTATTACATTTATGCATCACGACATTTACACCTTTTAGGATAGTCAGTGGGTTGACTGACTGACTGAGCCCGCGTTTCAATAGATAGACAGCACCCAACGTGATAGGTAGTGAACCGTATCGCCGTATATAGGCACTGGCTATTACCTAACCCGAGGGATAGGCAGGTTTCCTCACGATGTTTTCCTTCGCCGTTAGCGACTGTAAATTATGTACGTAAATGAAAAACACATTTGAATTTCATTCATTGGTACATTACACAACATTTTCCCTCACCGTTAGCAACTGAAAATATTAAAAAAAATATTAAAATTAAATTCATTGGTACATAGCAGAGCCAAGATTCGAACCTAGGACCTTTCTTTTTTTTTACTTTTCTTTTCATACCAGTTAGCTACTGCCGTTCTTAGTATTTTACCTTAGTAAATACATATGTATATGTTACCAGCCAAACCCGATTTCAGGACAAACTAGTTTGGCCTAGGCTAAATTAGTTCTTCCTACACGCGCTAGATTAACTACTAAGGTTAGGTTAGTAAGAAAAAACAGTTTAGCCTAGGCCAAACTAGTTTGTTCTAAAATCGGGTTTGGCCTGTAACATATACGAAACTAACCTAACATTATACCTACACAATACAAACCTATAGGCAAGTAGATATTCCTTTCCCTCTTATGATTGCCGATACTGGTCGTACACCGTAGTCGCATCTTAAAAGCCGCTGAACCCCTAATCCCTAACGTCGACACTACCATGTCACCCTCAGTCACCTTCTTCGGGTATTGGATTAGCCATGAACTGTTGGGCTGGAAGAAACAAGAAAGAAACTACATACATACATACACATCACGCCTGATTCCCTGTAGAGGGGTAGGCAGGGAACACGGATCCCCATTTGTCCCGATCCTGACAGACCACTTTCGCTTCATTGACATTCATACATCTTCTCATACACTCTCAGCGATTATAGGTACATCTAACGTCTCCTTTTTTTCAATATGGCTTCTATCTGACTGTTATATGTCTTATTAGGCCTCTACGTAACCGCCCTTCCGCTTCACTCATATATATTCCTTTTGTCAATCTGCTATCATTCATCCGCATAACATGTCCTAATTAGTTATAAGGAATATACAAAAAATGACAAAGACAAACGCGTTCATGACCATTAACCCCAGCGGGGTAATCAGAGGTTCAGGTTAGGCGCAATTGCAAAGGTAGTAATTATATGGCCACCCCGAACCTACGTGTTGTCCAGAAAGTCAGTGGTGGTAAGCCATGTCACCATTTACAAGCACTAACTATTACCTGTTCGGGGAACAGGTAAGTTTCCTCACGATGTTTTCCCTCACCGTAGTTTTCGACACATTTCGTAAATACATGTACAAAGAAATACATGAAACTTTATTTCCATTGGTACATGCTTAAGCGGGATTTGAACCCTGTACCCACTGATACAGAGTCACGCCCCAAACAACTGAGCTACGTCGATTTATTAAGGAATATAATTATTTAAAAAACATCGTCAGGAAACCTTCCGATCTCGCAAAATAGGTAGTAGTACGTATCTTTATACGGCGACATGGTTTATCACTTGCCTCGTTGGATATTGATTATCACTACATAGTATAAAACAAAGTCGATTTCTTTGTCGCCATGTCCCTTTGTATGCTTAAATCTTTGAAACTACGCAACGGATTTTGATGCGGTTTTTTTTTTAAAAGATAGAGTGATTCAAGAGGAAGGTTTATATGTTTAATAACATCCATTAAATAGTGGAGTAGGCTATATATTTTATACCCGTGCGAAGCCGGAGCGGGTCACTAGTCAGATAATATTGGGTTGCCAGTGACAAAAGATCATCACAAATAACTTTGTTAATTATGCCAATTCCGTGCTAGACTGGGATGTAAAACTAAGCTATCTAGCTGCCGTTATTCCTGTCATGTCGTAGGAGTAGACTAAGGGACTTTGAGTCAATGGAATCTATTGGCCGATGGGCTCGCAACCAGTCACCAATGTTGCAAATCACAACCATACATGCAATAAAGTGTCCTAGAAGATATTATCGTATCTCTACCATGTCATCATCGTATGTGGGGCCTTATTTACCGCTATGTGCTAAAATGTCAAATGACGGCCACTGAAGTATTACTGTATCGATACTGAAGTAATATTGTGCCTACAATGCATTAGTGGAGTAAGGGCCCTGTATGTATGGGTCGACACTCTACTTCTGACTACCCCGATAGGGATATAAGGTCTTGTTTATATATGTGTATATGTATACCTCTTTTCCGTTCACAAACCACTGTATATAAGGAGCTGGATGAGCTTCAATTGATGTGCAATTGATATTGAATTCTTCGCCAACTAGATATCGTTTTTTGAGATTCACCAGTTGCGGAGGATCTAATGGGAAATCTGAAATTGAAAAGAACAATAAAACATAAATAACTTTAAATCTCTTGTAAGAAGACATAAGCCAGTATATCCAACAATATTAATTTGTCTATGGTTCGTCAATAAAGTCAGAAGCTCAGTGAAAGTTGATAATACAAATATTTTCGGCAGAATGTTTAGTCAATTGTGACGCCAAACTGGCTAAGTATCATCGTTTTTTGGATTATATTAGGATATTTAGTTGGATATTTATAGAGTTTTATAGAACTTTTGTTATATTTTAAGACACAGTTGTTTTTATGCCTAAAATGACACAGGGTTTGTTCTCCTATACCCGGATTCTGACGGAAAATAGATTAGTCCAACTTCGTAAGTCACACGACATAAGGGAAGCTCTAACAAAAGTTTGATTTATAACAAAAAATAACATCGAGATAGGCTTGGTACGTCATTAATCAACCAAGTATTTACTTCGCGGAAATCTTTCATAGCTCAGCGGGAACTAAATCTAACTTGTAATCAATGTACTTCTACTCAGTTGTTTAGAAACGTGTTGACGATGCGTAAAACATTAATTATTATTTTCTATGATAAAAAATCTTTTATATCATAGACTAAAGGCATATCACATTTAGCCAATAAATCCCGTGAACAAGGCAATTGTAACATCCGAGTATAAAAAAAAATTAAATGAACGAGACAGGTCCCGAATTACTTGTAAAATGTAGGTAATTTAAATTGTTTTAAGGTTTTGACGACATCCGCTGCGCGAACGGTTTACAACCTTAACAATAATCGTTTATTCCCTGGTTCGCTTTCTGTTAAAGGCAGTGTTAAGAACTACGTACGTATCTGGTCGTCGATATACTATGTCATTATGTATTGAACTATCTTTAAAATGTATACTCGTATAATTTTCAAACATACGTTGACTAGTACCAACACAAGTCTTAATTGAACTTAGCAAGAGGCTAGTTTAAGTGTATTAGTGTCCTAATATTACTTAAAAACATACAGTATATCTCCATAAAAGCCTCCGCGTACTCCGAGTGGAAAGAGGGAGCTTCCTCGGAAACCTCGCACTGGTAGAGACCTCTCGAACGGAAGACCGTGGCCCTCAAATGCACGCGACGGGAGCTAGATCGAGATAACTGGAACCAAAAAATGAAAGATAAATAAAGAGACAAACGCGTTCACGGCCAACCCTTGCGGGGTGGTCAGAGGAGGTTGCGAAGGTAGTAATTCTATGGCCATCTTCAGCCCACAAATTAATTCAAAATTTAAGCGAATGAAAATAATATACCTGGTTTTTTTATATTTTCAACAATACTAGAATAGGTATAGTAGAATAGGTTTTACAAAGTTTGGGTGTTCACATGTAGCTGTCAAGTTAAATAAAGGATAATAATTGAATGCACAACAAAATTACTGAAATGTCAGCTTCAATTTGGCTTATTTTGGTTTACTCGTACAAACCCAGTGTTTCTGCATTATTTTATATTCGTTTAAATACTAGTCTAAATTAAATACATAAATAAACACATATTATACACTGTGAAAGAAATGAAAATAATCTAGCTGGGTATATCAAGAGGCGACTAAGAGGCTAGACTTATATGGAATCCATTGGGAGATGGGCTAGCAATCTGTTACCATTGTTTCACATCACAACCCCAATATTTGAATAACTGACCGAGGAGACGTTTTCATGTTCCAACGTTCTGTCTACCCCGAAAGGGATTAAAGAAGTTCATGAATGTAGTCAGTTATTACGGAAATAATGTTGATGGAAATTAGTTTATAGGAAAAGTACTAGTCAATACTAGTTAACAGTATACAGGGTGGCGCATTCAAAACGGTCAGTATGGGAAAGTCTGAAACTATAAGAGATACGAAGATTTGTTCTTAGGAACCATGTCACCGATTTTGATAAAAATAAAAACTGCATTCATACTTTCTTTGAAAATATAACTGTATCCTGTACAGGAATTGAACCCGGTAGCTTTGAAAAAATAAACTTGCCCTTTTCACATTTTCTTTTTAAATATGGATTGTGTAGGTCTTAAGCTGTAAATGTCTCTATGAAACACGATGTCTAAAATGAATAAAATGCATTGTTTTGGCATACTTTAGTTTATCATAGTAGTTACAATACTCAACAAGTTCAGACATTTTAAATTGTCTCGATGGCTGTTTGTAGTTTAGTACCTTTCTACTTGTTACATACACCATATCATGTGGCATTAGCATTGCATTATTACTTTTAGAAAGTTTTGATATCTTCAGTAATCAAACACTAACAATCTATTGAAAAGTCCACTTAAAGTGACATGTTAAACCATATTTGAATTTTTTTTGTGGGGTTACGTTAAGAATGAATTTTACAAATCAAGCTATGACACCGTTGAAGACCTAAAAGTAGCAATAGAGTCAAGTTTAATGCAAATTCACTACATGAAAATACAAAATTCAATAGTAAGGTCGTTACCTAAACGTCTTGAATATTGTATTGAAAACAACGGTGGTCGCTTAGAACACCTACTATGATAAATTAAAGTATGCCAAAACAATGCATTTTATTGATTTTCGACATCATGTTTCATAGAGACATTTACAGCTTAAGACCTACAGAATCGATATTTAAAAAGAAGAAGTGAAATGCGCAAATTTATTTTTTCAAAGCAACCGGGTTCGATTCCCGAACTGGATACAGTTGTTTTTTCAAAGAAAGTATGAATGCAGTTTTTATTTTTATCAAAATCGGTGACATGGTTCCTAAGAACAAATCTTCGTATGTCTTACAGTTTCAGACTTCCCCATACTGACCGTTTTGAATGCGCCACCCTGTATAAGAGAAAATGTGAATATACGAGTATAAATAAAATTACGGTGAGGGAAAACATCGTGAGGATACCTACCTGTTCCCTGAAAAGGTAGTGATTGTAAATGGCGACATGGCTTACCACCTGTCACATTGAGTACTGACTTGGTCAACACGTGGATTCGAGGTAGAGATAGAATTGCTATCTTCGCAATTGCGGAGATAGACACCCGAACCTCTTTCTAAGGGTTAATGGTCGTGAACGCGTTTATTTTGTTTTGTTTTTATGAATGAAATCTAAATATTGTGTTTTTCATTTACGTTCATAATTTACAGTCGCTAACGGTGAGGGAAAAACATCGTGAGGAATCCTGCCTATCCCTCAGTGCCTATATACGGCGATATGGTTCACTACCTATAACGTTGGGTGCTGTCTATCTAGTGATACGCGGGCTTCGAATGACCCATACCTAACATGCCTTCGAAATTTCGGAGATAGGCATTCAAGTCTCTGACTACCCCGTCATAATGAAAAAGGGAGTGTGTATACACAAGTCGTGAAGCGTATGTTGTTTGTATGAATAGACACAATTCTCACATTGACAAATACGCCATCGATAGTATGGGCGTGTTGCGGAGGCTTCAATCGAGGCATGTATCTGTAGAACTCTTCATGGTCCTTGTACCATTTCACTGAATAGAGCCTCCCGCCTTCAAGGTCGTAATCGCAGACCAGAGTGGCAGGTTCACCCAGAGGCTGTAGGCTTGGCACTGATATACTCTTCACGCGGAGGGAGGCTGTTTCTGAAAGAAATGGTGCAAGATTCATATGAAATGAAATGCTTTTTTATTTAACATGAGGATTATAAAATCACTTATTGAAAGTCAAAAAACAAAACATTTCCACTGGAAAAGTCGTCATTACAATTAGTTAATTTAAAAAAAAATTAAATAAACCTTATTAAACTATTGGCATTTCGTAAAGCAAAATCCTGCAGATAAGTAATGCCAAAAAACTTTGCAGACATATTTCATTACAACTTATTATAAGCATATACCTATACTAAATAAATAAATGGCTTAAAACTATTGACTATAATGAAACTGAAAACTTGCTATTACATATGACGTAAAACACACACACACACGCATTTACATACTTCACAAAAACATTTTCTCTATTGATTGGTATTATGTATAATCGTGTACTGTGCGTTTAGATCACAGAACTGAAATTTGATTATTTTTTTTTAAAATAATAAGTACAAGATAAATTGCAATAAGGTTATAGAAGAGTTGGTACTCCTGACACAGGTAGCTCCGTTACCCACTGGGGGTGCCCAGCAATCAAGTGTTAATATCATCATCATCATCAGCTTGAAGTAATCCACTGTTGGACATAGGCCTCCCCCAAATGACGCCACTTCTCCCTGTCAGTGGCCGTTCGCATCCATTCAATGCCGGCCAACCTACGCAGGTCGTATTCCCACCTTGCCGGGGCAGTGTTAAAATACTTTATGTGAAACAATAAAGATTTTTGAATTTGAATACTTGTATATTAGAACTGTACTTGTTTGCGACATAATAAGAATGCTAACAGGCTTGTCGAGTGTGTCGATTTAGGGATTTTGACAAAGACAAATAAACGTTTCACGACTACTAACCCTTGTGGGGGAGTCAGAGGTTTCCATCTCCGCAATTTCGAAGGTAGTAAATTCTATGTATTCTATGACACCTCGAACCCACCACGTGTTGACCAGATAGTCAGTCCTCAATGTAACAGGTGGTAAGCCATGTCGCCATATACAAGCACTTACTATCACCTGTTCCACGAACAGGTAGGTTTCCTCACGATGTTTTCCCTCACCGTATAATTCGGTGCATTTCGTAAATGTGTTTTTATTACCAAAATATACATAGAAATTAATTAAACTTCATTTCCATTGGAACAATGCTCAAGCGAGATTTGAACCCTGTACCCACTGATACAGAGCCAAGCCCCATACAAGTGAGCTACGTCGAATTAGGGATTTGGTGCACAATAAATAGTTTTCGGCGAACCGGAAAGCAAAGTAATCTTAAACACTTTGATTGCAACTCTATTTACCTGTTATGCTAAAAATAAGCTTTCAATTTATTTATTAGCTTTGTCTACCTAACTGAAATTGTTTTAATTTACTTCTAGGATTATCTTGTTCTATAGAATATTTGTAATAGAAATCTATCTGTCTCTCTAGTATGGTTTTAATTGGGATTCTCTCAGCAATAGGTCTATGACCCATCGTCCTATCCAACATTAATCCCTGATAACTTAACTAAGTAACTAAGCAATGAAAAAAGGCAGCAAGTGACATTGATAGATTGATTCTTTTTATTTATGTAGCACACGAGCTTGGGACGGTTTAAATTAGACTTACTCGTACTTAATGTGATGGTCTAGTACGTGAATAGAATGTAGTGAGAACTTAATATTCATATCAACTTACAATAAACTTACTTACACAAACTTACATACGAGTACAATGCTTTTCGTACTTATTATTTTAATTTATTGTTATATCCTTGTTGTAATCCAATTATTATGTGTTATAGTTGCTATTATTCGAACATATATTTATATAAATAAATTATCGTAATATTTCCTCATCTTGTTTCCTTATTGTTTCCTTATTTTGTGTGTTGATATTATTAATATAAATTATTGAAACCATGTTTTCATTCTATATATTTCGCCGAAACTTCGTATCTTTATAACCTTCTACGTGCTTCTACGAAATAGTGGGACGAAAAGTAGCTAGCAAGTAGTTTATTTACGTCCTAAACTAGCATATTTGTGTGTATTTGAGCAAAAACTGGGTAATGTAAGGTAGCATAACATTAATGAAAGGAAAACGGTTAAAGAAATTCCATTAAGTCTGCACTTTGTAGCCATCTGGTAAATATTATGTGAGTGTTACGTTTTAAAATAGTTTCACAGGAAATTTAACAAATAAGTGACGTACTGAAGAACGAAATAAATAGTATTTAATAATAGTAACTATTAGATACGATGACGTTGTATGGATGTATGAGAATTAAAACTGGTTTCTCAGAAAATGGAAAATGAATTAGTGTTATCTACCTACCCCTTGGCCTATTTTGACGACCTCCGTGGCGCGATCGGTTAGCCGCCTGAACGCTAATCGTGAGGTCCCGGGTTCATTTCCCGGTGGAGGCAGATTTAAGAACTACGCTACGGTTCTTTTCAGTCTGGTCGTTGATTATATATGCTATATATAATACGTATATATTTCTTAAATATACGTTGACTAGTACTCTTAACACAAGTCTTAAATGTACTTAGCAAGGGGCTAGTTCAATTTGTGTAATAATGTCCTACAATATAATATTCTATTATATTTCACTATCTGAGCATAATGTAATTAACAACTAAGGGACTGGGGGTATATTTATGAATGAGACTTAGAAACTTCTTATCAATATTCCATATTTACACCATCACAACAATTTAGTGTGATAAATGTGAAAAAATATATATTATAACTTCGAGGTTCTTTCGACGCCAAAAGCTGTAGAAGTACAAAAGTATATATTTGGTTTTTCTTTCGACAGACCACTTTATGCCGCTAAAAGCACAGAACTTCTCTTCCTTATTTAGTTGTCGCCATTCACAATATTCTCAAGCAGGGCGACATAATTCAAATGATTTATGCGGTCGCAAAGTGGAATTTCAAAGCCTTTTCTAGTCCCGTCTCCTGCTTTAAACAAAGGCGGAATTCCGGATTTTGCTTCCGGATGCTATTTATTGGAATTTCGTGGTTTATTCTTCAGTGATAGGCATCCAGTGCTATGATTTATGTACCATAGTTAGCAATACTTTTGACGTCAACAAGGTTATTAAATATTGCTCTATGTTTTTAATCTTTGCTCACTTTTAAAATGACATTAATGAAATCAATCGATAAATATTTCATAAGCTTACTTATACATGCTCTATTACTGAAATAAGGTTTCATAATCATTAGAATATACCTTTTAAGTGAAGTTTTATGCAACTCACACGCAATAAAAGTATGATATTATACTTCTGCGCAAGCATTTTTATAATGTAGACGCTCCTTTACAACATAAAACAAAGGCAGCTAACTTATTTTATCTACGTCCCATGCTAACACAATTTCGTGTACTTGATATTTGCAAGGCTGTGTTCTGTTCTATCGAAAATCTATTTAGAACAGACTGTGTTTAGACGGAGAAAGAGCCAGGGGACTCTCTTTATCCTTTAAAGCCTTATATACGAGTAGCTGGAATCTTTGTATTCTCATTTCGTTATTTTATAATGGGACCTCTTTAGTACCTTGTATAAGTAAATGGAATTTAAGTTATCTTTTCAACTTTTGTCTGCTGATTTGAGTACGGAGGATAAATGGAAAGGAACTGATTTATTAAATGTTTTTACCCTAAGAGTTAAGCCTATGGACAAACAAAGAGACACAATTATTATCTCCAAAAAATAGACAAAACATAAGTTATCGAAGAACGTTTCATCATATATAATATACAGTATTTTGTCCTCAATATGTACTATCAATCTAAATCATCTAATACAATCCCTTTGTTTTTAGTGGCCTTACACATACCCTTAAAACCTTAAAAGTAACGTATTACTTACCTATCTTGAACAGTCTGAAGTAATTACATTATCATTAAACCACACTTTAATCACACGAGCCATAACTCCTAACCAAGCTAATCATACTTCACACAAAGTTAGATCCGACTTGCTGTGAAATGTGACTTTGCAATAAACGGGGCAACCGCAGCCAAATTTTAACTGCTAGGGAATCGAGTGGCCATGGATTTCGCAACAGTCGCAGAAAATGGTTTCCTATTGATTTCGACGACCTCCGTGGCGCGCTCGGTTAGACGTCTGAACGCCAATCGTGAGGTTCCGGGTTTAATTCCCGGTGGAGGCAGAGTTAAGAACTACGCTTTTCTTCTGCTTTCCAGTCTGGTCGTTGATTATATATGCTATATATGTATTTATCTCTATATTATAAGTATATATTTCTTAAATATACGTTGACTAGTACCCTTAACACAAGTCTTAAATTAACTTACCAAGGGGCTAGTTCAATTGGTGTAATAACGTCCTACAACATTATTATTATTATGATTTGAGGCTGTATGGAGTGGTAGGAAATAAATAAGGCGATATTATGAATAGTAAGGTATGTAAAAAGAGGACACTACCTATGAAAATTTATAGCTTTAACTTAACATATATAAGCTTTACGACTTGTGTATACACACTCAAGTTTTTTTAATTGACGCGGGGTAGTTTGAGGCTTGAGTGCCCATCTCCAAAATTTTGTTTCCATGTTAGGTATGAGCCATTCAAAGCCCACATTTCACTAGATAGACATAATGTCTACTTCCGCAATTGCGTAGATGGACATTTGAACCTCTGGCTATCCCGCAAGAGTATATGGTCACAAAGGTGTTTGTTTTGAAAATTATGTCAATAATTTAAGTTATTCATAAGCCTTACCTTTGAAGAAAAATATAAAAGTTATTAAGCAAATTAACCACAAGAATTTCATAATTAATTCATTTCACTATTTCCTTAAAAATCAAAATTTACTTATCAAACAGTAAGCAAATATCTACAATATCACTCGTTTACATAATCCATGCTTAGACCAAAAATTACTTTTAATATTTAATTCTATTAAATTAATGTTATATAAATATTAAGTCAACCATATAGATCAACTTTTATTAGTAAAAAATATATTAAATTGGCCATTTATTCAATATGAAACATATATTTAAATTAGTATTAAAAACTCTTCTATTAAATTCAACCCGAAGTTGTGGCCATTATTCAAAACTTTAAAGGCTGTTAAAATCTGCCCAAAACACGAACCAGTAACGACTACGACCGAACCGTAGCGCGAATAACTCTCAACTGTTGCTACGAAGTAGACTTACAGGCAACACGTAGTACGGGGAACGATGAATCAACTACGTGTTTTGCTCGGTAAAATTGAAACATGCTACGAATGCACACTCATATGTTCACAATAATGTAACATTGATTTTAAGAACATGATATAAAAAAGAAATAGAACACTTTCGCGACAATTTAACCTTGCAGGGTAGTCAGAAGTTCAGGTGTCCATTTAATTGCAATAGTAGTAGTTCTAAGACCACCTTGAACCCACTTATTGACATGGCCAGTACACAATGTAACAGGTTAGCCGTGTCATAGAAAATCAATTTACTCATTTCTCAAAGCTATTTATAAAAAACTTGTAAACTCTATAAAAGAACTGCCGCTTAAGATAATGCCGTCAAAGTGGGATTCAATTATGCTAACAGCGTTTCCTTAGATTATAGGATTATCCTGTAGCTAAATATAACTTTAATTAATTAAATAAATTATTATATAATCTTCTTGGCAATAACATTAAGAATGTCACAGATGATTAAGATTTGATAGATCATGTTATAGGTATAGATATAACGAAAAATGTATATATATATATATATAAGCGATGGGTTAGAAAAACTAATACCTGAAGTAACCATACACATACATATCAACATTAAAATAAATATTATAAATATACATACTACTACAACATATATACTTGATTTGATAAATAAATTATGCTAAATCAAAATCATAATTATATTTATAAGTTTTATTTTAATTATTATTTATTTTGTCAATATAATTTTGGACATATATTTTCAATTCATTCGTTCATGTCAATTTTAAATAAAATCGGAACCAATTGAAAGATTCGTACAAACTAAAGCCTTATATGGTCTCTGAAGGTTAGAAACATGTTGAGCTAGTTACTGTTCAACGAGATATAACTAAATTGTGACCACGAGCAAACTATAATGGAATTTGAAACAACGTGTTACACTCATATCAAAACATAAGCAGATTGTGGCAGTAATTCTCTAATGTTCCTAACATGGAATAGTATGTATAAAGTACAATGTTTGTAGTAAGATTCATTTGATAATTGTTCCAAGCTTCTCTTCACTGCAAGAGGATTTTCTATGTACTTTCTATTGCATTAGTTCATTAATATGGATTAGTTGAAGATACGAGCTGTGGTTCATTAAAACTGTTTTTACTTTAATTTTTTTTCGACGACTTTAATTCGACGTAGCTCAGTTGTTAGGGGCTTGACTCTGTATCGAGGGTACAGGGTTCAAATCCTACTTGAGCATGTACCAATGGAAATGAAGTTTCATGAATTTCTATGTACATTTTCGTAATAAAAATCTATTTACGAAATGCGTCGAATACTACGGTGAGGGAAAACAAATTCGACGTAGCTCAGTTGTTAGGGGCTTGACTCTGTATCGAGGGTACAGGGTTTAAATCCTACTTGAGCATGTACCAATGGAAATGAAGTTTCGTGAATTTCTATGTACATTTTCGTAATAAAAATCTATTTACGAAATGCGTCGAATACTACGGTGAGGGAAAACATCGTGAGGAAACCTACCTGTTCCCAGAACAGGTAATAGTTAGTGCTTGTAAATGGCGACATGGCTGACCACCTGTCACATTGAGTACTAAGTATCTAGTTAACACGTGGGTTTAAAGTGGCCATAGAATTACTACCTTCGCAATTGCGGAGATGGACACCTGAACCTCTGACTACCCCGCAAGGGTTAATGGTCGTGAATGCGTTTGTTTTGTTTTTTATTTCGACTTTGATTTCAAAGGAATAATATGAAATTTCCGAGAAGACCCCTACGATGTTTCGTGAACTTATTTTCCGTAGAGAATCTCTTAGGTACAATTGAAATGTTGACTTCTTTGTTTAAATATCACAAAATGAAAGCGGTTGGTTGGATTTTCATACGTTGGTTTTATCAACATTTAATGACGATGGAATTTCTTTTAGAATGAGTAAAATGACAAAGAACAGAAATATATGATGGTACCATTTTTAACGAACTGCAACTAGTGTGAATATAAATTGAGCTTTAAGCTACATACATAAATACACTTCATGAATCATATCCCTTTGACATAGTTAGAAATTTGTATGACTAGTTTTATAGTAGTAGGTAAATGTTTTAGACTAGTATTATACATATACAATAGTAAATGTATATGAACTAAATAGTTTGATAGAGTATATCATATTTCTGTAGTCTATTCCAAAATGTATTTCAATGCAAAAAGTGTTTAATTATATTACGTACCAGGTAGTGGCGTAAAAGCGTGATGATGCAAGTGCAAGGCGTAATAATTAAAAGCCGCCGACTTTTGACCACGCAACTGTAACAAATGCGAAATTTCAATTTGAATTTTATGAGCCGGTAACGAGGTGGTTTATATGAAAATTGATGCAAAATATTCGCGGGAAATTCGACAAACTAGATGCGGACATATTAATATTTATATTTTAATAATAACTAACCATATGTGCGTATCTATCCCCTATCTTTATTCGATAGTCATGATAGTTACATAGATAGTCATAATAGTACACATTTCAAACAGCTGGTCTATAATATACCAGTTAATACCTAACGTGACAAATAGTAACTTATGTTGGCTTTTGTTTATTTTATTCACAGTTTGAAAAACAGGTTGTAACACGCTATAATGATTTATTACAATTCCTTGAATACATATATATTCACGCCTCTACGTCCCCCAATTGACAGGCAGAGACTATCGATCGCCACCTGGAACGATCCTGACAAATCTTGTTTCACTTACATCCATTACCATCTCATGCATGCTCTTCTATCCTTCACGCCACGTACACACGCCTTGAGAAGAATAATATACCAAACGTAGATCTTGAACCAC
This sequence comes from Leucoptera coffeella, assembly GCA_030578115.1. Lineage (NCBI taxonomy): Eukaryota > Metazoa > Arthropoda > Insecta > Lepidoptera > Lyonetiidae > Leucoptera > Leucoptera coffeella. The sequence continues at coordinate 443,897 of JAMBLF010000032.1, read as the reverse complement.
GAACCTGGTTCATTTTTATTATATCATTGAGACTTGTATTGGGCGGCAATCGATTCTCGTCATTCTGCTTTTCAACGGGTATTCCAAATGAATGGTATCTGTAAATATATTTACCTTCTCATATATTATCTTCTGTTCTTCACACTACGTACACACGCCTTGAGAAGAATGTCTCCAATTTGATCTATATAAGTTCTACGCGGCATACCCCGTCCAACTCTACCTTCCACTTTGGCTGTATAGATTCCTTTGGTAATACTCTATTCATCCATCCGCTCCATGTGTCCGAACCACCGTAACATACCTTTCTCTATTTTCGTCATTGCATCTTCTGTCAAACCACAACGTTCAAGAATCACACTATTCTGAACCTTATCACACAATTTCACATTACACATTTTCCCGAGGGACCTCATCCAATATTATAATTAATTCCTTTAATTAAGTATTATATTCATTACAAAACTATGAGTACATATTTTGTTGATGAATTAAGCTAAAAGACATATTAGTATAGGATGGTATATGGATTGCTATTGTTGGTATTAACCTAGCACTAGAAATTGTAACTTGCTGTTGTCTCAGCGTTTTAAACTTACTTATTTTAAATAATTATTTAGCAAAACTTATGTTTTCCAGTAATTATCATCTCTGCTTCGTAACCGGTATAATTTCTTGCCTGTAACAAGTTTTTTTATAGTACTCAATAGGTGTAATAGTCATGAGTAGGAATGAATTATCACGGGTTATTTGAATAAGTGTAAGACTGTAAATGGTCAAAAACTTTCCACCATTCTTAAAAGTCATGTTTTTGACAAAAGGTAAACGTTTTACGATCTTTAAAGTAGGGTAGTCAGAGGTTCGGGACCATCTTCCTACTTCAGAAAGTAGTAATTTTGTAGCGATCTCGAACCCACGTGTTCACCAGAACATAACATGTTTCTTTTCTGCATCCATGTTTAAACAAGAGCATTATGCAAGCTATTTGGTATTAAAACCCGCTATGAAATTCCAATAAACATCACAAGTGATGCATGGGCTAATGTTAGAAGCCATATTTTCTGATGCGTTTATAAATTGAAGAATAGCTACTTGTATGTATGGTTACGTACAAGCTCCTCGTCTATTTACCTACAACGGAATAGAAACCATTTTCATATAATATAGATTATAGAATCACAGAGGGTATTCGATATTCAATCACAGAGGGTATTCGATATTCAATCGCAATTAACGTGTTTCATACAAGCTCTAATAAATATTCCGTAAAATTTCAAAACGTTTATATTTCTGTTCACTGTAAGTTATTGTGTTTAGTGGTGTGTTAAAAGTGTAGTAAATTTTAAGTAAATAAGTGTTTGTGTAGTGAAAACCGATTCAACGTATATATTTTTAAATTAAAAATCAAATTCAGTGTTAGAAACGTTTATTTTACAAAATAAAATGAAGTGTGAGGCGTGCAAGTCGACGGTTGGAGGCGAGGAGGTGCTGGTGTGCGTGGTGTGCAGCGCACCCTTCCACCACGGCTGCGTCGGGATGTCGGCGGCGCGGTACGCGGCCTCGCTTGAGGTCCTGCGCCGCACCTGGCGGTGCCCGCGCTGTGACAATGTCACCGTGGGCCGGCGCCGCGCCGATGACACCCCGGTGCGCCGGCAGCACGACCCCATCGACATGTCCTGTGAGGACTTGGACTGCTCGGCGCTCGGGCAGACGGCTCCTGGCGTGCCCCTCACTGTGTCGCCCCCAGCGGCCGCGCCCGTCACGCTGGCGGCCATCGCCGCCTTGCTGGATGCTCGGTTGGCGGCGAGCGCCGAGCGCTTCGACGCGCGGCTGGAGGCTAGCCGGGTGCAGCTCGCCGCCGAGCTCGAGAGCAGGCTGGTGCAGGCGGTGGCGCAGCGCGTCAAGGCCGAGGTGGCCTCTGCGCTCGCGGCCCTTGCGGACGAGAAGCACGCCATGAAGGCCGAGATCGCCCAGTTTGGCGCCAGGGTCTCCGCTCTCGGCGATGAGAACCGCCGTTTGCGGGATGACCTGGCTGCGTTGCGGGCGCGACCGGCTGAGTTGTCGGCCCCGGTCGAGCTCGTTGAGTCCGTCCGGCGGCTGCAGGACCAGCTCAATGACGCGGAGCAGGCCGGGCTCGTCTGCGACGTGGACGTGGCAGGTGTTCCCGAGCACAAAGGTGAAAGTTTGGAGCACACGGTAATCACAATCGCGCAAAAGGTAGGTGTGGCGCTCGAGGCGCGTGACATAGCGGAGGTGACGCGTGTGGGGTCTGCGCGCTCGCAGATGACTAGAGATGGGAATAACGGCTTAAAAAAATAAACGAACTTTTCGTTTAATTTTTTTCAATAAGTGACTTTTGTTAACTGCTTATTTGCTTATCTGCTTATTTTGCTTAAATGTTTATCTGCTTGTTTTTGATACACAACGTTTTTATAAACTATCTCAATTATTCGGCTATTCAAATTACACGGCACAACAACTTGGGAAGATCTAGTAATATAATCCTGATAAATACCTATATGTTTCAATTTCAAATGTTGTTTTAAATTTGTAATGGTTGATTTATATGAAATACGCTTTTTGCAATAATTACACTCCGCTAATTTAGTCTCATTGTTTTTTTCGAAAAAGTTCCAAATTATATTGTTCGAATTCCTAGCCATTTTAGTCAAAATATTTACACTAAACCTATACCTTAAAAACTTAAAACACTAACAAATCAAATCACTATAATAAAACTCCTACTTATTATACAAAAACAAAATTAGTTTAAGTACACTTTTCAATTACGTACGTATTATCAATAAAATGAGAAATAAGCGTCTGTCGGCTTTCGCTTATTAACTGAAACTGTTATTAAATTTGAAACTTTTTTAAGCAATAAGCAGATAACCGGATTCAACACTTCAACAGTGTATACAGTGTATATGCTGTTTCAGTTGTTTCATAGTGATAGACAAAGACAACATAAAAGGATATACTTGTCAGCAACATTTAATCTCGAATTAGTATAAGCTTTTACTACCACCACCTGTAGAAATGAATCAGAATTAGTTGCCCACTTTTAAGTTCGAAGATATAATACATAGATGGCTGTGCTATTGTTGCTAGCAGCAAACAACGAAAACGTTAAGTGCTTAAAAAAATAAACGACTTAATCTGCTTATATTAAAAAACACTGCTTCATTGTTTGCTTATCGTTTAAACGCCCAACTCTACAGATGACTGAGCGTGGGACCGGGAATGCCGACGCGGCTGCGCCTGCGCGCCCCTCCGCATCCCCTCTCAGGCCGCGACCTATCATAGTAAAGTTTGTGCGACGTGACATTCGCGACAAGTTGTTGTCGGCTGTACGAGTGCGCCGCGGCATCGACACCACCGGCATAGTGGATGCCAGTAAACCCAGTCGCATCTACGTCAACGAGCGGCTCACGAAGGCGAACCGGGTGCTGTTCGCGAGGGCCAGGGAGCGCCTGCTGCGCACCTTTCGCTGGCAGTCGTTAATTAGTTTATTAGTTTATTTCATGATTATTATGTTATGGTTATGTGTTATTCTTCGTTTGTTTTAAGTGTTATATGTAAGATATATGTACTTTGGTTAGGTTCGGTTATGACTTGTGCGTGTTATACCGTGGTTTGGAAGCACAGCTATTTCTTAATTTGTTTATGTATGTTTATAATTTATATTTTACGCTATAACAATTACATATTATATAATATTGTCTATACATTACTACGTGTATTTCAATTGTATTTTCACTTTCATTCATATGTGTTTAAAAAACTATACTTAGTTTATTATGGATTTATAGTGCATTATCTATCTTTATTTTTGCATTATTACTTATGCTATTTATATATAATGTCATGTAGGGAACTTTCAAGTATAATCTTTTTGTGTCCGGCGCTCGTATTGTTTTGCCGTGGCTTGGTAGCACGGTGGTGCGCTTCACTTCAATATCATACTCATTTCATATTGAATTTTAAAACATATACTCATGACTAAACGAAAGTTTTTGAAAATTGGACTGTTCAATGCTGGGTCGCTGAACACTAAACACGAGGAGCTCGAGGCCGCGGTGGCGGACCTAGACCCGTGCCTGCTGGCGGTGAACGAGACCTGGCTCCGAGGCCGCGGCAGCGCCGGGGCACCGCGGCTCCCGGGCTACCGCCTCTCGCACATCCCGCGGCCGCCCGGCACCAGGGCGCGCGGCGGCGAGGTGGGCTTCTACACTAAGACATGCTTGAGGGCTACAGTGCTGCGTCATCCGTCGTCCCATCCCACCGTGGAGCAGATGTGGATGAGGGTCTGCATCGGCACCGTGAGGGTGCTGGTGGGCACCGCCTATCGGCCTAACTGGATTGACGCAGCCACATTCTTTGACGCTTTGACAGAAACTATGACCACATTTAACTCTTACGAACATATAATTCTGTTAGGTGATTTTAATATTAATATTTTGGACTCGCAATGTGCTTTGACCAAGCAGCTTATGACATTTTTAACTACGATGGGACTTGGGAACACGATCAGTCAGCCAACTCATCACACAAATCACAGTGCGACTCTTATTGACTTGATCTGTTGCCAGTCCTCGACTCGAATTATTGACTCTGATGTGACTCACATACCTGAATTAGGTGTCCACGCTATTGTCACTACGACAATAAAAATAATTAAGCCTAAACGAAATAAGAAATCAATTCTATGTCGTCCCTACAAACGCATTGACATAATTAAATTAAATAATTTTAATGCTGACTTGAGACGAATTGACTGGACCGTGATACACCGACATAATACAATTAATGACATGATAGTGCATTTTAATGCTTTGGCGACTATGCTGTTCGACCAACACGCACCTCTTACACTCTATACACTAAACTCACAACACACACCGTGGCTTACAAGCAATCTCAGGTATTTGATGCAATTGAGGAACAGAGCACACAATAAATACAAACACACTAAACTTGACCTTCATTTGCAAGAATACAGGGATCTGAGGAAGTTTGTACACACTTGTATGCACACAGAAAAGAAGGCTTATTTTGAGTATCACATAAACAACCACTTAAAGACTCCCAAGCTTCTTTGGAAAACTCTAAAGAGTTCTGTTGCGGACTTTAAGCCCAAACAAGACCTTCCATCACACTTCGACAATCCAAACACCATAGCACAACACATCCTGGACACTCCTGGTCCGACCTCGCCTCCGCCTGCTCTGCTCAACTCATTTCATACGAGCCGCTATGGCTCGGAAACCTTTGAATTGCATCCGGTGAGCGAGGCGTTCGTGGCTAGGGTGATCGGGTCTATTAAGAACAACGCCGTTGGGTCTGATGGGGTCTTAAGGGACATGGTGCATCTGATGTTGCCGGAGATACTCGATACCATAACACTACTAGTCAACACTTCTATCAAGTCAGGTACTTACCCGGATGCATGGAAAACGGCGTCCATAAAGCCGATACCCAAAATTGACGACCCGGTTGATGTGTCCGACCTGAGACCCATCAGTATATTGCCCTATCTATCGAAAATCCTTGAGAGGGTAGTACATGGACAAGTGACAGAATACATACACAAACACAATATCTTACCATTATATCAATCTGGTTTTCGGGGACAGCATAGCACCACCACTGCATTGATGGACGTATTTGACAATATTTTGACAAACGAGGACAATCATAACGCAACAATACTTGTGCTACTGGACTACTCTCACTAGCTTTTGACTGTTTGAACACTGACCTGCTTTTGGCAAAAATGACTTATTATGGATTTAGTGACTTAACAGTTAATTGGTTTAACACATACTTAAACGAACGAAAACAAGTAGTTTCATTGACAAGGCCAGATGGTACCAGAATACACTCGACAGTTCACACGACTAGTAGAGGAGTCCCACAGGGCTCTATCCTAGGTCCATTATTATTTATTTTATATACCTCAGACATTGCACTACACATAACTAACTGTAAATATCATATATATGCCGATAACATTCAACTCTACACACATATTGACATTAATAACTTTGACTCTGCTATAGAAGCACTTAATGACGACTTGAAACGAGTATATGACTGGTCGGTTGACAACTGCCTCGTTCTCAACCCTTCAAAGACTAAGTACATGGTGCTGGGCAGCCAGCGAATGGTGTCCGGAGTTGTTTCGCGACGACCAGGTATTGTAACTGACGATGTTGTCATTGACAGGGTTGAGGAGGCTCGAAGCCTGGGCGTCGTGGTGGATAGGGCGTCTCGCAGCTGGTGTCTGCATGTTTCTATCGCTTAAGGGTTTTATACCAAAGCCGCGCGTTTTTAAGTGTGGACATGAGAATAAAGTTATGTGAAGCGTTGGTTTTGTCTAAACTAAATTATGCTTTGGCAGCGTTCGGTCCGTGCCTCTATAAGAAATCTCGTAGGCTTTTACAACGCGTACAAAATGCGTGCGCTCGGTATTGCTTTCCCATTCCGCCCCGAACCCATGTTTCACCGTACCTCAATAATATTAACATACTAAATATTGAATCACGACAAAAACTACTACTTAGTTGCTTACTTTTTGACATTATTCATAACAAACAACCGAAATATTTATTTAATAAACTGACGTGGCGATCCCAGCAACAGAAATCGACCCGTGCTTGTGTACCACCGCTTGTTCTGCCTCGCCATCGCACCACCGCTTTCAGAGGAGCTTTTAAGTACGCCGCCTCCAAATGTTGGAACAACATTCCTCCACCAATTAGGAAACTGACGTCTAGACCAACTTTCAAACGTTCCGTCCGGGATCATTTGCTCTGCCAGCAAAGGGAGGCGGCTGCTCCTTCTGTTGCCCGTCGTACTAGCCACTGATTTCGTGTTGCCACTTGATTTTATTATAATACATTGTATATATTAATTATAAATTATCTATATAAATATATTTATAATATTTTTAACTAACCATATTATAGAATGTATATCGGTTTTCATATCTTAGTTAAATTTCATATGTATTTATATATTTATTTTGAATATTTAATTTATACACTATTTCATTTTTCTTCATAATATAAACGTTGCCCTCCAATGGTTCCGACATAAGACCAGCGTTGCGTTTGCTATCAAACGCAACATACCCAGCTGAGTTGGAACCCTTTTGCTGCGACAATAACATGCACAAGTTTTATCCCCTAGTTTGTAAGTTTTAATTGTAAAAGTTTTGTATTGTGTATGTTTTTGTGGCTGTAAATAAACGCTTTTATTATTATTATTATTATTATTAGATTACTTATTAGTAAAGTAATAAAAATAATACATTTTCAAAATGCACCGAATACTATGGTGAAGGAAAACATCGTGCGGAAACCTACCTGTTCCTCGAACAGTTAATAGTTAGTACTTGTATGATGATATGGCTTGTCTCGAGTCACATTGAGTACTGACTATCTAGTCAACATCTGGGTTCGAGGTTGCCAAAGAATTACTACATCCGCAATTGTGGAGATAAAAACCGCAACCTCTGACTACCCCGCAAGGATTTATGGTCGTGAACGCGTTTGTCTTATTTACTTATTAATGGATCCATGATATTCTACGACAACTTTGCAAGTTTCCCGTCGAATTGTGATCACTGAGAAGCTTATTAGGAATGACATTGAATGATAGAATTAAAAATAGTTTGATATGGGAAGGTTGCGGTTTGAATGGAGATGTTGTGACTAAGATTTATGCTTTGATGGTTTGGACATGTTATGCGGATGAATGATAAGCAGATTGACAAAAGGAATATATGTGAGTGAAGTGGAAGGGCGGTTACGTAGGGGCCGGCCCAATAAGACATATAACAGTCAGATAGACGCCGAAAAAGGGTGACGTTAGGAGTACCTATAACCGCCAAGTGTGTACGAGAAGATGTATGAGTATCATTGGAGCGAAAGGTATCTGTCAGGACCGGGACAAATGGGGATCCGTGATCTCTGCCTACCCCTCTACAGGAAATCAGGCGTGATGCGTATGAATGTATGTAACTTTGCAAGTTACAACTACAAAAAGCAGGAAGGATAGTGAATGTACGTGTATGTAATAATTAAAGGCGTTTATTTCAACACTTCATGCTTTGTTGTGAGCACCTTATGTAGTAAAGACTGAAATTTATATGTGCATCTTTTAATCACCTCAAAACATGCGGACAATAAAAGCTTCTGGTTATATTTTATGCAATATAAGAAGCTTTTCTTCGGTCTAGCACTCTACTAGTCTTTATCACATTGTTGTTTTGGAACTATATTACATATTCTTGTTGTTAGTTGAAAAATAATAGTGTTTAAACGAATATAAAACAATAAAAAATTCGCATAAAAAATACTGAAATAAAAACCACAAGTAAAAACACAAAAAAAACGATTTGCGGTTCGTTGAGCTACATTTTTGGTGTACTTTTCAGCACCTTTGTTTATAATATTCCATTGAATAAAATGTAATCATATTTTCAGTGGCATATATTTAAAGTATTCATACTATTGTTGCTTTCTGTAAAAAAGAAGGTAAAGATAAAAGATCCCTATTATACCCGATCCTGTAATTTTTTTTATTATTATTAACAATTACATATGTTCACATTTCTACACACTAGGTGGTTATAGTGATTACAAATGTCATCTTCTTTCTTTAGTATGATATGTATTCCTACTATGTATTATCTCAAAAAAGAATCATTGTGTATACATATGTCTATCCTGTACAAGCTTGGATGTAAAAAGGATGCTAACTAGCAGCCCTTTTTCCCGGCATGTAGGAGCTGAATAAGAAACTAGGAGTAAATAGAATTATAGAGCAATGGGTTAGCAACCTGTTACCAATATTCCATTATGACATAGCAAACCCAATATTTATGCTATAAAGTGACATAGTAGATATCATATCTCCCAGGTTCTGTCCACCCCAAGAGATTAAGTCACGAATGTACATGTATGTTTGTACATATGTAACGGAAAGAAATAAACTTGTGCTACGGATCCGACATTCGTAGTATAAACAAACCATCCGTAGCCGTATCAATGACAGAAAGCATTGTTTTCACTGCGATTTACCTTACAACCAGCTATTTGAGTGCCAAATAAAACTGCATATCTTAGCCTGAGGCTTATCACGCGAAAACCGATCTTAAGGCTTTGTGATAAAGTGTGTTTGCGATTGATCGTAACTCAGGATCAATATGTAGGCTTAAGTTTAGGTTTGTGGGGAGATATTTGTGCTTTTTGAACATTTAAGTACAGAAGAACGTTATGTTTATGCATATAGTGTCTGTAGAACTTTGCGGGGTAGTCAGAGGCTCAGGTTTCCATCTCCGCTATTGCGAAGGTAGTTATTCTATGGCCATCTCAAACCCACGTGTTCGCCAGATCGTCAGTACTCAATGTGCGAGTTAGTAAGCCATGTAGCCATTTACAAGCACTGACTAACTTGCTCGGGAAACAGGTAGGTTTCCTCACGATGTATTCCCTCACCGTAGTATTCGACACATTTCGTAAATGTATGTTTATTACGAAAATGTACATAGAAATTCAGATTACGTATGATATGAAAACAAATTATGTTTGAATAAAAACATGAAATATTTTACTTTTATTCCAAAAATGCGACGTGTGTATATTCCAAATAAGAGTAAATATTTGAACGCGGTGCTTGTAGGGAATTCCGTTAAAATGCATAAAAGCCTTCGTTATTTTGTGATAATTCAAACAAAAATTCAGTTCAATATATTGAATAAAGCCTCGTGTTTTTGCAAATAAAAGAATTTTCTGTTTTTGTTCATTTAAAATATCGCTTTTTAAAATACAGCGGATGTTTATTAACGAAATGAAACAAGTAAACATGTACATACCTGTAGGTATCCATACATGTAGTTTGTTTATTTAAAAAATGTACGACATACATTAAAATAGATTATTTGATTGTTATCTTGCCTTAAGATAACAAAAAAAAATTGGCGACATTTAGGAGTACCTATAACCGCCCAGTGTGTATGAGGAGGTGTATGAGTGTCAATAAAGGGAAAGTGGTCTGTCAGGATCGGGACAAATGAAGATCCGTGATCTCTGCCGATCCTCTACAGAGAATCAAGCGTGGTGGGTATGTATGTAAGTTAATTGTTAAAAAACCAGAACAGTGGAGAAAATAGAATAAGAGCAAATCAAAATAATTATCTTGTCTAAAACAGACGTTCTTACAAAGAAAGTAATATTAGAACATGTTATTTTATAAATAAGAAACCTGCCATCTGTATTTACTTTTAGGAATTGTTTCATACAGATTTAAGTTTTATTTTTAATGACGTTAGAGAGGGCAGTGTTTGTATTTAATAATTGTGTCTTTTCATAGATGTCACTCTGATAAAAAAACTTATTTTGCAATGTTGTACTTGTTGCTAGTATTTACATACATTGAATGTTATAAGATATAATGTATTTTACGTTTAACTTTTATCTTTAGAGATACTTTTTTATGATCATATCTTCTACTATACTCAGATGCTATAGAGTTTACTTTTTAGATTTCTAAAGAAATAGAAAAAGAGAATAGAAGAGCTTGTATGGACGGTGAAAGAGTCAAAAACGTTCAATCGTGAGATTTTCTCAAAGATCATTTTGGTAGTATATATATATACACATATTCTTTAATATAAAAAGAATGCCAACCAGCTGCCGTTATTCCCAGCATATCTTAGGGACTAGGGGTAAATGCTAGCAACCTGTCACCAATGTGCCATCGCAACCCCTAATATTCATGCTAAAAAGCGACCTAGGAGATATTATAACTCCGAAGTTCTGTCTACCCCGAAATTACGGGGTTAAAGAATATAAATGTACATGTACTATATTATGTATTTTATTTTGGTGAGACTTACAACCATAAATAAGAATGTATTTATTTTCATTTCTCCTTGGGGGCTCATCTGTGGTAATTATGTTTAACTAATTGCAACTTAGATTTCTCTCTGTGTGTGGCGCTCTAGAGGTCGCCACACTCATTATGAAGCTATATTTAAAGCAATAACAAAGAACGTAACTTCGTTCCATTCTTTTACTTCCAACCTAGCAAGAGGCTTTGAAATGAAAAAGCAACCTCTCTGGGCTCAGATTTATTAAGGCGATTACCGCATCGCACAATACTCGGCGATAAGGAAATTTTTTGACACACACAAATGATTGTGTTATACGCAGAATATTAAATGAAATATTTTATGAAACCATGCTAGTATGGGATGTAAATAGAATGCGAAGTAGCTGCCTTACGTGTGAAAGGTGCCTAAAGATCTATAGGCACTTTTTTAGTTGATATAAAATACTGATATTAATACCTTTAATAATAATAATAATATTGTAGGACGTTATATCACCAATTATTATTGAACTAACCCCTTGGTAAGTACATTTAAGACTTGTGTTAAGGGTATTATATATAGATAAATACATATATACCATATATAATCAACGACCAGACTGGAAAGCAGAAGAAAAGCGTAGTTCTTAACTCTGCCTCCACCGGGAATCGAACCCGGGACCTCAGGATTAGCGTTCAGGCGTAACCGATCGCGCCACGGAACAAATACCGAGTTGTCAAAGGTAATCCATAATATTTGATGTTGTTACGAGTATACAAATGGTGCAAGTGGTTTCATAGTTGTCTCCTATAAAATCCACTTGTTGTTGTTTACTACGGTGAGGGAAAACATCGTGAGGAAACCTACTTGTTCCCCGAACAGGTATTAGTGCTTGTAAATGACCACATGGCTTACCACCTGTCACGTTGAGTACTTACTATCTGGTTAACACATGGCTTCGGGGTAGAATTACTACCTACACAATTGCGGAGATGGAAACCTGAACCTCTGACTACCCCGCAAGGGTTAATGGTCGTGAACGCCTTTGTCTTTGTTTTGTCCTATAAGAAGAGAAGATTGACAACTAGATAGCATTCTTTTATGGCGTAGAAACATTCTTTAGAGCAGAATAATTTCTATTTCCATTAATAAGGAAGTAAAAGCATTTTAAAAATATCATAAACTAGCGACCCGCTCCGGCTTCGCACGGGTATAAAATAGTTTTAAGAGGTTTGCGATTTATACCCATGATTAATAACATCGATCTTATCGATAAGTCCCGTTAGTTATTAATCATGGGTATAAAATAACCTACTACACAATTTAATCGATATTATTATACATATAAACCTTTCTCTTGAATCACTCTATCTATTAAAAAAAACAGCATCAAAATCAGTAACGTAGTTTCAAAGATTTAAGCATACAAAGGTACATAGGGACAGAGAAAGCGACTTTGTTTTATACTATGTAGTGATATTATACAGGTGAAAATTAACAAAAGGCAAGAAATGTTCCGAAAAGAATCTCTTTTCATTTTAATACTAGGAGCCGAGAACGCGCTACGAAGCGTCCGTAGCAACGTAGTATAAAGAAAAGATTTTTCTTTAATAGAATGAATGTTCACCGAGACAAAAGCGTTGCCATGGAAACGGGAAAGCTTAGTGACTAAGTAAGCTTTAGAAAGCTTAGAATTTCATTTACACGGTTCAATGTATCTAATACTATTTTATAAATTTTTTTTACAAATATATTTTATGCAAAATATATATTGAACATACAGGAAATACTTATAAGATAAAATTACTTCCCGCCAAACAATAAAAAAATGTCTTTTATTTTTTAGTATGTAGGTATATAATTGAAACTATTATTATGACATGATAAAACATCGCGAGAAAAATGCGGTTTTGTTGTATATTTTGCAACCATCTGCCACGATTACGTAAGGCTCATAAACGTTCTTAAAGTTAACTCAAAAAGTAAACTTCAATTGGTTAAAGATATCCACAAAGTTTAGTAGCTAAGCAACCTCTACTTGCTTTGAAAGAGATAAATTATGACTTTTGCATGTTGGTTATGTATAAAAGGATGATATTATTATTTATATTTTGACGACCTCCGTGGCGCGATCGGTTAGCCGACGGAACGCTAATCGTGAGGTCCCGGGTTCGATTCCCGGTGGAGGCACAGTTAAGAACTACGCTTTTCTACTGCTTTCCAGTCTGGTCGTTGATTATATATTCTATATATGTATAAAGGGTGAAATTTTCATCCCTGGCAATACTTCAAGGGTAGATTATATGATCAAAATTATGCAGCCTGGCGTAATTACTTTAGTACCCTCCAGTACTAAAATATGGAGAAAAGCCTCCTCAAAGTTTGGGAGCCAATTCAGAATACATGGACGCCCTACATTATTTCATTCATAAGTTCTCATCCAATTAAACATCTTTCAACTCCCAAAACAAAAAACTATCAACAACATAACTAACAACTATCAACAACAAAACATCCAAGTAAAAATCTAAAAATTTTTACTAAAATCTATTTTTGGTGTACCCAATGCCTTTCTAGGGTATTAAGATAAGTCGTCATCATCATCACTACGGTTTACCTGCTGTTTCATACCCAAAAACATAAAAGTTTTATTGTTTCCATGCTTCCAATGAAAATTATCAAAACACATTACACATACATTGTACACAATGACAAATACAATTCCATTTCACTAGTTCTTTAATCTTTGTTCATTTTAATCCATATCAATAACTATTATAACTAATAATAAATAATTTCAAACGTTATTATCATCTTGCGAATGTCGTTGGAAATTTTTAACAATAACAATTCAATAAAAATTATAAACAATTCAATTTAGAGTAATTCTATTTTTTTTTAAATTTAATGGTCTGGTTACATGTCTCAAAAGTACATGAAATTATTAGTGACCAAATAGTACATATCACATAAGTAAAATAAGTAATTTTATTATTCTTGATTAACTTTCCATTGATTTATTCTTCATCTCATGTATATTTATTAATTAGTCATACAAAATATTTATTCTCGTAGTAAGTCGAAAGTATGAAATGTAATGCACTTCACCCTGGCTGTATGACGCAACCTTTACTTTTTCTTTACATTTATCTGTGGCTAATTTATTTATTTGACTATGTTTGTTACGCTATGGCGGTAAACAGTATTCTTGTTGTCTGAATTTATAATTTCATGTTAAATTGCTATTTCGTCGTACAATAATGGTGGATGATGTTTATTAATGATGTGAAAGTAAAACATGGTTTAGTTATGTCAATGTAAATTCATAATTTAGTGGATATGAAGTGAAATTAGTTACTGAAATGCTTTCGAGGTTATAATTATCAAAATGAAACATAGAAATTTTAATGGAATCAAATGTTTTAAAGAACTTATCAAAGCGTACTATGGGAGATTAATTAGTAACCAGCATTGAGTAAACACGCGATTCAATTAAGTACAATCCCTAACCGGCTAATATTCATGTTGTGTTATTGTGTGTAGTGATGATTTTTGGATTAAATAAAAGAATAATGCTTAACATTGTCATAATTAATGTTTAAAGGAAACCATTCGAGTATGTTCTATTGGCATCCTGACCTGTGAAACAGGTCTCAAGGTTAATGAAAAAAGTTTCATTCAAGATGATATCCTCGTCCACAAACACCATATTACCATAGATAATACATAGAACGTAAACTTACAATTTATGAATGAACATGACCTTGGTAAGTAGTACGTAAATAGGGTACCCATGTGTTAAGGAAAATTAAAAATTAAAATTAAAAAAAATGTCCAAAATTTCCAAAAATTTCCTACCCTTTTTATTATGAAAATGGGTTCTATAGGTGCTGCTAATAACCAGGTTAAAATTTTGCCAGTTATGAATCTGTCACCCTGTATATTTCTTAAATATACGTTGACTAGTACCCTTAACACAAGTCTAATGAACTTACCAAGGGGCTAGTTCAATTGGTGTAATAATGTCCGAACATTTTAAAATAAAAAAATAAAAATTATAACTGCATACCATAGAATTACTACCTTCGCAATTGCGGAGATGGACACCTTAACCTCTGACTTCCCCGCAAAGGTTAATGGTCGTGAACGCGTTTGTCTTTGTAATTGTACTTAACATACTACTGGATAACTTTAAAGGTTTTTCTATGTTGAGTTTATATTTCGAATAAAATTAATCTAGTTTCTATACTGATATCGTATGAATCTAAAAAGCATTTGAAAACCTTTTCAAGTATTGATACCAGATTCAATCGAAACAGAAACGACAAAAATAATTACTCTAGCTAGAAAGGCAGATATTTTAAAAGCTACATATGAACCCAATACACAACTGTCAATCAAAGTCGTATAAAAACAGCTTTTCAATCACACGACTTTCGGTTGGGCGGGCGGCATAGCAAAAAGTACTGGAATCCTTCCAGCGTTATGTTCGAAAAAATACCGCACGTTTTGGTTTTATCTCTACGTGGTACGGTTTAACGGTTCGACGTAGAAACAGCTTTTTTAACTGTTCGAAGCAAGAGGTTAGTGTTAGATGGACTATTGCGGTTTCTTAACACTTGTAAATAAAGTGTTAATTCATAAATGAATTCCAAAGTTAACAAAAGACAAATTATACTCAGGTAGAGGTTGAACGTAAAACATTTAGTTTAACAAATGAAAGATTTTTATTCGTAATCTTCTTTACTACATACATACAAACATACGCATTCACGACTGCACATTCATGTAGGGGATAGACAGAGGACCAAGTGACAACCACTAGCTAATTTCGTGGTCTTAGGTGACCCGACACCCATTGATAATATTTCGCCACAAGAGCTACTGATTATTACTTTTTCAAGAAATAGGCAAGTTTACTCGCGATGATTTTGCTCACATGTATTGGCAGCACATATATAATCAAGACGGTCACCCATCCCAATACTTCCTGCACTCGCGTTGCTTAACTTTAGTGATCGAACAAAAACGACTTTATTCTTTTTGTTTATTAATCTTGAGAATTTACTTGGTTTCATTAATTAACACTTAAGGCCGTAATTCTCAATAGGGTACACAAATTCTTGTTTAAATAATCCTGTTTCAGTGACAATAAGGCGGTCCATCCATCATCCAATACTAGTCCCTTATTCGCCTCTTACAACGTGTAAATGCTCGTTACTACAAATTCGAAACCTGATTTTCAAAAAGTCCAAGTTTCCTTTTCTGCAACTCTGTACAGTTAGCAAGTCTGGAAAATTGCTATCAATTCCAGGAACCAATCCTTATTCTACTAAAACGACATCTTAGCTCAAAGCAACGGGATGTTCGACTGATTAAAGTTTCGTATTAGTACACACATACTAGTATATACTCATCATCTTCGGTAAACTAGAAGCAATATAAAAAATCTTGGGATAAAACAGATTTGGTTTCACATCATATGAGGTGGAGTATAGCTATTGTAATTGTTGTCATATACTCAATTGCTGCGTTTGATTATGTAGCAACTTTTATTTAGTACGTATGTATGAGAAAGGCCTTAAGTTCGAATCCCGGCTCTGGCATGTACCAATGAATGAAATTTAAATATGTGTTTTTTGTTTGTACATAATTTGCAGTCACTAACGGTGAGGAAAATCATAAACCTGTCTTACCGTCGGGATAGTTAATAGCCAGTTGCTATATACGGCGACACGGCTCACTACCTATCACGTTGGGTGCTGTCTATCTAGTGAATCGCGGGCTTTGAGTGTCTCAAACCTAACAGCCTTAGAAATTTCGATAGACACTCAAGGCCTCTGACATATACACAAATCGTTCAGCGTATGTTTTATGTCGTATGTCGTCTTATTAATACATAATAATAAGCTGAGGCACGTGTACTCATAGTTAGATTTGCTAAGAAAATATATTATTTCTATGAAGATAGTTCGATATTTAGGTATTAGATAGATTGCTACGAGATATCAATGTCGGAGCTATGAAAAAGAGGGATCCATTTACAAATCTCTCAGTAAATTACATAAAAAACCATATATCCCGATACATGGTATCAAATAATAAAAGATTAATGAATTGCAAATGGTTATCGCGCAAACGCATAACAGAACCGTTAAGCCTTCAATCAAAAAAGCTATAAAAATCCGAGCAATCACCCGAACGCATGGATTTGCACTGCAATAGCGAACTAGGCTTTTAACAGCGCCATTTGGCTAGAAAAATATTGGTTCATGTACGCTACCTTTGTATTGGTCACTTTGAAGGTTATGAAAAGATTTAAAAAATTGTTGGAATAAAAATACATTTACGAAATGCGTCGAATACTACGGTGAGGAAAAAATCGTGAGGGAATCTGCCTGTTTCCCGAACAAGTGATAGTTAGTGCTTGTAAATGGCGACATGGCTGGCCACCTGTCACATTTAGTACCGACTCTCTGGTCAACACGTGGCTTCGAGGTGGCCATAGAATTACTAGCTTCGCAATTGCGGTGATGGATACCTGAACCAATGACTATCCCGCAAGGGTTAATGATCGTGAACGCATTTTCTATTTTAAAGGTTGTGAGTAGTAGCTGTGGAGTAACTTACCTACTAGTGGTGTACCTATGGCTTTTTTGAGAAAGGTCCTAGGTTCGAATCCCGGTTGTGGCATGGACCAATGAATGATATTTTTATTTTTTCATTTCCGTACAAAATTTTCAAGTCGCTAACAGTGCGGGAAAACATCGTGAGGAAACCTGCCTAACCCTCGGGATAGGCAATAGCCAGTTGCTACATACGGCGATACGGTTCACTACCTAACACGTTGGGTGCTGTTTACCTAATGAAACGCGGTCTTTGAGTGGCTCATACCATACCATCGAAATTTCAGAGATGGGCACTGAAGGCTCTGATTACCTCGCCACAATAACAAAGAGGATGTGTATACACAAGTCGTGAAGCCTAAGTGTGTGTTTAAAGGTTGAGTGATAGATGAAATGAGGACTGTTAAAAATGTCTGTGTGAATTTTAGTCCCAGTTATGTAATGACACAAGAGTTATGTATAACTTCAAAAGTAAACAATTACTATCTTTTTCGTGTAATCAATTAAAATTTTTAAAGTATGACAGTTGCATCAAATATTTGATAAAATTGGAGACATTTTTCTCAAGGCGGATGTACGTAGTATGAATAACAGAAGAGCATGTGTGAGAAGGTAAATTGATGTTAGTGAACCAACAGATATTTGTCTTGATCGTTCCATGTGGTGATCGATAGACTCTGCCCATACCGTAGAGGTCGTAGAGGCGTGATTATATATATGTATGTTTATATTATAATTTAAATGACGTTGTAACTTAGATAAATCTTCAGAAAAATACGTTAAATACGAAAAAAGATGATATATGGGATGTAATTTGTTAAAGGAAAATATTTTGCGCTGCATTGTGTCGAATTAATATGTCCACGGAAAATAAAAGAAGGTTTCTCCCTCACAGGGTGTTTTCCATAACAAAAGCCTCCTTCTCATTCCAATTTATTACTATACATTGTTTTTCCTTTGAAGCCTAATGACTTTGTCAGGTCATGACAATTCCGCCATTTGTTAACGTCAAAAGTCCGTATTGAACATACATACATATACATTCATGTCCTTTTATTCTTTTCGGGGTGCACAGAACCTCAATAACATGATAATACCTCCTAGGTAGTTATAGGCATGAATATTAGGGTCATGTTATATGGAGCATTACTGAAATTCTAGACTATCATCCTATATAGATTCTATTCACCACTAGCTGCAATTTATTTATTTTTTTGCTTTGTATAAAGTAATTAATTGTATACGACGAGGGAACGGCTTACAGGCGACCTGAATTTATAAACTGTAAATTAATCAAATAAAACTATTATTATAGTTTTAAGAGATTCGCGATTTATACTCATGATTAATAACTAACGGGACTTATCGCGTAAGTTTTTATATAATAAAGTTACCTTTATTAACCCGACGTTTCGGCTACGTTGCAGCAGCCATGGTCACGGGCAGACTCAATCGGGTTAATAAAGGTAACTTTATTATAAAAAAACTATTATTATTAGCTTCTTAGTCGCCTTTTACAACATGCCTACAAGAACGGGAGCTAGTTAGCATTCTCTTTACGTCCCAGATTAGCAGAGGTCTATTTATAACGTCGGCATTTCCGCGAATGACGCTCGACGTGACATGACAGAATTGTATATTTTTCACGCTGTCTCAAAGTTGATATGAAAAGTTTGCGTAATAGGAGAAGCGTGTACGTTTGAGTGGTTCTTGAACTAGACTGGAGTTGAGTTATAAAAGCCTTCGAGGTTATTATTTTGTAGGTAATGTAGGACTTAAGGATGGTATTTGAATGGTAGTTTGTTTGAGAATTTTGTATTTAAAATGTCTATAGAAATTCTGCTTGTAAAATTTGTCTTTGATCGTGCTTTAAATTTTACAGATACATCATAGGTCAATAATTAACTGAGTTACATGGTAAATTAATTGTAAAATAGCATTTAGTTTATCTGTCTGAAAATAAATAAATCTTTAAAATTACATCAATTCCATAATACATCAATATTTTGTCTATTTTAACAACAGCTGCATGTGAAATGATTTTGAATTGAAATTGAATAATTAATTTAAGCATTTAACACTGAAACACCAAAACATTGATCCCTAAAAGTGTTCAACCATTATGAATCCACCCACCAAAATGTGTTGCTACGAATCACAAAATGCATTCGTAGCAATTGCACCCAGCTGACATGTAAATTCAGCGCAAAATGCGTAGCATAGAACGGTCGGTCAAATTGCTCGGCTACGCGATCAAATATTCTGACAGCCACAACAAAAAAGGTTTAGTTGTTATTTGAAACTGTATATGTGTTTTTCATTTACGTACATAATTTACAGTCGCCAACGGTGAGGGAAAACATCGTGAGGAAACCTGCCTATCCCTCAGGATAGGTAATAGTCAGTGCCTATATACGGCGATACGGTTCACTACTTATCACGTTGAGTGCTGTCTATCTAGTGATACGCGGGCTTCGAATGTTCCATACCTAACTTGCCTTCGAAATTTCGGAAATGGGCATTCAAGCCTCTGACTACCCCGCCATAATAAAAAAGGGAGTGTGTATACACAAGTCGTGAAGCGTATGTATGTATATGTATGTACATTTTGCTAGTCTGTAATATAGTTGTCAGATTGCTTGTCTTATCCAATAAAGTACTTTCTCCTTAATCCTGTGTTTATGACAATCAAGGAAGAACGGGATCTAGTATTACGTATATAAATACATTCATTCATACATCTCACCCTATCCCTACCATATAAACTAAATACACTTACGCTTAAAATGCATTCTATTACAGAAGCGATGCTACAAGGGTTGACTTTATATATATACACACACACATATATACATAAACATTCAAGTTCTGTAAACCTTTTTCAGGTGGACAGCACCTCGAAGATACGATAATATCAAGTAGGTCTTTTTAATTAGATATTATGAAACATATTAATGACAGGTTGTTAGCCCATCGCCCAATAGATTCCATTTACCCCTAGTCCCTTAAACTTCTGCGACATATTGGCAAGGATGGTAGCTAGTTAGCATTCTGTTTACGTCCCAGACTAGCACGGAACAAATAAAACGGTACGAGTCTGATACTGTATGTATGAGAAGATGTATGAGTGTCAATGAAGCGAAAGTGATCTGTCAGGATCGGGATAAATGGGGATGCGTGATCTCTACCTACCCCTCTACAGGGAATCAGGCGTGATGTGTTTGTATGAGTTTAATACTCTCTAAATTTCAGTATCACACAAAACCTTTCAAACATACAGTCTAACATCACTTATTTAGTAGCACGAGACAGTGCTAAATCGGCGCACTAAACATTGTCAAAAAGGTTATTCAAGCTGAAATAGTCAATTTGTCAGTCAGTTTGATCGACTGATGGACCGAATGGTTTCTATCTCGGCAGACTGCTTCGGCTTTCAAACCATTGATAAGGTTAACTTAACTGGCTTTCTCAGGTTTGCAGTTATTCGAATGAAAGAGTAATTGTCTGGTTTGATGTTGATTTAATATATACTCAGTACATATGAGTGTGTAATTTATGTAAAAAATAGACACATGTAAATTTAAAAGAATTTGCCTGTCCTTCGTGGCGCGCTTATATTTGCGTAGCGTAACTGCAGATATGTCTTTGGATAGTGCTATGAATTAACAAAAAAATCCGATTGTGAGGGTAGACAGACATAACTTGGGATGCCAGTTTTCCCGCGACCACGACCTATGCAAATGGGTTGAAACGTTGAGTGAAATAAAGGTGTTCATATCTCTATTAATTTATCGGTCTCACACAGTAAATACAATCAATAATTGGATAATGAATCCGGAACCATTAACCAAATCGCGTTGATTGAATGGCTTTCCGTTTCAGGACAAGGGGAGTTAATTATCAGCTAATAACATCCACTTTGCACAGAAATATTATTTCCAGAAATAACTAATATACCCTTTTAAGTCTATAGACATCTTAATTCACAACAACAAACGAAATAACGACATTATTTCACCTTCACTTCGTCTACCTATACACGCTTACACTTTTCGTCCAACGTTACATTATACCTTTTTTAATTTCAGTAAAAGCGACATTGTCTCTTAAGAATAAAGTGCAATTTAGAGGCGGCTTACCATTAATTTTATTGAAAACAGCCCCTTA
Organism: Leucoptera coffeella; assembly: GCA_030578115.1. Taxonomy (NCBI): domain Eukaryota; kingdom Metazoa; phylum Arthropoda; class Insecta; order Lepidoptera; family Lyonetiidae; genus Leucoptera; species Leucoptera coffeella. Next base: position 422,222 of record JAMBLF010000032.1, on the reverse strand, counting down.
GGCTTGAATACAGGGAAAACATCCCTTAAGACTTCTGATCTTGCTTCGTCTTAAAGTCGTATCCTTTTTCAACATTCATTTGCTTTGTTGTTTCTCTTTTGTCGTGTCTCAATGGAGTGTTACTTTTCTTGCTTAAAATGATTTCTTTTGTTTGAACTTTAGATATTTCTATCTATCAAGATAGGTAATAGCAATGGTTAACTGTGACTGGTGGCTGAAAGTCAGGTCTAAGTAGAGACAATCTAGTGAAAAGTTGAATTACTAAAACTGACAATGGCTACTAATAACTGCCCTTTTATAACTCTAAAGAATTAGTGGTGAAACGGTCAGAGCTTGGATGAGAATCTTGCTGTTTTACCACTTTCACTCTATAACAGGCGTGTGAAACTTTCATTTCAACCATTAGTTCAGTCGTCTATGGTTCATCAACAAAGTCAGCAGCTCAATGAAAGGTAAATACAAATAATTATTTTCGGCTGAATATTTAGTTAGTTGTGATGTCAAACTGGCTAAATATGTTTGCTTTGGGATTATATTTAGATTCTCTGGAACTGGACCGAAGAACAAGGAAGACAAGAATTGGAGCTTCGATTTCGTTTTTCCTCGGTTGTAGCGGCTGGCGGCGTTGGTGTAACCATCGCGACGGAATAACAAGAAATGCAAACGCCATGGCATCAGTGTTTGTACTTGAGCCGATATAACCTTAGTGGTGAAAGGCTTATTTAAGAATTTAGAAAAAATACATTCATTAATAGATACCAATAATACTTTTCAATATCAACCCGTTTGCATGTAAAATACCACGTATTTCAACCGACAATTTCACCGTACAGATCTGAACTCGCCAAATAGGTCGTTAGGCGAGATTGTGAATTCGCACAAACAATAAAATAAAAGAAACAGTTTTGATTGTTTTCAACGCTACATTCTGAATAATCGGGAATTTCGATAACATTTTTCAGCGTTTGTCGAGACTGCTACATTGGGAATAATAATAATTGAGACGCTATAACACATTGAACTAGCTTCTTGGTAAGTTCGTTCAAGAGTTGTGTATACTAGTTAACATATATTTAATATATGTATACAAATACATATATAACATAAACCAGAAGTAAAGCGTAGTTGTTAACTAACGCTTAAGAGTACTGAAATTATTCCTTCTTAAAATATAGTTGTTAGAATAATGTTTGATTTTATATTGAACCGGTAAAAAACAGAAAAACCTAGTCACATCGACCTTATTACAGCGACTGTATACCACAAACAAATGATAGTCGTGAAGCTTGTGTTGTCTGGCTTGTCACTGCATAGTATAAAACAAAGTCGCTTTCTCTGTCCCTTTGTATGCTTAAATCTTTGAAACTACGCAACGGATTTTGATGCGGTTTTTTTCAATAGATAGAGTGATTCAAGAGAAAGGTTTATGTGTATAATTAGATCCATTAAATAGTGGACTAGGCTATATATTTTATACCCTTGCGAAGCCGGAGCGGGTCGCTTGTTAAAAGAATAAAAGAATGTTGCCCTAGTTGAAACTGGAACGAAATGTAGGAAACTAGGTGAGGTGAATTTAATGTTGTACACACACATTACGTTTTATGTCTCCACATTTAAATGCATTTGTTAAACACAGTTTTCCTTTTTCGTGGAGCATAGAGTGTATATAGTCTTACATATGTACACATCACGCCCGTTTCCCTGTAGAGGGGTAGGCAGAGATTGTTGATCTTCCTCTGTCCCAATCCTGTCAAACCAATTTCGCATACGAGTATATATATGATAATTAATTTGACGCAGCTCAGTTGTTTGGACCTTGACTCTGTATCAGTGAGTATAGGGTTCAAATCCCGTATGGAAATGAAGTTTAAAGAATTTCTATGTACATTTTCGTAATAAAATACATTTGCGAAATGTATCGAACATTATGATGAGGGAAAACATCTTGTAACTTCAGAACCTCGATATTCAGACTAAAAAGTGACTTAGGAGTAACTATTTCTAAGCTTCTGTCTTCCCCGAATGGGATTAAAGGACGTAAATGTATATGTATGTATTTCTTCTTAATCACATAGAAAGGACATGCCTGCAAAGGACTAGTAATGCACCTACACGCGTTCTTTTCACAGAAAGGTAGACAGTATAGTAAGATCTCATCCTTTGTTTTAATTTAGCCCAATATGGCCCAAAAAACATTTGATGATTTAGTATTTTTATTTACTATCCGTTAATGGGGATCCGTGATCTCTGCCTACCCCTCTACAGGCAATCAGGCGTGATGTGTATGTATGTATGTATGTATTTACCATGTGAGACTGAGTCTTCCCGTGACCACGACCTATGCAACTGGGTCGAAACGTCGGGTGATCTTTATTAATTTATCGTAATATGACCCGGTCTCACATAGTAAATAAAATGAGTATAAAACGCGAGTGTTTAAAAATAACTATTGCCAACCGAAATTAAGTCTGTTGAAGAAAAATACGTCAATAAGGGTGTAATCTTAGTAATAATAATCACTCACAAAACCACAATACCATACTAATACAGAGTAACATCATTCGATATTTATTTCACGGTTCACCAGTCACAAACAAAGAAAATATTGGCTCCACATCTGAAATTCACTCCGTACGCCATCTGTCGTTTCTCAACGAAAGCTTCGCGTCTTTGTTCTGAAAGCTATCAAGCGGCTCAACCAAGTAGGAAATTGATAATCCCAAGCTGTCTTAGGTTCGATATCGAGCTGGCATTTCAGCTGATCTGGGGGTTATGGAGCATCCCTTTCTTCAATAGTGGTAATCTAGTTTTGGGATTTGAATTGAATTTTGGCTGGTTAACTCGGTGAATAATGAGATTGTTAAAGGTAAATTGTGCTGGAACTAATGCGTCCAAATCCTATCATTTTATCTAGATATCAAGTGGTTATTTTCATCATGAAAATACATTTACGAAATGCTTCGAATACTACGGTGAGGGAAAACATCAAGAGGAATCCTACCTGTTCCCGGAACAGGTAATAGTCAATGCTTCTTAACGGTGACATGGTTTATCACCTGTTACATTGAGTACTGACTATCTTGGCAACACGTGGCTTCGAGGTAGAATAGAATAGAAATAGATATATATATATATATATATACCATAGAATTACTACCTTCGTAATTGCGGAAATGGAAACCTCAACCTCTGACTACCCTGCAAGGGTTAATGGTCGTGAACGTCTTGCTAACTTAGCTAATAATAATACGGGTCCCGTGCTAGCTGGGACGTAAAGACTATGAAAACTAGCTGCCGTTCTTCCCGGCATGTCATAGGAGTCGACTAAAGCACTAGAGGGCACGAAATCTGCTTAGCGATAGGCTAGAAACCTGTCACCAATGATTTTTATAACACCACAACCCCAATATTCGTACTACAAAGTGATCTTAGAAAAATGATTGTTTCCAAGGTTTTGTCCACCCCGCAAGGTATTAGAGGATGTATATGACAAAAGGTATATATATGAGTGAAGTGGAAGGGCGGTTACGTAGGGGCCGGCCTAATAAGACATATAACAGTCAGATAGACGCGCGAAAGGTGACGTTAGGTGTACTTATAACCACTGAGAGTGTATGAGAAGATGTATGAATGTCAATGAAGCGAAAGTGGTCTGTCAGGATCGGGACAAATGGGGATCCGTGATCTTTGCTACCCCTCTACAGGGTATCAGGCGTGATGTGCATGTATGTATGTATGTATATGTATCATACTACATATAATCATCCACACTCACTCATCGCATAGCAAGAGGATGAAGTAAAATAATGACTAAAAGACAAACGCGTTCACGACCATTAACCCTTGCGGGGTAGTCAGAGGTGCAGGTGTCCAACTCCGTATTTGCGAAGGTAGTCATTCTATGGCCACCTCGAACTGTATTGATCTGATAGTCAGTACTCAATGTGACAGGTTGGCCACGTCGCCATTTACAAGTACTAACTATTAGCTGTTCGGGGAACAGGTAGGTTTCCTCACGATGTTTTCCCTCGCCGTAAAGTTGTGAATAGACTCGCGAAGAGGTATTACCTTTTCAACAACATTCGCAAACTTCTCCCTAAGTCTTAATTAAGCTCAAGGCGAGTTGTAACTGATACATACATACATACGCTTCACGACTTGTGTATACACACTCCCTTTTTTACTATGGCGGGGTAGTCAGAGGCTTGAATGTCCATCTCCGAAATTTCGAAGGCATGTAAGGTATGGGTCATTCGAAGCCCGCGTATCACTAAATAGACAGCACCCAACGTGATAGGTAGTGAACCGTATCGCCGTATATTTCAGGCAGGTTAGTATATATAAGCAGGTTTCCTCACGATGTTTTCCCTAACCGTTACTTGTAACTGATATTTCGATTATTACATCCAATCTCTATTGTCCTGTGCTAGTCTGAAACGTAAAAAGAATGCTAACTAGCTGCCATTCCTCTTTGCATGTCGTAGGAGGCGACTAAGGAAGTAAATAGAATCTATTGGGAGATGGCCTAGTCACCAAACGCAACAGGCTAATATTCATGCTGATTATACCTATATTATATATTCGAGGTTCTGTTCACCTCGAAAGGGATTGAAGAACGTGAATGTATATGTGTCTTTATGTATTGCTATTCAAAGGGGAATGCTATCAAAGTCTTGGGCACTCTACCACCCTCCGACAGTGATGACAACAATAAAGATACTTTCTATATAATTTAATTTTTATTAGTATTAGTTGTTTGTAAAGGAAGGTTGGTATTTTGTTTTGTTATTACATAAATATGATTAATAATAATTAACGGGACTTATCGCGTAAGTTTAAATATAATAAAAATTACCTTTATTAACCATACGTTTATATAAACTTACGCGATAAGTCCCGTTAATTATTAATTATGAGTATAAATCGCGAATCTCTTAAAACTATAATTACATAAATATGTTTTAACTTAATTCATAACGTAAGTCTAAGCCAGTTTTATTAGGGAAGGTCTTTCTTAACGGTAAGGGAAAACATCGTGAGGAACCCTGCCTATCCCTCAGGGTAGGTAATAGCCAGTGCCTATATACGGCGATAAGGTTCATTACCTATCAGTGTAGGTTCTGTCTATCTAGTGCAACGTATATGTATGTTGGTTTATGTATTTCTTTCAATGAATATGTATCGATGATTAATAACTAACGGGACTTCACGTAAGTTTTTATATTATTAAGTTACCTTTAATATTAACCCGACGTTTCGATAATGATAAGTAGAGTGATAGAGTGATAATGATAAGTAGATAAGTAAGAGTGATAAGTCCCGTTAGTTATGAATCATGAGTATAAATCGCGAATCTCTTAAAACTATAATCAACGTTAAGTAGATACCTTTATCTCTTCTACAAAGCCAGTCACTATCCAAACTCGTAAAATGTGCCGACAAGTACTAAGGTAAATTGAGAAGTGTTCCAAGTTGAACACTCAACTCATAAAGCCAGAGATTTGTCTCTTTGCTTTTTGTAAGAGTAAGTAAGAAAGAGAGTAAGAATTACTTATATTTGTATTTGTAACAGTGAAGAGAGTAAGGTAGAAATACTTATATATGTATTGATATAAATTTTACTACGTCCTTAATTGCTGTGTAGGATTAACAGAATCGGAAAGTTATTAAATAGTGTATATTTTATATTACGATCTATGGAATGGAATGTATGATGTATCACTGATATTTTTTACATAGATATATTTCCTATATCAAAATCCTTAATATGAATATTCATTACAAACGCTATCACGACAATTGACATTTGTAGGGTAGTCAGAGTTTCGGATGTCCATCTCCGAAACCTCAACCCCTGACTACCCTGCAAGGGTTAATGGTTGTCTTTTATATGTTTTAATGTTTAAGGTACAAGATCTTATAATGTTTAGAGAGTTAGTTATTGAAAGTTGCAAAGAAAGTAATTATGTGGCTACCTCGAATCCACGTCTTGACCAAATAGTCAGTGTTTAGTGTGACAGGTGGTAAGCCATCTCGCCATATTATTATGTTAGTTTGTCACGGTAAATCATTCTACCCATTCTGAAAGTCTATATAAGGTTATTACATACGAGTACCAATGCCTATATGAAGTCATAAACAAATAACGGTCCGTAGGGGCCGGCCTAATAAGACATATAACAGTCAGATAGACACTGTATTGAAAAAAGGTGACGTTAGGTGTACCTATAACCGCCGAGAGTGTATGAGAAGATGTATGAATTTCAATGAAAGTGGTCAGTCAGGATCGGGACAAATGGGGATACGTGATCACTGCCTACCCCTCTACAGGGAATCAGGCGTGATGTGTATGTATGTATGTAAACAAATAAGGTGCGTCGTTCTGAAGCGATAAAACAAGAAGCGACTTTTCAACAAATATCCAGCGGAGCCATGTCAGTGAAATTTCACAACTTTCAAACCACCTCAGGGATTCACGCGTCACCTTAGGCCGAGTTCATATTGGTACAAACAATAAATATTTAGAGGATTTAGAAAGATATTTTCTACGTAATTTAATTTTTATTATTACTTTAAGTTTACAGTTCAGTCGTCTATGATGCGTCAACAAAGTCAGCGGCTCAGTGAAAGTTGAAAATATAAATACTAATTATTTTCGGCTAAATATTTAGTCAGTTGTGATGCCAAATTGACTAAATATGTTTGCTTTGGGATTGTATTTGGATCCTTAACTGGAACGATCCGACGAACAAGGAAGAGACGAATTGTACCTTCGATTTCGAAACCTTAGTGGTAGACTTTATATATTATTTACTGTCGCGTGCTTGTCTGGGCATGTCAGCATTTCGTAGGAGGCTTCTAAGGGACTAGGGTCAATGGAATCTATTGGGCGATAGGTTAGCAAAGTGTTATTAATGTTCCATGATATTTTATGACAACCCCCATATTTATGGTAAAAGTGACCTAGGAGATAAAGCAGGTCTCAAAAGTTCTATATGTATGTAGAAAGTATAATTTTATTTTTTAATACTAATATCTACAAATTATTCAGCAAGTCCCGTTCATGATAGAGTGTTCAGTGAATACAAATCTCCATTGTTTCCGATTTGACAGATCAATGTAATTTTCTACATATTCTTTTATCGTTGCATACGTACTTCAAACGTTACTCTTATTTACTCTTAAAATACAAAACAAACATTTCTAAATAGGTAATACAGACATATCTAATAGGGACTACTACTTATACATGACGCCAGTAGAGGGGTAGGCAGAGATCACCAATCCCCATCCGTCCCGATCCTGACAAGCTACTTTCGCTTCATCGACACATAAACCTCCTCATACATACTCGGCAAATAGGTGTCACCCTTTTCAAATATGGCGTCTATCTGACTCTCATAAGTTTTATTGGCCCGGCCCTGAAACCGATCAAAATCGTTAATAACAGTTGGGAAAATCCTATCGAATGTTTAAACTAATAATTATATCAACGTAAAACAATACAAAGGAATAATACAATGAAGGAGGTCAGCGGGGACCCAAGGGCTGGGGCTTATTTTGGCCAAAGAATTAGTTTAGTCATTCAGCGCGGAAATGCTGCCAGAATCTTGGGCACTCTCCCTGTTGCCAGTGATTTAGTCCAAATATTTTATTTATAGAATTATAATTTATTTATAAATAATTTAGTCAATCAATCAATCAATCAGCCTATGACAGTCCACTGCTGGACGTAGGCCTCCCCAAGGTAACGCCACAAAACACGATCACTCGAGGCCCTCAGCCAACCACTACCAGCGACCTTTTTCAGGTCATCAGTCCACCTGGCAGGGGGGCGTCCTACACTACGCTTACCGAGACGCGGTCGCCATTCGAGAACCGCTTTGCTCCAACGGTCGTCGGTTCTGCGACAGACGTGACCGGCCCACTGCCACTTCAGCTTGCAACATCGATAGACAATGTCTACGACATTGGTTCTCTGCCGGATAATCTCGTTCCGGACTCTGTCCCTTAACGAGATACCCAGCATCGAACGTTCCATTGCTCGCTGAGCGACATGTAATCGGTGAGCCAGCCCGACCGTCATGTTCCACGTCTCGGCACCGTATGTCATTACAGGTAGGACGCACTGATTAAAAACCCTGGTCTTAAGACACTGCGGTAGTGGCGACGAGAAGATATGACGCAACTTCCCGAATGCTGCCCAGCCCAGCTGCACTCTTCTGGAAATCTCACGCTCGAAGCTGTCCCTACCCATTTGCAGAACCTGGCCCAGGTAGACATATTCCTGGACCACTTCGAGCGCCTCTCCACTGATCGTGATCGGCCCCGGCACAACGAGTTCGTTGAACATGACTTTCGTCTTGTCCAAGTTCATCCGGAGACCGACCGACCGTGAGGCAGCGTTAAGACTGTGCAGCATTCCCTGCAAATCCTGCAGCGACTCCGCCATTACGACAATGTCGTCAGCGAAGCGGAGGTGTGTGAGGTATCTGCCATTGACATTGATACCCATCCCAGTCCAATCCAGAGTTTTGAAGACGTCCTCCAGTGCGTTCGTGAACAGTTTCGGGGATATGACATCCCCCTGTCTCACTCCTCTGAGCAACTGAATAGGACTTGTCTTTTGGTTTTGGACTTGAACAGATATCGATGCCACGCTGTATAGGCTCCTCAACACCTGCACATAACGCCAATCGAGCTGGCATCGCTGCAAGGATTCCAGAACAGCCCAGATCTCGATGGAGTCGAAGGCCTTCTCGTAGTCCACAAAGGCAAGACACAGCGGCTGGTTATACTCATGAGACTTCTGTATAACCTGCCGCACTGTGTGGATGTGGTCTACGGTACTAAAACCTTTTCGAAATCCGGCCTGCTCCGGCGGCTGGAAGGCGTCAAATCTTGAGGCCAGACGATTTGTGAGCACTCTCGAGAACAACTTGTAGACGTGGCTTAGGAGCGCGATAGGCCTATAATTCTTCAATAGGGTCTTGTCTCCCTTTTTGAAAAACAGGGCCACCACGCTCTCACTCCACGCCGTCGGGGTAGTCCCATTAGCTATGACGGTGTACTATTTAAATAATTTAGTAAATAGTTTATATTATAAGAAATAAATAAGATTTTTACTTCAAAAATATCAACGTTAAACAATACAAACGCATCTTTAGTCTAATTTCGATATCAACAGGAAGGCAGCGGTGAAAGTGTTGAGACAACTTTTGACGTCGCTTATGCATCAAGAAGCTATTCGTAACTTTCTTTACGTAACATAGGGGTACAGTTTCCTTAAGGGTATTGTTCGCGGAAATGAGCGAAACGAGTGTTTTCATTTTTCAGTTTAAACCTATTTAGAACTTATCGACACCTATCATACTTTCAAGGTAGCATAATGAAAGACTGAAATTGATGACTGAAGTAGTTTCAAGAGTTAAATATCAATAATTACGTAAATATAAACGCATAAAGTTGATAAAAAATCAGAAAAATGGCGCAAACAGGGTTTTGTATTTTTTCGTTTATTTCGTCACGGAGTAAGATCTGAAATCAAAATATACAATAATGGGTTCTCTAAATACTAAATAATTTGACTAAAAACATATTAGGTCATGTTTTATTCATAATACTGCAGTTTTCATAAGTATAAAACGCCCAATTTTGGGCCGCCATCTGTTTCATACATTTTTATATGGACAGCTTACGCATCCGCCGCGAGTCGCTAGTTTCAATAGATCGCGTTCAGAATTTGGCGAATGCCAGCGTGGGGAGTACGTCCATTTTGTTGGCGATCACAGCTAAACCGCTAGATAATCACACGAGATCAGTTATTTCTTAGTTCAATAAGTGAAATTTGGAAAACAATGTATAATCACTTTGGTGTTTGAGGTTATTGCTTATTATATTACAAGCGATTTTTTTCTTTCGAAGTGAACTGCTAAAGTTGATTTATTCTACATGTATATTTTAAGAAGTTTTTTACTTGATGCGACGCCATATTTGATATAAATTTATTCTTGCGTCATTTATGCCTATGACATGTACATATCAGACATGATATGAAAAAATCATGATAATGAAAGTAAATAATTTTGATTTACCGCTTGATGTTTCGGATATTATGACAAGAAGTTCAGAATATACATACATGATACCTACTGACATCACTTCAGCTTTCTTCCCAGTAGGTAGGCAACAATTAGTGAACCAAAAGTGAACAATTAGTATATATATATATACACAGAGACACGCACAGATTCATAATTATATATTATGCATAACGACCGAGGCTAAATTCAGGGTAGGCAGGGGTTAAGTATGCATTTGTGATGGTCGAAATCATAAATATACATTTGGGATGCTCTTTGGCAACTTGAATTTGAGTTTTTGGCGAACTGCAGAATAGGTTATACCGGTACCGGACAGATATACGGAAAGAACGGCAGTTGGTTAGATTTCGATTTTTTTACGACTCAGACTCAAGAAGGGTAGACCGCGGAGAAATTTTTTAGAGACAAATTGCTATCGTAATTCCGAATTCGGTCACTAGGCTCTCATAACGGAGTTGGAGGTGGCACCAAAAAAAAAACATATTTATTATACATATCCTGCTGCCCAAAATTTTGCTCAGTAGTCTGTAGGTATTTGTTTGCCTCGTCAAATAGAGTACCCGCCACATAAGGTGGCAGTTGGAGGCGTCGCCACAGTCGCGTAATCCAGTGTTGCCAGTAAACACGCCAAAACTAGCACTCACTGTGCCATACGGCTCGATACATTATATTGAGGTTTCATTTGTAACGATCTTTGGTTGCAGAGCTATAAACTCAAATAAAACAAATTAATATACCAAAGTCAAAAGTCAAAATATTTTTATTCAAAATAGGCCCTATCATAAGCTCTCTTTGAAAGTTATTTTATGATCTAAGTACAAATTAAAAAAACTATATATTGACAAAAGGAATATATATGAGTGAAGTGGAAGGTACGGTTACGTAGGGGCCGGCCTAATAAGACATATATGTAACAGTCAGATAGACGCTATATTGAAAAAAGGTGACGTTAGGAGTACCTATAACCGCCGAGAGTGTATTAGAGAATGTATGAATGTCAATGAAGCGAAAGTGGTCTGTCAGGATCGGGACAAATGGGGATCCGTGATCTCTGCCTACCCCTCTACAGGGAATCAGGCGTGATGTGTATGTATGTATGTAAAAAAACTATTTCAAACATGGCACTGAGCATTGTCTTTACATATTTTTACCGAGGTTAGTTCACCAACCATTTCGGCTGCTCAAGATGCCACGTCATGAAGACCACGACCGCTCTGATAAGAGCGTAACGATTGAGAAGAAGAAGTTCAGCGGAGACCCTTGGAGAAGAACTAACAAGAAACTCCAGAAATCAATTTATTATAATCACCCTTAACAAACATAAAAATTACAAAGAGTGGGCAAAAAACACAACGCTGGTAATACTAAATTTACCTTTCATACAAAATAACACGCAATGGCGGAAACGTCAAATTTAGTTCCAAGTTTGGCTACTGCCACCTTATGTGGCGGGTACTCTACGCATAAATCGAAGAATTTATTATATTTGAAGTTCTTTTTCAGCTCAAAACCATACGAAATTACAAGCGCAGTACTAGGATCACAGACTTCTACAGGAGGTCGGGTTAGGGTACTCACTCAAGTACGTTCCAAAACACTATTTCTTATTGTTTCTATAAAATTACAATTATTTACCACAAGTGATTAATTATTTAAATATTGATTACTTATATATATTTATGACTACAATGTTTTTAATATATATTAATAAATAATAAGTTGTTGAATAATCTGATTATAATTTATTAGTGTTTGTTTCGTTTACAACTCAATTGATACATGGAACGTGCATCCGCCATGACAATAAAGTTTGTTATGATTTTGTTATATCAAGTTTGATGTGATTTATTTCAGTGTTTTTGAAACTATCGTAGTGTGGAACCTGTTTATATCGCAAACATAAATAACATTACACAAAATATCCCATATTATCCCGCCGCATTGCTTTGTGATTCGATATTTATAGAAAAATGCTTCATGCATAAGAATTTACAAATGAAATAACAACAATTTATCTGCAAGAAATCTAATTCATCATACTGATTTGATATTGACTTATATTAGCTTTGATTTTAACTTATTTTAGATATAAAAACTTACTTGGCCACTACTAAAACAGAAAGGTAACCTCAAAAGTATTTATCCCAGAGATAAACAAGGGGCTGCAATTGTTTTACACGGGACTTGTTTCTATAACAAAACATCGACTTTGTTTTGGAATAAGGTTGGTAGGTATCTGTGAGAACATAGTAAACTAACTTGACGCATACTGTTTAGAAATGATATCAAATGCATATTCCTATTTACAACAAACCGATATAAACAATGATTTCATATTTTATAATATTAAGTACTAAATATTATATAAATCCACTAAGTTCGATAACAAATTTTATTTAAATATTATAATTCGTGATTTGGAGACAAGGCTAAGGCTGACTTTGAGCGAGTTGAAGGCTAGTAAGGACCTGAATGAGCAGCTTTTAATCAAAAGAGAAGATAGTGAGAAAGAAATCATAGAATTGGTTAGTGGCCATGGTAAATTAAAGACTGAGATGGCTGGCATCCATCAAGATTTGGAAAGTGTTACGAATGAGAGGGATAGATTGCAGAGAATACAGGATTCGACTTCATATTTTGGAGACGAGTATGAGTGCGCTCTGCGTCATATCGGCCAACTTGAAATTGACTTAAGGAATGCACACAAGCGCATAGTGTGCCTTGAGGCAGATAGGGAAGATCACCTAAAGATATGTAGTGATGTTCAGTACCAACATCTAGTATTAGGGAAAAATAGTAATAAACCTACTCATGTATCTAAAAATATATTAAAAAAACATAGGAAACTAAGTAAGCTGATTAAAAAGAAATCAACTAAATTAAAAAATAGGGTTGTAATTAAGAATCACAATAAAGTAATAAACTATGTTAGTAACATGATTGAATATAAGAACAAATTTCAATCATCAATTCAAGATTATAGGGTCCAGTGTCAACTCTTGAATGATAAAATAGATGACCTGCAAAATTCTCTTGTCACAATAAATTATAAATATGAGATTGCACAGACAGAAATAGGAGAACACATTCAGGCAATGGACAAATTACTTTCACTGAGTGCATCAAATGCCATTGCCTTTAATGAGTTGGTCCAAGATGGATGTATGTGTGGTAGCCACTTGAATGATGCGAAAGGAGATGTTTGTACACAGCCTGTGACTGAGACACTTGTGGACTGCTCAGTCACAGAGGTTAAAGGGTGTGAGGAGGTCAGCCTTAGTGGACAGGGAGGTATAGTAATCTATAGTGACGAAATAGGTAGAGGCGTAGGAAGGTACTTGAGGGGCATTATGGATGAGCAAATAGAGAATTGTTGTTACCCAGGGGCATCTTTGCCTCAACTTATTGCCAATATCAATAAAAACAAAAGTGATTGGCACAAAACAATAATCATTTTATGTGGTAGGCGCAGTAATATGAATAAATTTAAACTTATTAAATCAATTCATAACTTATTGACAAACATAAAATACAGATTAATTTTGTGTACTTTACCGTATTCGACATGGTTGCCAACCGAAGAAAATAGCATTAGATATAAGCTGAATTGCTGCTTGCATACTATGTGTATGCATAGTAGTAATTTAGACTTCATTGACTTGAATTGTTTAATTAGTAAACAAATTAAGTTTAAAAATGATAATATTTTTTTATCTAGTAGCTGTAAGAGACAGGTAGCAGTATCGCTACATTATTGTTTACATAGACAAACCAAAATTTTGGTTTCTGACCAGGCCCCTATTGGCCAGAATACCCAATTGGGTAATTGTGACTTTTCCCTGGTGAATGTTCCAGGAAATAATTTAAATTATTAAGACAGACAAAAGAGTTAGACTCTGGCATTTTAAACAAAGTGGTAGTAGCACCTGACATCGCTTTGGTGCATCAGAACATGCAAGGTTTGTTAGGTAAAGAGTTGGAGGTTGAACTTTTTTTGGCCTCCTTCAGAGTAGGGATTCTTTGTGTGACTGAACATTGGGCGAGGTCATTTCAATTCATATTTGGCTTTGGAGCCCACAAGGTGGGAAGTTCATTTTGCAAGAACAGTGCCCTTCGTGGGGGCTCCTTAATACTAGTTCATAATAATATTAAATTTAAAGAACGCAGAGATGTAGTTAGCCTTTCAGTTGAGCGAGTAATTGAAATGTCTTGTATTGAGATGGAAAATGTAATCATTTTGTGTGTTTACAGGCCGCCCAATTCTGACTTTATAAAGTTTGCAAAATGTATGGAGGAGGTGCTTATTAAACTTGTTCAAAAATCTAAACGTCTAGTAGTGTGTGGTGACTTCAATGTTAATATACTTGAGGACACTACAATTTGTGTGCACTTTTTAACATTACTTTTAAGTTATAATCTGAGGCACAATTTTAATCAACCAACTAGAGTTACAAGCACATCCTCTACTTGTATTGACAACATTTTTACTGATTTTAGTGTATCACATACAGAACTAATTTCTAATATTAATTCTGACCACCAGGGTCAGTTGATCAGGTTTAGTTGTTGCCTGGGGGTCCAACCAAGGAATGTTACTTGTGTTCCTGTGACAGAGGCTCGCTTAAATAAGTTCAGACAAACTATTTTGGGGCGTTTCCCTACACACTTAAGAGGAGATACACCAAATAACATGTATGCCTCATTTTTCGACCTTGTTGATTCTGATTATCAGAAAAATTTTAAACCAAAGACTTTTAAAATAGCAGGCAAAGGAGCATTCTGTGATTGGGCAACTAGAGGTATCCGTATTAGTAGACAAAGGTTATACTATACTTATATATAGGTTATACTATACTTATACTAATAAAATAGGTAGGTACGCTTTGTGAGGTCTGTATGTGTTTTGAGTATGCCGAGAAGATACATCATAGTGACAAAACAACAACAACAAGCAACAAGACAATCAATGCATATAATTAAATCGTAGTTACTAAACTAACTGAAAACTATCTACGAGTGCGCGGGATCTCTGTTTATAGTTTTATAATCCTGAATAGGTACAAAATACTGTGCTCACATTACGTCGCTGCCGCCGATCCCGATTGATATGGCTAAGTCGCGTCGTGTCGTTGCCCGACAGACGAAGACAAAAAACTTATATACAAAATATGCATTCACATCCCTTTCGGGGTAGTCAGACGTTGAGTGGCAACTAAGTTTTTTTGCAATCTTTCGTCAATCGAAACCTCATCGTTACCTGATTATCAATAGCCAATGTAATAGGTGAATAACTAAGTCCTTACATAACCAAACCAGGTTCCCTCACCAAAACAACAGCTCGTGAATAATTTAAATGGTCACCCATCCAATTACTTCCCACGCCCGCGTTGCTTAACTTCGGTGATAGAACGAGAACCGGTGTATATATAAATCACAACCGTAAAATCCTATTATTCACGATCACAACTACACAACATAATTTCTCATAAGCGCGATTGAAATACCTACCCAATATTTTAGCAAAAACATTATTGACATTAAATAACACATAAACTAATATTTGGCCGTATAATGGTAGTTTATCAGGAACAAAATAAATCTGTAGTGGAATCGAGACATTTACATTTTTCGTACGACTGCTTACCTATAAAAGTGTAGATAAATGTAACTAATTAACTGTATGACTACCTACTATATCTACATATACCTATAATCTAAATACATAGTTTTACAAATTCGTTAACTTTTCGGAGTCAGTAAATAATTGGTTAGGTAGTTGCATACCTACATAGATACATAATGTAATCTGTACTAGCATCATTACAAACATGAATTTATTTCGTTTTGGATTGATTACAATCTGGATTTGGTTTAGAATATCAGTTTATACGTTGCATCATATGGAAACGGTATGTATTTCTTGATATAACTGTCTGCAATTTACACGCCGCGGCAGCGCGTCGTCATGATCAAAACTATCTGTTACATTCGACAGAGAATATCTGCTAAGAAGTCGGTCTGGAGTGTCGAAAAATCATCACAATGTTTATTTTATGCTAGATAGATAATGTACGTTTTAATTAGCTATTAAAAAAATTACTTGCAATCGGCACACTATTTAGTTTAAAAATCATCTATTATTATTAATATAAAACCCCCGTAAATGTGTCGCGATGTTTTGAAATTCGCGCCTTTTTATATTTCATATTCTGTCCAGCCGCTAAAAACAGCCCTGACCCACGCGGTACTCAGCGCCGCTGCGCTAGAAATGTCGGATTTTTGACAGTTCGTGAATTTATTTTTGGAATACAATACCCTTAAGTCATATTTATCCGTAAAAGTTGTTTAGGATATACATGGGGTGAGAATCATATGCATTGTATCGTATACTGAGGCAGCACCTTTTCACTGCATAATAATAATAATAATATTTGGACATTATTACGCCAATTGAAGTAGCCCCTTGGTAATTCATTTAAGACTTGTGTTAAGGGTACTAGTCAACGTATATTTAAGAAATATATACATATCATACATAGATATATACATATTTAACATATATAAACAACGACCAGACTGGAAGGCAGTAGAAAAGCGTAGATCTTATCTCTGCCTCCACCGGGCATTGAACCCGGGACCTCACGATTAGCGTTCCGGTGGCTAACCGATCGCGCCACGGAGGTCGTCAAAGTATTTATTTCTTGATGTTTAATGTTTGTATCTATGTTATTTAGTGCAGTGAATAAAGTATTCTTTCTTTCTTTCTATATTATTTCTATCAGTAATTTGTGAAAATGGGGACCTTGAATTAAAGAATTTTCTAAATGTTTTTTTTTACTTATTTGTTACCATGTGTAAGATAATCTTTGTTGTGATATGAAATAACAATAGTATCTTCGTTTTAATGAAGTACTGATGAAATTGAGAAGATACGTTTCTTTTTTTATGTGTATACATATACAGCTTGGCTGCATCAATACTGAGGCAACACTTTTTCACTGCATCAAGTGCCTACTCCTTATATGTATTTTTGTTGTGTCAAAGTTTGTACATAATAGTGTGATGTCAAAATGTTTCTATGTAAGCAGTGGATTTATGTTTTTTTTTCTTTACATACCTGTTTTTCTAAAAGGGTAGTATCTTTTCACATTATACCTAGATGTCAGAAGCTAGTTATGTACTGAACTCCCTTTACTGCTCATGTTTCATAGATAGAACACGTTTAAACCTTAACTCGTGACATCCAATCAAGTAAATCACAAAACCGTGGGGTAAACATGATGAAACATGCCTTCGCATATCATTAAGTTTTCAGTTTCAACACATAAATACCTGTGCAGTAGTCCCTTGCTAGTATGGGAAGCAAATGGAATACCATATTTCCTTTCATTCCACATCATCGACGATATAGGAAAAAGACAGCAGATTAAAATGATTAGTATATTAAAACATTATGTTGTTACACCAACGCCGCCAGCCGCTACAACCAAAGAAAAATGAAATCGAAGCTCCAATTCTTCTCTTCCTTGTTCTTAGGGTCATTCCAGTTGAGGATTCAAATATAATCCCAAAGCAAACATATATAGGCAGTTTGGCATCACAACTGACTAAATATTTAGCCGAAAATAATTATTTATATTTTCAACTTTCAGTGAGCTGCTGACTTTGTTGATGAACCATAGACGACTGAATTAACGTCTATTACTTGCACAAATCTAAGTAAAGTTCTTTCAATAGCTCCAAATGAAACCTCCATATTTATGTTCAAAGCATCACGAGACCGATTGTTTTGATAAAATATTCTTTTTAAGGAATAAATGAATATCTTTCATGTTCATTATGAAATGAGAATGATAAATGTGAGCTTAAAACGCCACCATTTGCAAGTCAAAGAAAGAATTTCTTTCAACTTTATGATGTTAATAAGGAGTATTAAAAATGGAACATTAGTTCCCTGTTCCTTTTATGTTACAGCTTTTATGTAGATTTTATTAGGAATATATTAAAAATAGTAATAGTTAGTGCTTGTAAATAGCGACATGGCTTACCACCCGTCACATTGAGTACTGACTATCTGGTCAACACGTGGGTGGTTTAACTAACCCGCAAGGATTAATGGTCATGAAAGCGTTTGTCTATATAAACAATTTGTCGGTTATACATTATAAGGTTCAACAATTGTTGCGCACTTAGCCTGTAGATTTCCTTAATACTATAGACATTAGTTCTCTAAGACCACATTAGCTTCATTGACACTCATCATACACACTCAGCGGTAATTCTAACAAATGGGGATCCGTTATCTCTTCCTACCCCTTTAAAGGGTATCAGGCGTGATATGTTAGGATTGATGTATGTATTTCTCCTAGGTCACCTTCAGTACTACATTACATTATTTACATTAAGTTAGGTGGGCTATGAATTAATTTCCTACAAAATTACGGAAGAATATACAACTTGTAAAATAAGAAATTGCATAAGCAACATAACATAATTAATTGTTGGTATTGTTTTACGTCCTACACTAACTCGGGACAAATTATTTAAAACAGAATTACTACGCCATTAGTTATACAAATTCCAACTTGATATATGAAACAAATTCTTTCTTTTCTTCTTTTTCTTTAATCGTCCCGTAAGAATGGCATAACTTATAATTATATACAATATAAACATTTACGTCCTTCAATCCCTTTTGGGGTGGACAGAACCTTGGAGATTTAGTATCAGTTAACGTTTTAGCATAACCATTGTGGCTGTGATATCACATGGTACATTGGTGGTTACTAGCCCATCGCCAAATAGATTTCATTAACCCCTAGTCCCTCAGCATCCTAAGACATGCCGGGAAGAACAGCAGCTAGTTAGAATTCTTTTTACGCCAGAGACAAAAACTAAATGTAATATTTAAATCGAATTTTATGCCAGCCAGCCCCTAACTACGTTGTTTGTACACATTATGAATATTCATGCTGGGAGGCCCATGGGTCGTAATTAGTTGGCAGGTTTGTAGGCATTAAAAGCCTTAATAGTTTTGTATAGTATTTACATTTTAACATAAGTCATGCATAGTTTTGTACGTATGTACAAAGCTTAATTACATAATATAACTCCTCTTATATTTTATTTAAACGTTTGGGAAAGGCAAATGTTTTAATGTCCATACCTGCTATTGCAAATAATTTACTTAAGGCTTCATTACATCCAATATTCACTAGATACTCCGCAAATATAACGTGACGTTAGAAGTACCTATAACCGCCGAGTTTTTAGGACGAGGTCTATAAATGTGAATGAAGCGAAATTCAGTCAGTTCAAGCGGATACTAATGGGTTTCCGTGATCTCTGCCAACCTCTCTGAACGGAAACTGCCGTGATTTTAAAGTATGTATATTTACAACAGTGACACAATAATTAAAACAGTGTCAACTCTAACCACTGACTACTCCGTAATAGATTTTAGTCTTGTATGAGCAAGTTAAGATTGTTTTCGCTGCAAACTTAGTAACTTGTTTTATTACTTGGATGCAAGCTGTTTCGCGTCTGTTTGTTATTTTTGTTGCAAGTTTCTTGCTTGTTCGAAAAGTATGGCAGATTGTCTGTCTCAGGCGGCGCTGTCTTTTTAGAAATATGTTCTTATTTCAGACACAAGATGGCGTTATAAGTATCTGTAATTACTTAATAATATGTACGTTAAGTCCCATAATAACATATGCGGATGAATATGAATGCCGAAAAAATGAAAATAGTCTTATGAATTCATAACAACTAGGAATCCGTGATCTCTATATAACCCTCTGTAGGTAAACTTTACATGTTTTTACGTTTATCACGGTTTTTAGATATATACCTATATTTGTTGAGATGAAACAAAATCTCAACAAATATTTATATATAAACTGTAAGGGACTTAAATACATATACATACGTATTTAGGACCTCTTATCCCTTTTGCGATGGACAAAACCTTGGAGACATGAAAATGTTGTGATGTTATGTAGAACAATGGTAACAGGTTGCTAGCCCATCCACAAAAGTTTCTATTAACCACTAACCTCTTAGTTGCGTCCTACGAGATACCGAAACGATTCCAATATAAGATTTTAAATAATATGCTCTGAAGTGCTGTAAAACCTTATTTAATGAAAGAAATACAAAATTGTTAAGATCACATATTTTTCCTCACAAGTTTTATCTTTAAGTAATTAAAACCTTATATTTTAAAACCTTATATTGGCAGACTAGAACAGGATTAGAATAACCGAGAAAAAGCAACTATATCTAAAGAGTATTACTTCCAGCGTCTCATACTACGAACTGCCAGTATCCGTAGCTAATCCGCTTAAAGTGCGATGGAAAGGCTCGAGGCGAGAAAATTGCAGCTCTTATTGGATCAATCAATCCTTGTTTGTTTCCACTACGGATTTTGTGCGCAATACGGTGTCATGAAGCCAGGTTAGGTTGGTTTTAATTGAACTGTTTATATAGCGTGATTAAGGTTGGAATGGTTGAATAACATCGTGGGAAAACGTATCTAGTTTATTATGTATATACAAGAATTTAGTATAAGTTTTACCGCTTTACACTTTGAATGTTGATTGTCAAGTGAAAAGTGTAAAGTAATCATAATGCTATATGGTGTGCACCTTTGGATATGTTACCTTTGTATTGTATATGTACACCTATGAATATGTGTAAGTTATCTAAATAAAAGAAGTAAAGTTGATCGTTGTGAATGCTTGTCCTTTTGAAGTAATTTGGAATTATAATAACATTCTCAGCTTGGAAGAAAGCAATACATGTAAGAGAAGGCTAAAGCTTTGAGCGTAGTAAGATGAATTGTCAGGATCGTTCAAAATGACGATCGAAAACCTCAGCCTATCCCGTTACGAAAGTAGAGGCTTCAATATAATAATACTAGTGACCCGCTCCGGCTTCGCACGGGTATAAAATATATAGCCTACTCCACTATTTAATGGATGTTATTATACATATAAACATTCCTCTTGAATCACTCTATCTATTAAAAAAACATTTTATTAAGCATACAAAGATTTAAGCATACAAAGGGACATAGGAACAGAGAAAGTGACTTTGTTTTATACTATGTAGTGATAGAACTTTTTTCAGCATTCGCTAGTTTATAAGACTAAAATTTTAAATGATGACCAGTACTCTATATTATGCAGATTTTGAAGCAAACATCAAAAGAACATATGTGTTTGTATGTGTATAAACCGACATGTACCATCGGTAACTCTTAGTTTTGAACATCTTGAAGATTTTGTAGCGAACATCATACGAATATAATGTGTATGTATGAACATGAACAGACATGTAATTGCATAGGCCTTAATTTTCCACTCGAATGACTCGCAGTCAGAGCCTATTCAGGGCAGAGCCTTAAAGGCTTTGATCCATCGTCTTGGGAGTTTCCGTTTCCCGTCCAATCAAACAGGTCAATCAAGTAAGAAATTAGTTTTCCTAACCCCGTTTAGTTTGACTGCATTGGTTCGAAATCAGAACTGAGAGGTTTCCGAATTTTCATGGTTAAGTACTGTTTGGATTAAGCCAATGTTAGTGTGGGATTTGGGTAGAATGTAATATGCTGTCTTAATTTGATGTGTGTGCAGGTAATAAGATTAATGGAGCTATGTAAAGTGTTATGGGTAGCCAGTTGATTTCTCAATCGGCACGTATGGCTATTCATAGGGCTGTGCTGGTTCCAACATTGGCTTATGGTAGTGAAAGTTGGTTATGGCAAAAGAAACATGGAAGTAGAATCAATGCCGTCGAAATGCGGTCACTGAGAAGCATGATCGGAGTGACATTGAATGATAAAATAAAAAATAGTGTGATAAGGGAAGGTTGCGGTTTGATGATGAAATAGTGAATAAGGGAAGATGTAGTAATAAAGATTGAAAAGAGCATGCTTCGATGGTTATGACATTTTATGCTGATGAATGAATGACAAAAGGAATATATATGAGTAAAGTGGAAGGGCAGTTACGTAGGGCCCGGCCTATTAAGACAAGCCTAACAGTCAGATAGACGCTATATTGAAAAAAAAGTGATGATAGGAGTACCTATAACCGCGAGTGTGTATGAGAAAATGTGTTAATATCAATGAAGCGAAAGTGGTCTGTCAGGATCGGGATAAATGAGGATTCGTGATCTCTGCCTACCCCTCTACAGGTAATCAGGTGTGATGTGTATGTATGTATGTATGGATTATTAAGAGGTGTTTTTAAATAATGTTGCGCAATGATAAGTAGTATTTAAGCTTAAGTATCTCGGATTGTTCATGATACCTTAATTTGGAACTTTTTTTATGAACTAGCACAGTCTGAGATGTAAAATAATGTTAAATAGCTGTCGCTCTTCCCGGAATGTCATAGGAAGCAACTTGGGTTAGTAATAAAAATAATATTTATTTATTAAAGTAACCAGGACTCAATAATAAATATATAAATAATAACTATATCACTAATGAAATCTATTATTAAATATTGATGTTAGAAGTGACCAAAGTGTACAATATCGAGGTACTGTTCAACCCGAAAGGAACTACAGGACGTAAATTTACATGTATATAAATACTTATCCTTCCACAAACGTTTTTATCACTGGGATGAAATATAACGCACTTTTTTAAGAACAAGAAAGAAATGATTAATAACTAGCGGGACTTATCGCGTAAGTTTCTATAGTAGTAACAGTCTGCCCGTGACCATGGCTGCTGCAACGTAGCCGAAACGTCGGGTCAATAAAGGTAACTTTATTATATAAAAACATTCGCGATAAGTCCCGCTAGTTATTAATCATGAGTATAAATCGCGAATCTCTTAAAACTATAACAAGAATGAAAATTTGAAAACGTTTAAAATAAAAATAAACTTGATAATTTTTTCTTCCTTACATTACGTCAAATTATACAAGTAAACAAAAAACTAAAAGAGCATATACCTAATTATCTATCCAAGTCTCATATACGAAACGCAACTAAAAATTTCAGCTAACTAATGAAACTTGTATTTGAGCCTTATCATTTTATTTTTAACCTGCCATGGCAAGGAACACAAACTTTTCCGCCGCGCATTTACCGGGCACATAGAAAACGGCTAAATAAAGTCATGAGCACAATGAAGATCCATGAGCTGCCATCAAAGTTGGTACCACACTGGGGCAACTTTCACAAGCTATTGTAAAGGCGTATCTACAGTTGAGTTACTCTTTGTTAATGCTGTCATATTTCTTGTGTCTTTTTAGCGCAATATGGAAATTTGACGACGACCTCCGTGGCGCGATTGGTTAACCACCTGAACGCTAATCGTGAGGTCCCGGGTTCGATTTCCGGTGGAGGCAGAGTTTAAGACCTACGCTTTTCTTCTGCTTTATAGTCTGGTCGTTGATTATATATGCTATATATCTATATATAATAAGTATATATTTCTTGCATATACGTTGACTATTACCCTTAACACAAGTCTTAAATGTACTTACCAAGGAGCTAGTTCAATTGGTGTAATAATGTCCTGAAATATTATTAAAAAAAAATTGTGTCACGTGTAAATAAAAAATTAATGTTTGTATTGCTCTTAAAAATTACATCTAGAAGAAGGTATGATGTTTCCTGCCATTTATTTTATAGCAGTGGCCTAGTAAACTTAGTGGGCTAATTGCTTCTTATGAGAGTTCTAAGTTTGAATCCCGGTTCGGGAATGTACCAATGAATGAAATTTTGTTAAATGTGTTATTTATTTAAGTACATAAGTTACAGTTTGCTTACTTAAGGAAAACATCGTGAGGAAACCTACCTATCCTTCGGTATAGCCAGTGGCTCTATATGGCGATACAGGTCACTCTATATAACTTTGTTTCTATCACTTTGGGTGTTGTCTATCTAGTGAAACACGCGTTTTGAGTGGCTCATACCTAACATGCCTTCAAAATTTCGGAGATGGGCACTCAAGCCTCGGACTACCCCGTCTTGATAAAAGGGATTGTGTATATATACAAGTCCTGAAACGTATGTTAATATTTCCACATAATTATATCGAAAACACCATAATTTTAAGACATCCATCACCTTATTGCATATGTCCTAAAATTTTGTTTTAACCGTATTATACGAGAAATATTCTTATAGCTACAAGCTCCTATAACTAACGGCTTTTAAAAACTCGATTACAAAAAATACGATATTTAATATAAGCTTTACGATTGGTAATAAATAATAAATATAAGTATTATACGTATAAGTTATTTTAAGTTATATACATACATACACATCACGGCTGATTCCCTGTAGAGGGGTAGGCAGAGATCATGGATCCCCATTTGTCCCTATCCTGACAGACCACTTTCGCTTCATTGACATTCATACATGTTCTCATACACTCTCGGCGTTTATAGGTACTCCTAACGTCGTACTTAATTATAAGTATAAATATACGTATAAATAATAAGCATTATGTTTTATAAAGCTCAAGCAACTGACATAAGGGTCATTGAAGTCATAAAACTCTACAATTTATCAAGTCAACAATACTTAAGGTACTGAGGGTACATCATTATGATACATACATTAAATTAAACTATATAACATGCTGTTCTATAAGTAACTAATGTAAACAGCGCCTTAGTAAAAGGTGAAACCAGAAGTTCAACTCATAAACTCTTGACGGCCGCTGACGTGGCTTCAACGTGGAATTTCCTTTTGCAGGAAATATCATTAAATTACCAACAACGGTTTCTTCTATAAGATACATAGATGGAACTAGTAATATAATAGTATATAATTTCTTTCTTTAAATAACCTACACGCAAACTGTATATCTCAATACATGCACAAAGGCTTGAAGGCTTGAAGGCTTTCAAAAAGAGTGGTTGTAGGCTTTGGAGGCGTGCCAACTTGCACCAGACGCATCCCACCAATTAGGTCGTATACCACTTGAATAGAAACTCCTTGCTCCGCTTTTATAAACTAAGCACAGCCTCTATTGGTTTGAACAGTTTATGCTTACGTAAATATTATACAATCCTATCTGACTACAGTGGATGCAGGGCCAAATCCCGCTTGAGCATGTACCAATGGAAATGAAGTTTCATGAATTTCTATGTACATTTTCATAATAAAAATATGTAAATTTACGAAATGCGTCGAATACTAGGGTGAGGAAAAACATCGTGAGGGAACCTATAGTTAGTGCTTGTAAATGACATGGCTTACCACATTGAGTACTATCTAGTCAACAAGTGGCTTCGAGGTAGCCATATAATTACTACCTCTGCGATTGCGGAGATGGATACCTGAACCTTTGACTACTCCGCATTGATTAATGGTTGTGAATGCGTTTGTCCTTGTTTGTCTATCCCGACTTTTACCCTTGCGTGGTAGTCAGAGGTTCGGGTGTCCATCTTCGCAATTGTGAAGCAATACTAAGGCCTCTTCGAACTCACGTGTTGACCAGATAGTCAGTACTCAATGTGAACGGTGGTATCGCTATTACCAAGCACTGACTATTACTTGTTTTAGGTAACGGTAACTCTCATGATGTTTTCCCTCGCCGTAGTATTAAAAATTATTTATGTCAAGGTACGAGAAGGTATAGTCATAAAGAATACTTATACATTTTATTTACTAAGAGAGACCGGATCATATCACGATAAATTTATAAAGATATCTGATTACCTTTATTTTGCCCGATGTTTCGACCCAGTTGCATAGGCCGTGGTCGCGGGAAGACCCGTGATATGACCCGGTCTCTCATAGTAAATAAAATGAGTATAAATCGCGAGTGTTTAAAAATAACTAATACTATATATACATTTGGTGTACCATGATCTCCGCCTACCCACTGTAGGAAACGGAACTGATGTATATCTACATACATACATACACATCACGCCTGATTCCCTGTAAAGGGGTAGGCAGAGATCACGGATCCCCATTTGTCACGATCCTGACAGACCACTTTCACTTCATTGACATTCATACATCCTCTCATACACTCTCGGCGGTTATAGGTACTCCTAACGTCACCTTTTTTCAATATAACGTCTATCTGACTGTTATATGTCTTTTTGTATTATTGTACACATACATATTACGTTATGCAGGTTCGCGTGTTGCAAAGCCTAATTGGCGAGGCGTGCGTCTGTTTCGCTCTTTGGCCTTCTGCCAATGCACTCGAGACACCAGTCGCTTATTTACGAGTCTGTCGAGCGATGTACTAGCGGTGGAATTGGTTTGGCTCAGTCTGGCATTTTGGAAGTAGCTAAGAGGTATGAGACAGAGTATCTATCTATATAACAGATATGAGGAAGAGTATCTATCTATGACGACCTCCGTGGCGCGATCGGTTAGACACCTGCGTGCTAATCGTGAGGTCCCAAAGATTCCCGGTGGAGGCAGAGTTAAGAACTACGCTTTTCTACTGCTTTCCAGTCTGGTCGTTGATTATGTATGCTATATATTTATCTATATATATAATATGTATAAATTTCTTAAATACGTTGACTAGTATGTATTGTAATAAATAATTATGGCGTATTACAACCTGTTTTTCAAACTGTGAATAAATAAAATAAACAAAAGCCGACATAAGATACTAGGTGTCCCGTTAGGTACTAACTTGTAAATTCTAGATCAGCTGTTTTAAATGTGTATAATTAACTATTATATCATATATGACTATTGAATAAAGATAAGGGATAAATACGCACATATGTTTAATTCGACGTAGCTCAGTTGTTTGGGGCTTGACTCTTTATCAGTGGGTACAGGGTTCAAATCCCACTTGAGCATGTACCAATGGAAATGAATTTTAATGAATTTCTATGTACATTTTCGTAATAAAAACACATTTACGAAATGCATCGAATTATACGGTGAAGGAAAACATCGTGAGGAAACCTACCTGTTCCCCGAACAGGTAATAGTTAGTGCTTGTAAATGGTGACATGGCTGACCACCTGTCACATTGTGTACTATCTGGTTAACACGTGGGTTCGAGGTGTCCATAGAATTAATACCTTTGCAATTGCGGAGATGGTTACCTGAACCTCTGACTACCCCGCAAGGGTTAATGGTCGTGAATGCGTTTGTCTTGTTTTGTTTAATTATTAAAACCACAGGTTAGTTATTATAGAAACACATCCCCAATGTAGGGGCCTGAATATGATATATTATTATGTATGTGTCACTCATAAAACCTTTTCCCATTTTTCTGTCGCAGCTAACAATAGTTGCCAGTCCCCTTACGAAGGCTGTTCTGGTCTCAAGAGGCTCCGTTGGCCACTCGCCAAGCGCTGCTCGTGGCACTTGCTCACCCAATTAGGCTACAGATCACGCACGCCCTGTGTTTAAAAGCCACGCTTCATAGATGTCGCTATAGGTTGCTGTAGAGTGTGGTGTAGGTATCTTTGTAGGTTGGAGAGGTGGGTTGATAGTGCGCTCATGGAATAATGGGACAATCGATCATGTAGGTGACTTAATATAAAGAGATATAGTGACTGAGTTTCTACAGAGGGGTAGGCAGAGAACATGGATTGTTATTCCTCCCGATTGTGATAAATAATTTTCAATTCAATTGCAAAATATTTTCATTACATCCATATAAAGTTAATGTACTTCTTCTAAAGGACGTAAAAAATATCATTATGTAGTGCAATAATGTTTCTATTCTAAAAATCCTTTGCAAATACAATTTACACGACATAACACCCCAAGCATGACTAAGTGGTATTAAGTTGGAACTTTTAGAATTTAATTCATGTTTAAAACACGTATACAATATTAAAATGCTAATAGGCCTCGCAAGTTATTATTTCATCGAATATTTATGACTGTGTATTGAATATACTTCTACTGTTCTACTGTGTGTTTCTAGTTGATGAATTAGACTAAAAAGACAAACGCGTTCACAACCATTAACCCAAGCGGGGAAGTCTGAGGTTCAGTTATCCATCTCCGCAATTACAGAGGTAATAATTCTATGGCAACCTCGAACCCACGTGTTCACCAGATAGTTAGTACTCAATGTGTCGCCATGTACAAGCACTGACTATTACCTGTTTAGGGAACAAGTAGGTTTCCTCACGATGTTTTCCCTCAGCGTAGTATTCGACGCATTTCGTAAATTTAATTTAATTTCATAAACTTAATTTCCATTGGGACACGTTCATACGGGATTTGAACCATGTACCCACTGATACAGAGTCAAGCCCCAAAC
Source organism: Leucoptera coffeella (assembly GCA_030578115.1). NCBI lineage: Eukaryota > Metazoa > Arthropoda > Insecta > Lepidoptera > Lyonetiidae > Leucoptera > Leucoptera coffeella. The sequence goes on along the minus strand of JAMBLF010000032.1, from coordinate 393,883 downwards.
AACTGAGCTACGTCGAATTGATAAATTATTATTGTAAAATGTCAGTAGGAAGCCCCCTTACTTTGTTGAATAAAGTGTTACTTATTCACCACGGAAGGGTGGTAGAGAACTTTTAAAGAGCATGCATATTAATGCAACATTCACATAATTATACACCCTAGTTTCTTCAAACTAGTTTAGTAAAACTTTCGTATATTTATGCCGTATAATGCGTTTACTTTAAATGCCTTTTATCGTCATTAAGTGGCAGTAACTCAGTTGGTTTAAATGTTTTATTGCTCGTTAACAGCAGTAATGCATATCTAGCTGTACTATGTACGTTTCCTAATTATTGTAATAAGAATATAGCTGCTCTATGGTGAACGAAAAGATTGTTACGAAACCATTTTATTACACGAAATTAAAAATACATTGTTGGTGCTTTTAAATAAGTTAAGTGCTAAGGTTAAATTAAGGCTGATTTATTTATTCTAGCTAACATATGGATCTAAGATGGACATAAATTCATTGAATAAACAGTTTCGGAGAATAACAAACCTCTGACTACTCCTTATTGGCTAAAGCTAGTTAATATTATAAGTCCTTATGCAGTTTATTATACGTGCCTTACAGCTCACTGGACTGATTGGATCATTACATTGAATAAAAAGAATTTTATTGCATAGAATAATGGAGCGACCGCTACATAAATATAGAGCCTATAAAAATGTAATTCAATTGCCGGATATTTGGTTTAAATAAACGGTGTGACAGTCCATTGTTGGACACCCTAAAGGTATGCTTCAAACACGATCACTCGTGGCCCTCAGCCAACCACTACCAGCGACCTTCTTTAGGTCATCGGTCCACCTAGCAGTGACATGTCCTACACTACTTTTAAGGTTCTATCAAACTAAAGAGGTATTATATTCACAATACATTCAATATATTCGTTTGTAAAATTTATAGTAAGAGATGCTTGTTCTACATCAAGGACCGTGTAAGACGTGATTGAATGACACGTTCACTTCATTCAATCCATAGTTAAAAATGCTGTTCCATGTCACCATGTATGTTAACTATATTAAAAAAACAAACAAAAAGACCAACGCGTTCACGACCATTAATTTCCCTTGCGGGTTAGTCAGAGGTTCAGGTTTTCATCTAATGAATCGCGAAGGTAATAATTCTGTGATCACCTCGAACCCACGTGTTGAACAGATAGTCAGTACTCAATGTGACAGGTGGTAAGCCATGTTGTCATTTACAGGCACTTACTATTACCTGTTCGAGGAACAGATAGGTTTCCTTACGACTTATCCCTCACCGTAGAATATAGTAATACAAAATTAAATATTAATGACTATATTCAAATTCAAAGAACAGTAAATTTTCATCACCATACTATAGACATACTTTGATAGTGTATGTACGTCATTTTATTAACAATGTGAGACCGGGTATATCACGATAAATTTATAAAGATATCTGATTATCTTTATTTTGCCCGACGTTTCGACCCAGTTGCATAGGCCGTGGTCGCGGGAAGACTAGCTCTAGTCTCAGCTAATGTCTGTCTACCCTCACAATTTTTGTTAATTCATAGCACGATACATTACACTCACACTATCCGAATAGTAGCCACTATCCGATGTAGTGTGTCGAGCTAAAATGAGTATAAATCGCGAGTGTTTAAAAATAACTAGTGTATGTACGTGTTAATGTAGTTGACATATGTATTTTCATAGCATATGTATGTACTAATGTAGTTGCGGTTCGACCTGAAACTGCAGTTTTCAAAGCCTGCACATTCAAACTCGACAAAGTTAGAAGCATTTAAGCGATTGCCATGCCATCACACCCTTTGGTAGCACGTGCCACAATCTCTTAGTCAGATCCATTAGGGATATTGCCTAGTATCCAATCCCTTTAAAAATTACTGTTACACGGTCCGGAACTTTTGTGGCAGATTCAAGCGAATTTTGTTTCCATACGACTCGTTAGACTGATTTTAAATTAACAGAAATTGAGATTTTTTTCTGTCGATATGAAAATACATGCATATACATTCACATCCTTTAATCCGGGGTGGGCAGAACCTCGGAGATATAATATCTCCTAGGTCACTTTTAGCATGAATATTGGGATTGCGATGTTATGATGGAACGTTAGTGACATTCCATTCCATTCATCCCTACTCCCTTAGACGCATTCTTTCAACGTCCGAAAATAGCTCGGGCAGTAAGAAGTTTTTTCAAGTCATATATTAATCTTGATATGACTTGAAATAACTTTCACTTTACTTGTAGAATTATATATATATATATATATATATATATAGTACACAAGTAAAGTGAAAGTTATTTCAAGTCATACGCGGGCTTCGAATGCCCCATACCCTAACATGCCTTCGAAATTTCTGAGATGTGTTTTCAAGCCTCTGACTACCCCGCCATAATAAAAAAAGGGAGTGTGTACACAAGTCGTGAAGCGTATGTTATATATATGGGGATTCGTGATATATTGCTACCCATTTATAGTGAAATGGGCGAGACGAGTCTATGAATCTATGTATCTTTATATGTAAACAGTCACTTATTAAATTAATCATTCATGCATCGATATATTTGTGCAAATGCACACAGTATCTTCCCTAAGTCAACTCAAAGTTCTAATACTGCGAAACCTCTCGTAGCAGTAAATTAGTTGGCCCAAGTAATCTATTTGTATGCCGCCGAGTGTGTATGTATCCGCCGCGTTTCCAATTGAATCGCTACTGCATCGTGGCGCTTCAATGGAGCAAACATAAGCGAGTAGCGGGTTAAATTAACTAGCCCTTCGATTGTACAAATGTATTGTTTTAGTTTGGAACTAGAATGAATACAACTACACTCGCGTGCAAGAACATCGACTCAAGCCTCAAGTACGCATAAAAATGATATAACTAAAAAATGCCTTATATAATGTTTTACCATTTGAACCATTTGAAAGCCTAATTACTAGGCTTTAATTATGTAAAACATTATATATAGAGGTAAAATAAGTAATTTTTTAGTTATATCACTTTTTATGCGCACTTGAGGCTTGAGTCGATTTACTTACACGCGAGTATAGTTGTCAGTTGTATGTAAAGTTTATGTAAAGCCCGTAGTGAGCATTAAGTTCAGATACGGCGATTAATAAATACTCAAATTTTCAGAAGATTGCATAAGACAGGCTTTGGTATTATAAAAGGAAATCAAATAAATAAACATAAAAACACTTGAATATAAATCAACATATTTACAGTCGCAAAAAAATCCGGTTCGTTATGAACTATTCTTTTTATTGAACAAAACGTTCAATATTTATGTTGTAGAATTCCGTTTATATCAAAACCAGCCTTGCCACATACGATTTATTTTATTTATTTCATACATTGTATTTGAAATCCTAACAGGTAACCCCAATACAATATCAAATAATATAATATTTACAACTATAAGCCGAAAATTATAATAATCACTAACAATCATCTAAAATAATAAAAACATAACAATAAAAGTATTATAATAAAAATAAAAAACATAATTCGTAGTAATAAATTCATTCAAGTATTCATGTCAATAGCATGTATAAACTAATAAAAAAAAATGTTTAAAGTAATAAAATAATTGATTCATAATAAATATAATGTTAATTTACTAAAAATAAATATAATTGAATTATCTTGAATTAATTAATGTTTACATGTCATACTAGTTGTGATTGAACAACATTCTATATCCAGTCGTCGTCTATGTCTATGGTGCGTCAACAAAGTCAGCAGCTCAGTGAAAGTTGATAATACAAATAATTATTTGCGGCTGAATATTTAGTCAATTGTGATGCCAAACTGGCTAAATATGTTCGCTTTGGGATAAGATTTGGATCCTCAAATGGAACGAACCGAAGAACAAGGAAGAGAGCAAGGAATTGAAGCATCGATTTCTTTTTCTTCGGTTGTAGCGGCTGGCGACGTTGGTGTAACCATGGCGATGGAATAACAAGAAGTTCAAACGCCGTGGCATCAGTGTTTGTACTTCAGCCGACATAACCTTAGTGGTGAATGGCTTATTAAGGAAACATTCATTAATTAATAAAAAACATTCTATATCAAACGCAACCATAACTAGTTGAGGTTGTTTTTGCTGTGATGGCGACAACAGTTATGTCAATGAATGTTTTATTATTATGAAACTAGTGACCCACTCCGGCTTCGCACGGGCATAAAATATATAGCCTACTCCACTATTTAATGGATGTTATTATACATATAAACCTTCCTCTTTAATTACTCTATCTATTCAAAAAAACCCCATCAAAATCCGTTGCGTAGTTTCAAAGATTTAAGCATACAAAGGGACATAGGGACAAAGAAAGCGACTTTGTTTTATACTATGTAGTGATAGTCCGCTTCGTTCTTACATTCGTAGCACGCTAAAAGGCAGTCAGTGTCACTGCGCTGCTTCGTAGCATTGACGGGCGCGGTCGCTTCTAATCAGACTAAATGCTCACTAAGAAGGCTTTGACGGAGTTGATGGTAATGAGCGGCGGAATAGTGATTAGTGTGGGTTTATTTAGCATTATTAGATGCCAACAGATGGCGGTAGGTGTGTTTCTATACTTATATGTACTTATATATAAACGTCGCATATAATGTTTTGAGAAACTGTTCACTTTATCATGCTTCTTATTACCTAAACTGATACCTAATTACTGTTATATTATAGAATTCGTTGCATATAATCCAATTTATATAGAGAAATCTTTCGTTTCATCTTTTTTGTTATTAGGTACAAATATGAGAGAAATTAGGAAAATGATCAATTTTAATAATATTTTTTTTTAATAATAAATTATTATATAAATGTCATAAATGCCGCAACATGGCTGTCTGCGAATTAAAAAGACTTTTATAGTACATATTATGATAACTAACAAAAATCCAATAATTCTGTAAATAACCAAGTCGATATTATTGTGTCCCCGAAGATCTGTCCATCCCGAAAGAGACAGAGGTCGTGAATGTACATAATATACATACATGGAATACATGTATAAATATTAGCAACCTACAGTCACACTAGGCCCAGATCTCAGGAAAACATTATCTTCAGTAATAAACTCTAATCACTACATAGTATAAAACCAAGTCGCTTTCTTTGTCCCTATGTCCCTTTGTATGCTTAAATCTTTGAAACTACGCAACGGATTTTGATGCGGTTTGTTTTAATAGATAGAGTGATTTAAGAGGAAGGTTTAAGTGTATAATAGAATCCATTAAATAGTGGAGTAGGCTATATATTTTATACCCGTGCGAAGCCGGAGCGGGTCACTAGTTATACTATAAAATGAATTAAAAATAACTCTTCCCTCTTTAAAAAAACTATATTATTTATTCTGTAACCGTTTCTTCTATTGGCCGCAACGTGGTCGAATTCGGCTTAATTATCACCGTTCTGTAAAAAAAATTGATTCAAATTAGTATATTATATACTAAACATTATTAACTCTATCGTTAAAAACAGTCTTAATATGTTATAAAAACCCAACTGACTGTCTGTAAAACAATTTGTTAAAATAATTTATTTTTTCTTTAATTGTATAATGTGAATTTAACTTATAATATCAGATTCAATTCAGTCAATGTAATGTAATGTAAAGTGTCATGAAGGAACCACAATTATGGACTATTATTATCTATTCTCCAAAAATAAACTATAGTCACCACATGTTTTTTTCTTTAACCTAGTGATAGTAGTTTAGTCCTAGGTAAGGAAGGTTACCAGTTCTAAAGGATAAAATAAGTTTAAGTGTACAAATGTTATATTATTATATATCATTAACGGGTAGTATTTAAACGAACTTTCAATAATTATTCTTCATAACGTTCTACTCGAGGTGTACGCAGCGTGAAGAACAGAAGAGCAAGTATGAGAAGTTTAATGGGTGTGAGTGAAGCAAGAGATTTGTCAGGATCGTTCCAGGTGACGATCGAGTCTCGACCTATCCCTGGGGACTTAGAGGCGTGAATATATGTTTGTTGGCACGCATATTCTCCCGGTGGGACAGTGCTCCCGGCTGGGACAATGTACCAACTTCTTTTATAAAACTTGAAAAATCATTGATTGTTCCTACTTTAACTTATGCAGTAAATCTATGCTTTGAGAAAGGTATTTTTCCAACTTCACTTAAACAATCTGTTGTAACCCCTGTGTATAAGGGTGGGGATAGGGACGATGTGAGTAACTACAGACCGATATCTGTCTTGCCTGTTCTAGCAAAAATTATGGAAAAAACTATTAATAAAAGACTTTTAAATTATTTTAGTAAATTCAACATCTTATCTATAAATCAATTTGGCTTCCAACATGGTAAATCTACGGAAGACGCAGTATTGGCGCTAACATCTGCTGTAATTGAACATATAGACAACAGAAAAAAATGTATGGCTGTTTTTCTGGATTTCAAAAAAGCTTTTGACACCGTCTCTATCCCTATACTTATACACAAACTCGAAAAGATTGGAGTAGGAGAAACTTCTCTTAGCCTTATGAAAAGTTACTTATCTGAAAGACAGCAAAAGGTTAAGGTTGGGGATGCAATTGGAGAGTGTGAAGTAGTGCCATATGGCGTGCCGCAAGGGAGTGTACTTGGCCCTACCTTGTTTCTGATCTACATCAATGATTTGTGTGAAATGCGGATCAAAAATGCCCAAGTATTTTCTTACGCCGATGACACTGCTGTCATATTCAAAGCTGACACTTGGGATAAGCTAGTTGATGTCGCTGAAGTTGGACTTAGACAAATGAAAAGTTGGCTTCACAGTAACATTCTTACTTTAAATACAAAAAAAACTAACTACATCTGTTTTAGTACTTTCAATAACACACAACCATCTAGTAATTTTAGCGTTAAGATCCACGACCCAAACTGCAATATACCCAGAGTTACATGTCCTTGTCCAGTTATTAAAAAAGTCAACCAGACCAAATACCTCGGCATATTCGTGGATCAAAGGCTTTCATGGTATTCACACATTGAACATGTCATCGCCAGAATTAGAAAGATGGTTTGGATATTCAAAACTCTCAGATCCGTAGTTCCTAAAGTAACTGAACCCTCTCAGAAAAAAAGGGACGTCTTAAGAGAAATATATGTCGCACTGGTTCAATCGATAATTACATATTGCATTCCAATATGGGGTGGTGCAGCCAAGACTCGATTTTTGGATATCGAAAGGGCGCAAAGAAATTTGCTAAAAATCATGTATTTTAAAAAGAGATTATTTCCAACAGGAGAACTTCATCGGCTGTCTAACGTGTTATCGGTACGCAAATTATACATTTTATTCAGTACTTTAAGACTGCATAATACCTTACCTTTTGACGCTAATTTGAAAAAAAAAGAAGAAAACATGATGTTGCGAAACGACCTACAACTAAAACTACATTTGCTGCTAGACAATTTAATAGACGTGTAGTTCATATTTATAATACAATTAATAAAGAATTAAATATTTACACTAAAACTAAATCTGAAATAAAGGGACTGATACTAAAATGGCTTGCTACAAAACCTTATGAAGACATATAACAATTATTAAAAGACTGATAGATAAAATAAAACAAAGAATCAAATATATATTTATTTATTACAAATATTTATTACACACACATCCACACGTACACACACTCACACCACATACATAACCTTTGCTTTTGTACTTGAATTGTATCTTAGTTAGATTTTGTATATTTTGTTAATTTATAGTTTCTTCTCAAAAATATTAATATTAAGGAAGAGCGATGTCCCTCAACACAGACTTTTTTAAGTTTAAAGAGGGACATCGGTACTTTGTCACATTTAACAATGTATTTAAGAGAAAATAATCATTTTTATTTTTTTTTATATTCGGCACAATGTTTACTATCTATCACATTGTTTAGATAGGATCATGTACTATTCTGCATATTCAAAGATGGGCACAGGAATCTAGTTTGCAAGAAGTAACAGTCAGGATCAGTCGTCTATGGTGCGTCAACAAAGTCAGCAGCTCAGTGAAAGTTGAAAATACAAAAAAAAAAATGTCAGCAGAATATTTAGTCAGTTGTGATGCCAAATTGGCTGAATATGTTTGCTTTGGGATTATATTTGGATCCTACACTGGAACGAACTGAAGAACAAGGAAGAAAAGAATTGGAGCTTTGACTTCGTTTTTCTTCGGTTGTAGCGGATGGCGGCGTTGGTATAACTATGGCGATGGAATAACAAGAAGTTCAAACGCCGTGGCATCAGTGTTTGTACTTCAGCCGAAATAACCTTAGTGGTGGATGGCTTAATAGAGAATTAAAAAAAAAACCAGGATGTTATCATTCACTCTTTGTTTTCAGGTTATTGTACTGAATTGTTATGCTAAAGGTGATCTGGGGCCCAAGTCTACTAATATGTTTTAGCACAAACGCAGTTCAATATCAATCAGACCAGTGAAGTGCAGATGGTAGTGGTTGACAAAAAGTGTTAAATTTCACCATTGAAATCGGCAAAAGTATCAAAATTCGCCTAAAAAAGGCGAAATTTGCAACTTTTGGTCATTTACTACGAATTTCACACTATTAGAGATCTGATATTGAACTGATATTTTGCAAAATTTATTAACGGACTAAGGTCCCTGGGTGATCGTCTCAAAGGTTATGTCCATTTTGTAAGAATTCATAAAAAGGGCAAGATTCAAAGAAATGTAAGGAATATGACTCATTTCTTGTAGAGACGACTTGAAAAATCGATTTATAATTTTTTAACTCTGCCTCGTTCAGGTTATCCGTGCTCGGAGATGTTCACAGTATGGTACTTACTCGTATTTTATCACTTTATGAGTATGTATGATCTGGGGTGCCACCAATTCTCTATTATGAAGGGGCAAGGCTGAGGTCATCTCCATGACAACAGCGATAAAGCAGCCTACGCTCAGTAAAGCCATTATTACTGAGCCTACTATGAGCAACTTTTCTGTTGGAGTAGTTCGCATTCCAATCGATCGAGTTGCAGCGGTAGTACCTGCAAAGAAAAAAACAACGGTTTTTTTTGTTTTACAAAAGATAGATCGATCAATTCTTTATTGCAATCACGTAATCATCACTACATAGTATAAAACAAAGTCGCTTTCTCTGTCCCTATGTCCCTTTGTATGCTTAAATCTTTGAAACTACGTAACGGATTTTGATACGGTTTTTTTTAATAGATAGAGTGATTCAAGAGAAAGTTTTATATGTATAATAACATTTATTAAATAGTGGAGTAGGCTATATATTTTATACCCGTGCGAAGCTGGAGTGGGTTGCTAGTTAAAGATAAACGCAATAGGATGATATTTCAAAATATCTCAATATTGATAATTTCTTGTGTCGTAAATAATATATTATATGACTCGTATATTTTCATTCGTTGCACCCCGTGTTAAACTCGGATGTAATGAATTGCTAACTAGCTGCCATTATTCACAATATCTTAAGAGTTTGACTAAGGAACTAAGAGAATTTATTAGGCGATGGGCTATCAACCTGGCACCAAATTTATCTATTACATCACAACCCCAATGTTGGTGTTAAATAATGACATACATACATACGCTTCACGAGTCGTGTGTACACACTCCCTTTTTTTATTATGGCGGGGTAGTCAGAGGCTTGAGTGCCCATCTCCCAAATTTCGAAGGCATGTTAGGTATGGGGTACTCGAAGCCCGCGTTTCACTTGATAGACAGCACCCAACGTGATAGGTAGTGAACCGTATCGGCGTATATAGGCACTGGCTATTACCTATCCCAAGGGATAGGCAGGTTTGCTCACGATGTTTTCCCTCACCGTTAGCGACTGTAAATTATATACGTAAATGAAATACACATATTTTAAATTTCATTCATTGGTACATGCCAGAGCCGGGATTCGAACCTAGAACCTTTTCTCATAAAAAGTCCGAGTTCTTTCCCACTGGGCTACAGCCGCTGTAAATAATGACCTAGGAGATATTTTCATGTCTCCATTACCTTTACACGATTTTGATAAAACTATCGGTACCGAAACTGACAGAGCCAAATATTGTAAACACAAACAGCCATTTGGAAAAATGAAAATGCAAGAGGCAATAGAATGTAACGAAATACTGAAAAATAACGAATTTTCCGTATATATGTTGTTGAATGCATATAAATGTTTTATTATTTTCTGTTATGCAGTACGGCTTCGATAGAGTTTATCGTACCCCTGCACAAAATAATTAATATCGAATATATTATGGTTTTTGTTACGAATTTGTGAAGATTTACTATGTTATTTGTATAAGGTACTTACACAAATGGGCCTGAATAAGGGTTAAGATTTCAAATGTTAATTGCAAGTAACTGATAAAAATCTATATCGTATTTGATATCTATTTTGAATCAAGTATTTACAAAATAAGTGAATTTCAATGCAACATTTATACTTATGATAGATTAGCGATGATTTTAACAATATCAAGTAAGCAATTTAAAATTTAATTTTAATTAGACAATACTCTTTGATATTCTTTTATTACTTGATGACTTTTAATGATTCAAAAAACGGTTTGAAAATAAATAATTGAATTAATTTTACCAATATCTTAAGTTTCGCTACTTGCCAACTTAGCTTTGTATAGTTATATGGCAAAATAAAGATTACTTGCTTGTTTTCTACTGAGCCAGCTTTCATTGAATAAAAAAAAATTTTATTAGTTTCACTACCAGTGTTGTGTATAAACATGAGTACAGATGTCAGTAAATGACTATACCAGGATCTAATAATAGGATTCGTACTCACATGATTCCTGAGCAAGTTTAACTAGAAACTAACCCAACTATTTGATTCAAGTAACAAACCGGGGTGTTGTTCGTCGTACTATTAATTAGTGCTTAGCGCAGGCATGTTTACTGGGGAACAAGTTAATTATGTTCGTTAGCAAGCTACTTGCTGTTCATTATTCGAACTTAGAATATAGGGTTTTCATGAACTAACATTCTTGTTATGGTCAGAGATGTCATTTGAAATATGATATTTTGATGATAGAAAGAAAGAAATATTAAATGCGTACATACATATCACGCTCAGGCTTTATAGAGGGTAAGGCAGAGATCATCGATCCCCTGGCTAACCACCTTCGTTTTAATGATATCAACACCTACTCATAAACTTTCGCCGGATGTAGGTATGACTAACGTCACCCTTTTTTAATGTGGCGTCAATCTGACTGTCATATGTCAATACTGTCTATGGACGTAAATTCTAATAATTTATTAGAGATCGCGCCACATAAATTGGCAGTAGGCAAACTTGGAACTAAATTTGACGTTTTGAAAGGTAAATTTAGTATTACCAGCGTTGGTTTTTTTGCTCACTCTTTGTAATTTTTATGTTCGTTAAGGGTGATTAAAATAAATTGATTTCCGGAGTTTCTTGTTAGTTCTTCTCCAAGCTAGGGTCTCCACTGATCTAACCTCGGTAAAAAATATGTAAAGACAATGCTCAGTGCCAAAATGTAATGACATAAATGTCAGTTTATTCTTAGCGGGTAGATAGGTATATTAACATGATATAAACACATATTTTACCGATTATGACAGACCACTTTCCCTTTATAATTGACATCCATGTATTAACTTATGGTTGTTTTAAGTAATTTTGATTTCTCCATTTATAATCACATTTTTGACGTGAATCCAAATTAGTAAAATCTAAATCTTTACTTTCCTGTTGCAACAAGAACAGAAGAGCAAGTATGACAAGGTTTGTGGGTGTGACTGAAACAAAGGTATCTTTCCAGGTCGTTTGATAGTCTCTGCCTTTTTCCGTTAGAGACCTAGAGACGTGAACATATGTAGTATGTAAGATTACCTATGTGAATGATAAGATTCCTAACGACGTTTTCCCTCCGCACATAATATGCAACACATAATTTCCAGCAAGATCGTAAGATTGCCTGGTCGTTATTGTAAACAACCAGGCAAACGCGAGATTAGCCTTATCTCCAAAAGGTATGCGGCATAGCAAGCAGCTTGTGTGAAACACCTGTATTATATCGGTCTTATCTGATGTACCTAAGCGGGTTTGGGAATGGAATATGTGAGAGAATTTTCAGTTATGCGTAGCATTTTAGGCAAGGTAGGTTTTATATATTACATTCACAATTCATTCATAACATTCACGTTCTTTTATCCGTTTCGGTGTAGACAGAATCTCGGATTTATGAGTTCATCCCATTGCTCTTTTTATGTTAAATGTTAGGGGATGTTGATATGACTATGTTATCAGGTTGCTAGCATATTTACGTATATTTATAGTGTTACCGAAAAAAAAAACTATAATCTAAATAACATATGCTCCACGAAGCGGCTCGGCCAGTACAAATAAATGGTGACACGGTTTGCCTCCTGTCACAATAAGTGCTGACTAGGTTCAAGGTGACCGTAGAGTCACTAACTTCTTAACAATACGAGCAGGTGACTCTTTGAAAACAAGAGTTCTCTCAAGAGTTGACTGCCCCAGAAGGAATTGTGGTATAGTGGAATAGTGGTCGAAACCTGAAGCTTTCATATTTTAAGCTTTTGTCTCAACACGAAAGCAATACAGAGTCTACAATTTCAACCACCGGCAAAATAAAAGTACTATAGCAAAACTACTTGGAACTACTTAAAGTAAACTGTGAAACTTCAGTGCCTGAACATTGTAGTGGCTTTGGCAGTCCATAATAACTCGAGTGCTAAACTTTACCCTTCAAATTGTACATTACTTTACAACTAGGGCTTTTTGGAATCGTATTTAAAGTTTCTTAAGTTTAAAGGGACTTAATGAATAGTATTGTAGTTTTGTCCACCCCGAACGGTATTAAAGGACGTGAATGTATATTTATGTTCTCGATCGATCACGTGAACTAATCAGTCTGAACCTGGATAGTTTAAGACACATCATGTACAATTAGGCGTTCGATATGGGAAAACTGTGTAAGAAAACCTACTAAAGTATATTTGCATTAAACAGTGTCGTCATTATTTAACCAATGAAATGTGATACGGGTTGTCTGCAATTGGTCAATGTGACTTGTTTTCTCAAGAACTAACGTCTTATTGGCCAGTTAAACCTCTGATTATCATGACGTCACTATTTACTTAATGCGGATAGCCTGTAATAAATCTGTATAGTGAATCTTAACAAACATCAAATAAATGTCGACATCTCACTGCTGTTTCCTTAAAGTTTTCTTGTGCCGTAGTCGGCGGTTCACGTTTAAATTTTTTTACCTTTATCACATACGATTTAGACTATGCAGAAATTGGACATCTATTTTCCCAATCCAACATACAACATTTAACTTAGCGGAGACTTATTTTTATCACGTTTCTTTATAAACATACATTAAACAGGGTGAACAGAACATTGGAGACGATAAATAGACAATAAGGTGAATTTTTGCATGAGTATTAGAGTTTAGATGTTATATTAAAGATTGGTGACAGGTTGCTAGACTATTACCCAACAGATTCCATTGACCCCTAGTCCCTTAATCGAAGCCTAAGACATACCAGGAAGAACGCCAGCAAGTTTGCTTTCTTTTGCGTCCCAGACTAGCACAGGATATCATAAACATCTATAAAAATAAAGCTATTGGAAATACGTATCCAATTAAAAAGGCAGTTTTGACCGGAAGTATTAGCAGTTGTCCGTTACCGGATATCCGGGGGAGGCTTTACACCCTCTCCGGCCTTTTTAATTTCCGTTCGCAATAAATGGCGACTCACGACTTGTTTTCATTTTGGGGTAATCGATACTGTGAAAGGGGTTGGATGGGAGCTGTCTCGTTGCAATTTGCACGACAAATTAATTGTATAAATATATATATATATATATACATGTACAGCAAGATAGACTCTATATTGAAAAAAGGTGACGTTAGGAGTACTTATAACCGCCGAGAGTGTATGAGAGGATGTATGAATGTCAATGAAGCGAAAGTGGTCTGTCAGGATCGGGTCAAATGGGGATCCGTGATCTCTGCCTACCCCTCTACAGGGAATCAGGCATGATGTGTATGTATGTACAGCAAGAGTGTCCGTTTAATCTTTAGTAATTCATAGATCTGGACTGAATTAATCCTAAAAAAACTTAAGGGTCATATAACGTTTCATTGAATAAAAAGATTTCGTTGTTATTAATATGAGTGGTGAAAATGTTTATACGGGGAGATAATAATAATAATAATAATATTTGGACATTAAGTATTACACCAATTGAACTAGCCCCTTGGTAAGTTCATTTAAGACTTGTGTTAAGGGTACTAGTCAACGTAAATTTAAGAAATATATACTTATTATATATAGATAAATACAAATATAGCATATATAATCAACAACCCGACTGGAAAGCAGAAGAAAAGCGTAGTTCTTAACTCTGCCTCCACCGGGAATCGAACCCGGGACCTCACGATAGCGTTCAGGTGGTTAACCAACCGCGCCACGGAGGTCGTCGAGATGAGCGTGATGTGTATGTATTTACGTGTATGTTCCTAATACTTAAGCTAAATATACATATGTTTATACAGATACACATATAACACCTAATAGATCTCACATCTCCCCGTTCCATGACTAGCATCATATCATGTCATCATATTAGATATAAATAAGTAAAACTAGGTGATTGGAATCTGATTAAAACTGTCATGTAAAAGAGTTTCCAATATTCAAAACCCTAAAGCTTTTGACTACACTGAAACTTTTACTTTTTGTTTATGTATCTATATTAATAACGTCATGCAGGAGTACGGTATATTCCATCAAAATCTTACTAGAATGGTAAAACTTATAAATATATTGATTTCGACTCGACAACATATATCCCGGAAAATTCATATTAGAGATCGCGCCACATACGGTGGCAGTTGGAGGCGTCGCCACAGTCGCGTAATTCAGTGTTACCAGTAAACACGCCAAAACTAGCACTCACTGTGCCATACGGCTCGAAACATTATAGGTTTCATTTGTAACGATCTTTGGTTGCAGAGCTATAAACTCAAATAAAACAAATTAATATATCAAAGTCAAAATATGTTTATTATACTATTTCAAACATGATTAATAATTAACGGGACTTATCCTTCTTATTATATATTACATATATTATGTGTTCCTTCACTCTGTCCGCAATAGACCGTTTAGTCTGTTCGACATAGGATTTCCCACAGCTGCAATCAATCTTATACACACCCTTATATCTTATATCATGAGTATAAATCGCGAATCTCTTAAAACTATTATTTCAAACATGGCACTGAGCATTGTCTTTACATATTTTTTACCGAGGTTAGATCAGCGGAGACCCTAGCTTGGAGAAGAACTAACAAGAAACTCCGGAAATCAATTTATTATAATCACCCTTAACAAACATAAAAATTACAAAGAGTGGGCAAAAAACACAACGCTGGTAATACTAAATTTACTTTTCATACAAAATAACACGCAATGGCGGAAACGTCAAATTTAGTTCCAAGTTTGGCTACTGCCACCGTATGTGGCGGGTACTCTATGTTGGTTTTTGTTAAATTCTTCTGACTTTGGCATAGTATGGATAATTTGTTTTGTTTAGAAAGCGACTATTCTACTAAAATCACGTTCTGACGAGCAAAGCCGACTTTCCATATTCTACTTTTTTTTTTAAAATTTTTAATATATCATTCGCTATTAAGGTTATATCGGCGCAAGTATAAACACTGAAGCCATGGAGTTTGCAGTTCTTGTTATTCCGTTACCATGGTTATGCCAACGTCGGCAGCCGATACAAGCAAAGAAAAACGAAGTCGAAGCTTTAATTCTTTTCTTCCCTGTTTATCGGTGTTTTTAATTTATCTCAAATATATATAAAATGTTTGGCCACTTGGCATCACAATTGACTGAACATTCTACCGAAAATAAATATTTCTATTTTCAACTTTCACCGAACCGACTTTGTTAACATACCATAGACGACTGCATCTCCTATTTTAAATAAACTAGTATCAATATCCTCGTCAAACTAACACGAAAGCCTATTTGAATATTCAAAAAGACGTGTTCAACCAATATAATGGAGTAGCAATCAGCGAGGCTCGTGCAAGGTTTATGACTCCCCTGCGCTGCAAAGCTATTTGGGGTAAGCATCGCCATTAGACAAATGAGTCGATCGCTATTGGAATTGCTTACGTAATTGGGTTTCGCTTCATTTATAAGGTTCAGTCTTTCAAAAGAGAGAAAAACGATATGGAGTTTGGATTGGTTTAGTTTGTATGTTTTGCTTGTTATGTAGAGTTTAGAGCTTGTGTGGGTTATGTGAAAGTAATATTTTCTCGAGTATTTCGAATCGAGTTTAGCAGTTGGAAACTATGTTGCCAGACTTTTCAAATCAAAAAAGTACATAAATACATACACATTACACTTAATTCCCTGTTGAGGGGTAGGCAGGGATCACGGATAGCGATCTGGTCCAATCCTGATAAACCACTTTAACTTCATTGATACTCATACACACTCGGCGATTATAGCTACTTTTAACGTCACCCTTTTTGATTCTGGCGTCTATCTAACTGTCATATTTCTTATTTGGTCAGCCGCTGCGTAACCAATCTTTCACTTCACCCACAAACATATAATCCTTTTGTCAATCTAATATCATTCATCCGCATAACATACATATTAAAATGAGTTATAAATTTTGTCATTTGCAATATATGTATTTACGTCACCTACTATCATCATAAAAGGTACTAGAAATTTTTATTTAGATTATCTTGTTATACACATTATTTTCATACTAAAGAAAGCACATGTCTCTAGACCCAAGAAAAATAATAATCTCCCATTTATCTCTTTGGCTTCGACTTCAAGATGAGCTTCGCGTGACCCCATAAATCGGTGATCATTACTTTGGAATAAGGTTTTCGAACATCGAATATGTCACGACCGAATTCCTTTAAGAGGCAAATGGAAGGATTGGCAGATCTGAGCTTAGGTACTCAAATTGAACTGATAATAATTCAAAACAACATCTAATTATTTTATTCTTATAGTTTAAAGAGATTATAGTTTAAAGAGAGATTTTTAGAGAGATTTCGAATTCACATGATTATTAACAAATGGGACTTATCGCGTAAGTTTTTATATAATAAAGTTACCTTTATTAACCCGATGTTTCGGCTACGTTGCAGCAACCATGGTCACGGGCAGACTGATAAATACTATACTGATATGGTCGGGTTAATAAAGGTAACTTTATTATATAAAAACTTACGCGATAAGACCCGTTAGTTATCACTACATAGTTTAAAACAAAGTCGCTTTCTCTGTCCCTATGTCCATTTGTATGCTTAAATCTTTGAAAACGCAACGTATTTATTACGCAACGTATTTTGATGCGGTTTTTTTAATAGATAGAGTGATTCAAGACGAAGTTTTATATATATAATAACATCCAATAAATAGTGAAGTAGGCTATATATTTTATACCCGTGCGAAGCCGGAGCGGGTCGTTAGTCGATCATAATTTTATTCTGTCTATCCTTTAGTAAGATTTGTACGTGATGCGTGTAAGTTTGGGTGTAATTAGATTTCACCTACGGGAAAAGGGCCAAATCAAATCCAGTGGGTTATCTTCAATCTAGTTAATTGATTTTACGCTGGGCTGTATGTGATTCTTGCTACGGGATAATTAAGATTTTTTCTTTCGTTTTTCTACCTCTGATTTTCTCTTCGTTGTTCTTTCGGTGAGGGAAAATCGATGATAGAAACCAAATTATATTTCTCCATATATTCATTCACGTCCTTCAATCGGGATAGATGGATGAAGGATGGATGATGGATGGATAGAGAGTTTCATTTCATTTAGTTGATAGCTAATAAACAAACAAAATCTATAAAAAGGTGTTTTATACATACATACACAGCAGGCTTGATTCCCTGTATAGCGGTAGGCAAAGAACACGGATCCCCATTTGTCCCGATCCTGACATACCACTTTCACTTCATTGACACTCATAAACCTTCTCCAACACACTCGGCGTTCTTAGATTCCTTCTAACGACACCCTTTTTAATCATGTCATCTATCTGACTGTCATATGTCTTATTGTGACGGCCTCTACGTAACCGCCCTTCCACACCACTTATATTCCTTTTGTTTTATCTCCACAACTCTTTCTACTCTGACAGAGATTAAATTACCTGAACGCATGTTGTAACATACGCTTCACGACTTGTGTCTACACACTCCCTTTTATTATGGCGGGGTAGTCAGAGGCTTGAATGCTCATCTCCGAAATTTCGAAGCCATGTTAGGTATGGGTCATACAAAGCCCACGTATCACTCGATAGACAGCACCCAACGTGATAGGTAGTGAACCGCATGTTGTACCTTTAATAGTCAATTTCCTTGACTATAAAGGCACTGTTTGAAGGCTTCTAATTTCCGTTGGCTATAAACCGTCGTCACCTGTTTGTTATTCATAGAAGTCCTTGTTACAGAGGCCCTTTTTAAATAGCCTCTTGAAAATTTATTGACTGTATAATTTATTGATAACTAGTGACCCGCTCCGGCTTTGCACGGGTATAAAATATATAGCCTACTCCACTATTTAATGGATGTTATTATACACATAAACCTTCCTCTTGAGTTACTCTATCTATTAAAAAAAACGCATCAAAATCCGTTGCGTAGTTTCAAAGATTTGAGCATACAAAGGGACATAGGGACAGAAAAAGCGACTTTGTTTTATACTATGTAGTGATTCGACGTAGCTCAGTTAGGGGCTTGACTCTGTATCAGTGGGTACAGGGTTCAAATCTAGCTTGAGCATGTACCAATGGCAATGATTTTAGAGATTTTCTATGTACATTTTCGTAATCAAAATACATTTACGAAATGCATCGAATACAATGAACAGGGAAAACATCGTGAGGAAACCTATATGTTCTCTGGACAAATAATAGTCAGTGTTTGTAAATGGCAATAAGGCTTACCACCTCTCACATTGAGTACTGACTATCTAATCAACGCGTGGGTTCGAGGTGGCCATAGTATTACTATCTTCGCAATTGCAGAGATGTAAACCTGAACCTCTAACTACTCCGCAAGGGTTAATGGTCGTGAAAGCGTTTGTCTTTCTCTTTTTTATAATTAATTAATTTATTGATGGGGTTCTTGGGAACTCTTTGATTTTCATTTGTCTGTGTATTTTTTATTTAAGCATAAATTACTAACGTTACATACGTTTCATTTATTAATCTTGTAGTTTCTTACATTACATGTATTATATAGTTTCATCGGGATGGGCACAGATAGGAATCTGACTCTGTCTACCTCTCAACAGGAAGACGGGCGTCATATGTATGCAAATAGTTTCATTTTCACCAAACAGTCAGGCTACAATTTATATTTACTTTTGTTTATACTGAGCATATTGCTCATTAGGTAAAATCTTCATCAGTCCACTATCAAACCTCGTTTATTTCCGTTACATCTATATTTATCTACATACACACACTGTTAGCTACTTTCAACATAAGGCTTTTTAACATACCACTTTTATAAGGAAATACATGTTTTCATAAACACAATGTTTTCATAGTAATTTATAGCACGAATTTCATATATAAACACAATATGTGTTCACAAATTAGCAATCATGTAAAACACATACACAAAAGCTCCAAAAACCCGTGGAATTATTATCAAAGAAAACTTTTCATTCCAGTTAACACTCAAAGGCCAGGGTTGCGAAAGTTGGATTGCGGTGCAGAGTGGTTTCGGATTGTTCAACATTATTGTAGTGGCACGCAAATGAGGGTTATTTTGTGTTACAATGTTAGTATATAGTTACAGGCCTGGTTTTTCAAATTAAACGAGTCTAGATAGTTAAAGCTTCTACATAGATTAAAATCCAATTTCTTTAATTATCAATCAATCAATCAGCCTATGACAGTCCACTGCTGGACGTAGGCCTCCCCAAGGTAACGCCACAAAACACGATCACTCGTGGCCCTCAGCCAACCACTACCAGCGACCTTTTTCAGGTCATCAGTCCATCTGGCAGGGGGGCGTCCTACACTACGTTTACCGAGACGCGGTCGCCATTCGAGAACCGCTTTGCTCCAACGGTCGTCGGTTCTGCGACAGACGTGACCGGCCCACTGCCACTTCAGCTTGCAACATCGATAGACAATATCTACGACATTGGTTCTCTGCCGGATAATCTCGTTCCGGACTCTGTCCCTTAACGAGAAACCCAGCATCGAACGTTCCATTGCTCGCTGAGCGACATGCAATCGGTGAGCCAGCCCGACTGTCATGTTCCACGTCTCGACACCGTATGTCATTACAGGTAGGACGCACTGATTATATACCCTGGTCTTAAGACACTGCGGTAGTGGCGACGAGAAGATATGACGCAACTTCCCGAATGCTGCCCAGCCCAACTGCACTCTTCTGGAAATCTCACGCTCGAAGCTGTCCCTACCCATTTGTAGAACCTGGCCCAGGTAAACATATTCCTGGACCACTTCGAGCGTTTCTCCACTGATCGTGATCGGCCCCGGGACAACGAGCTCATTGAACATGACTTTTGTCTTGTCCAAGTTCATCCGGAGACCGACCGACCGTGAGGCAGCGTTAAGACTGTGCAGCACTCCCTGCAAATCCTGCAGCGACCCCGCCATTATGACAATGTCGTCAGCGAAACGGAGGTGCGTGAGGTATCTGCCATTGACATTGATACCCATCCCAGTCCAATCCAGAGTTTTGAAGACGTCCTCCAGTGCGTTCGTGAACAGTTTCGGGGAGATGACATCCCCCTGTCTCACTCCTCTGAGCAACTGTATAGGACTTGTCTTTTGGTTTTGGACTTGAACAGATATCGATGCCACGCTGTATAGGCTCCTCAACACCTGCACATAACGCCAATCGACCTGGCATCGCTGCAAGGATTCCAGAACAGCCCAGATCTCGATAGAGTCGAAGGCCTTCTCGTAGTCCACAAAGGCAAGACACAGCGGCTGGTTATACTCATGAGACTTCTGTATAACCTGCCGCACTGTGTGGATGTGGTCTACGGTACTGAAACCTTTTCGAAATCCGGCCTGCTCCGGCGGCTGGAAGGCGTCAAATCTTGAGGCCAGACGATTTGTGAGCACTCTCGAGAACAACTTGTAGACGTGGCTTAGGAGCGCGATAGGCCTATAATTCTTCAATAGGGCCTTGTCTCCCTTTTTGAAGAACAAGGCCACCACGCTCTCACTCCACGCCTTCGGGGTAGTCCCATTAGCTATGACGGAATTAAATAGGTGCTTGAGCTTCTGCAGGACTGGAGCTCCTCCCGCCTTTAGAAGCTCGGAGGTTATTCCGTCTTCGCCGGGAGCCTTCCCATTACGAAGTTGTTTGAGAGCGCTCCCAATTTCGTCTTCGTCCACGAGCGGGAGATCATCAGTGTAGTGGCGCACCAATGTGGCTCTTGGGTCCTTCGCATCGGGTGGAGGCTTCGGGGCATGCGAGGCGTATAGATGGCCGTAAAAGCCCTCAACCTCTTTAAGAATCCCCGGAATTGAAGTGACGGTTCTGCCCTCTGAGGTTTTCAGCTTCGTCAGATTAGATGTACCCATTCTTTTACAGAAGATTTTCGACCCCCGATTTTGCTCAATGGCCTCTTTAATTAATTGCGCATTGTAGCTTCGGAGGTCGCGTCTCACCGATTTTCGGATAGTTTTGTTGAGACGTTGGGTATCTGACGAAGCTCCCTCTGGCAATTCACGTCGAATCCGCATCAATTCCAGGGTTTCGCTTGAGAGCTTAGACTTTCGGCTGCCTCGCCCTCCCTTGAAGCATCTCTGACCCACCTCGCGAAGTACCCCCACCACATCATCGAGGTTCTCGTCAACACTTGCCGTGGTATTCAGTGCCTCGAAGCGATTGCGCAGTTCCAGCTGGAACGCTTCAGAGCTGTGCACGGATTGGAGCATCGTTGGGCGAAGAACGGATCGTCTCAATCGGCTTCTCTCGGCTTTAAAGTCGAAATTCAGGGTGCCTCTCACTAGGCGGTGGTCACTGCCGGTCTTAAACCTATTAACCACTGAGACATCCCTGAACACGTACTTCTTGTCTGCCAAGATGAAGTCGATCTCGTTCTTCGTCCTACCATCTGGGCTCTGCCAGGTCCACTTCCTATGGGGCTTTTTCTCGAAGAAGGTGTTCATGCAGAACAGCCCCTCTTTATCCAGGAAGTTGACCAGCATCTGCCCTCTGGCATTTCTGCATCCAACCCCGTGCGCTCCGATACGCGATTCATCGCATTCGCGCACTCCCACTTTGGCATTGAAGTCCCCCATGACAACGGTGTAGTGGGTCTTGGTGGTGTTATGCATCGCCTTGGCGATATCTTCATAAACCACCTCGACCTCACTGTCTGGGTATGCCGACGTCGGCGCATATACCTGCACGACCTTAAGAGAGTATCTCTTGGTCAGTTTCAGTACAAGGTACGCTACCCGGGTCGACACACTCGAAACCTCCAGCACGTTGTCACGGAGAACCTTGTTGACGAGAAAACCTACGCCACCCTGTGACTTCTGGTCGCCCTCCCGGAAGTAGAACAGATGGCCTGATTCTAGGGTAATGGTGTCCTCACCAGATCTTCGGACCTCCGATATACCCAGAACATGCCACCTTAAATTAGTCAGTTCTACCTCCAGTTGCGCCAGGCTTTCGTCCAGCCGTAGACTGCGTCCATTATACGTCGCCAGGGTCAATTTGTGGCAGCTGTCCGTAACCCGGGGATTCTTAGCACCCCCTGCCCTACCGTAACCGAGACCGCTGCCGTGGGCCGGAATAGTAGGGCGACCGGGAACTGGGGGCCAACCTTTTGTGTTGCTACTCATTGGGGGTTGTTGCCCATACTCACCACGCTGGGCAAGCGGGTTGGTGAGCGCAGAACGTAGCTCTTCGCACCAGTGACGCTGCTGCCCGTCACTGGTCTGTTGCATTTAGCCACGCTTGATTAAGAAATGGTTATACCGCCATGTATCGGTCGCCAGAGCCTCGTTAGTTATAAAGCAGGATGCACCACGGGCAGGTGAGGTTGGCTTGAGGCACTAGGTGATAGTGTGCCCCCTTACATCCCACCCTTACCCTTTAATTATACACTACACTAAATTGATACGGAGTTTTAATGCAAACATTGAAAACAAATTAAAGCTGTTAATCGAATCCAAGCTATCAATGACAGGTCAATTAATTCCCTCGGAATGCGCTCTTTCCAAGTAATGGACCAATTAAATACATTACACGAGTCTACATACATACATATATATTCACGTCTTTTAATCCCTTTTGGGCTGGACAAGAACTTGCAGACATTAAAACATCGTCTTGGTCACTTATTAGTATGTATATTGGGGTTTTGATGCATATGGAATAATGGATGGTTGCCAGTCTATCATCCAATGAATTCCGTATAACCCTAGTCTTTTCGTCGCCTCTTATGACATGCTGGGAAGAATGGCAGATAGTTATCGTTCTTTTTACGTTCCAGTCTGACATGGGACTTCAAGCAATCCAGGTGCTTTTTCGTTTTTCTGTGAAATCTCTGTAAATAATATTCAATTTTGTAAAAGAAATTGCATAAACTAATACCATGACGTTTGTGCTTCTTGTTATTCCGTCGCCGTGGTTACACCAATGCCGTCAGCCGCTGCAAATTAAGAAAAAAGAAGTTCGAGATTTAATTATTTTCGTTGTTTGTAGGTTTGTTCGAAATGAAGATCCAAATATGATTTCAAACTGAACATAATTAGGCATTTAACAACCATCACAATTAACTTAACAAAACAAAAACACTTTGTTGACAAAACTTTATTTGAAGTCAAGGATGACAAAAATATAACTGACTACTGAGGTAAGATCGTTCAAGATGCCAATCGATATATAACGGGATATCCGTTGAGGACTTTAAGTCGTGAGTGTATGTGTGACTAGCTGTTTTCTTTCCAAAATTTGCATAAAACGAGAAAGTATTTTTTGTATGAAAATAATAATATTATTATTGCTTTTGGAGCGTAATATTAACAAATATCATTCAAAGCTTATTTTGTATATAGATCTTGAGTTATGATAATGCTGTATGTACGAACGGATTGAATGATGTATTGTGTTTGGTTTGCAGAATTGTAGAATTTCTCTGAAACGTACGTACCACTAATGGCTTATAAGGAATTCATAGGTACAAATAGCCCTGAATCATAACCAATCAATACCAAGAACCTTTTAGTCGATTAATACTTATAGGCAGATAGCTAATGGATCTATAATCCCCGATTAACATGGACGGACTATGTATATCTTCTTTGTATTACCGTATGGTTGGTCAACGGAGTGAATAATAGGATTCAAGTCTCAAAGCATTTCGATGGCTGCAAAATTTTCAATTTCCTTGCCTCGAACCATTTATGAATGCACATACCAAGATGGCGTCTTTTTGTATTGTAGGAACATATTGTACGCGTTGTGAAATGGGATTTTAAATTAAATATTGCACGTAACAGGTACTTTTATCTGAGGAATATTTACGAGCTAGCTGTTTCCGAGTAAGATAGTTATTTTGGGTATAATTGTAACAGAAATATCATTTGTTTTGAAGTAAAAAGTGCGGACGAAATACCTATGAACAAAACTAAAACAAATTTTCTACAGATTTTTGTCTCGTAATGGTTCTAGATGGTGAGATGTTCTAAAACCTACAACCTTCGTACATAAATGCTCCATCCAACACTTCGGAATTTTCAATACAAACCAGGACTTCCAGATATTAGCGCGTTCAAACAAACAAATTCTTCAGCTATATAATATTAGTATAGATAACTGATACAGATTCCCTTTACTTTACATACGCACTGATGTCCTTAAATACCTTCCAGTGTAGAGAAGATATAATATTATATATAACTAATATTATATATATATATATATTTATTTAAATTTTATACATTTTTTATTTTATTTATAAGTATTTTATTTATAACAGAACCTGTTATTCTCCATTACATAAAATTTTATTTCAAAAATCTGCTTCTAGATAGTTCTACGCAGTTCAGTCTAGAACAGATAAAATATAGTAAACAGACTACATGTTTTTTCCTATGCTCACCCCCAAAAATTGCAACCGACTCGACAAAGAGAAAATTAACGTCCAGCCACCTAGCAAACCCGCTTATCTCGTCAACCTTTGCCTGAAAAGCACAATTACCTCAAAAAGCTAAAAAGAAAAGTCAAAACAAAGGGAATCCAACAAAGGAAATATCCCACTGGGTAACTTGTACCCTTGGACTTATCTCCGCCCCATCTGGGGGTAATGATCACCAATTTATTTGGTTTTCAAGCCCCTGTTATCTGGGCTAAGATAAACCCGGCTTAAGTGATTGACAGGGCTTGTGATCGGCGCGTATTGAGTTGTTTTTGTAAGGGCGCTTTTGTGGGAATTTAGACTTTGGTGCTTTGGTAATAAAGTGTAGTATAAATGTGATTTCTTTCTGTCACGGACTAAATCGAAATGCTGTCAGGTACGCTAACTAATGTCTTACTAGTACGCTTATATAGGATATGCAAAACATTAATTTAAAAGGGTAACACATGAAGTACTTATAAAAATGATATATAGGCTATATAAAAAAACCTGAAAGGCACTCTTTTTACCTAATAAGGCTGTGAATGTTATAGCAAATGGCATCCTCATATTCCTCTACTTTTACAGCTTTAAACCTCTGTCTACTTCAAACGGAAACACATATATGCACGAAGAAGTTTATTTGGAAAGCAGTTGAAATGCAGAGGTTATTGCTAGCGGAAATTAAAACCTTCACATCTAGACAGGTTAATGATGGAAAATAATTAAATGCACATCAAAAACACTGAAACATAGACCTAAAAAATAGAGAAACATACATCAAAGTTTGTTTGAGTTTAGACTGTATTATCTGGTGTACAATTCAGTATTTTTGGCGTGCAATTTCGTATTATTTGATACACGACGTACATATCTTCATGCCTCTAATACTCCAAGGGGATATGCAGAGACTATCGATCATCATTTGGAACAATCTTGACAATTCTCTCTTTCTTCACTCACACCCATTATCCTTCTCATACATGCTCTTCTATTCTTCACGCTACGTTCACCATGAGTAGAACGTTATGAAGAATAATTATTGGAAATTCGTTTAAATACTACCCGTTAATGATTGACCTAGAAAAGTCGTGAACACACATCATGTCAACTGGGTTATGGAACTCGATACTTATATTATAACACATACATACGCTTCATGACTTGTGTATACACACTCCCGTTTTTTATTATGGCGGGGTAGTCAGAGGCTTGAGTGCCCATCTCCGAAATTTCGAAGGCATGTTAGGTATGGGTCATTCGAAGCCCGCGTATCACTAGATAGACAGCACCCAACGTGATAGGTAGTGAACCGTATCGCCGTATATAGTTACTGACTATTACATATCCTGAGGGATAGACAGGTTTCCTCACGATGTTTTCCCTCACCGTTAGCGACTGTAAACAACCCATACACTCGCGTCCCTATTTATTTTAAGGGGCGACAGAATAAGAGATTCTATAAAGCTATTGTTTATTTTGAGTCTGTTGCAGGAGGATCAAACATATTTAGGATAATGATGATTGTAGCTTAAATATATCAGCTGTATAACTTATAAAGTGACATTTACAATCTCTTTCATAATTTTCGACTGAATTGATTGCGATTGAAGGACATGACTATTACTACTATGTATTCACTTTAATCTATATATATAATAATAATATAAGTTTAAGTGTATATATATAATTATAATATACACTTAAACTTATTTTATCCTTTAGAACCGGTAACCTTCCTTACCTCACCGAAAAACAACGCGAGCTATTTCGAAACTATTATTGTTATTCGTCCCGTGCTAGTTGGGACGTAAAAGCAATGCTAACTAGCTGCCGTTCTTCCCGGCGTGTCGTAAGGAGCGACTAAGGGACTAGGGTTGTGTGGAATCTATTGGGCGATAGGCTAGCAACCTGTCACCAATATTCCATGTAACATCACAACCCCAATGTTAATGCTATTAAGTGACCAAGATGTTTTCATCCTGTCCACCTCAAAACGAATTAAAGGACGTGAATGTATGAACCATTTTCTGTTCAACATTGTTCATTCTAAACTAAGAAACTTCACTTCACTCCATTAGCCTCCAAGTAACTGAAGCTTTAAAGCTGAACTGTAACTGCAGTTTTAAAAGTTTTAAATACTAAGGTTAATCGCATTTTAATTAACGTATGAATAATAGCATTAATTCTAATAATCACTACATAGTATAAAACAAAGTCGCTTTCTCTGTCCCTATGTCCCTTTGTATGTATATATTATATTTTCAAATTTCAAATTTTAGTTTATCCCATACTGAACTTACTACTGATATTAGATCTGACCACTATGGTCAGTTGGTGAAGTTTAAGTGTCACCGCGGTTTCCAGCCCAGGAATGTTACCTGTATTCCTGTCACGGGAGCCCGTTTGAGTAGTTTCAGGGAAAACATATTGAGACGGTTCCCTATGCAATTGAAAACCAATGCTCCAAATAATATGTATAGCTCATTTTTCAGTATTATTGATTCTGAATATAAAAAAATCTTTACATCAAAGAGTTATAAGATAACCGGTAGGAAGAATTTTTGTGATTGGGCCACTGGGGGTATAAAAATAATTAGACAGCGGCTATATGAATTATATAAAGAAAGATCTTTTAATCATAGCCATGAATTCAAAAATTACATAAGTAATTATTCAAAAATATTCAAAAAGGTTTGTGCTCAGGCCAAAAAATTGCACATACAAGGCAAGATAAAAAATGCCACAAATGTTGTCAAGGAAACTTGGAAAACAATTAAATTTGAAACTGGAAGGGATGTCTCTTACATAAAAGAACCTAAACTTATAGTAAATAATAAGGTAATTACAGACAATCAGAAGATATCTAATGTGTTAAATGCGTCAAAGTTATTTTTTTCAAAATTCCTATCTCAATAACTGAGCCACTAAGATCTTGTTCAGAGAGTGCTAGATGTATATTAGAAAAGAATGTGCCAAAGTGTGACAGTTGTTTTGGTTTCAGAGAAATCAGTACAATAGATGTCATCAAATGTTTTAAATCACTCCAGAAAAAGAAAACATCTGATCTGTGGGGCCATTCAGTAAAGGTTTATTCAGCCATTGTAGATTTAGTTGCACCTGAGTTGAACATTATATTTAATCAATGTATTAAATGCGGAGAGTTTCCTGATCAGATGAAATACGGTAAAATCATTCCATTATTTAAATCTGGTAGTACCACTGACCCTGCTAACTATCGTCCTATCTCAATACTACCAGCTTTTAGCAAAATATTTGAGAAACTTATTTTAAATCAATTACAAGTACATTTTAATAGTTATAATATTTTCAACAAGCAACAATTTGGCTTTACAAAGGGTCGATCAACAACAGATGCTGGGGTTGATCTTATGAAATATATATTTGGGTCCTGGGAGGAAGCAAAGGATACTCTGGGTGTCTTTTGCGATCTTTCTAAGGCGTTCGACTGCGTGGACCACAAAACTCTGATCATGAAGCTTAAACATTACGGTATAGGTGATAGGGCACTAGATCTGATTGTATGTTACCTGAGGGGAAGGATCCAGAGTGTTGAGTTCGGTGGAGCTCGATCGAGCGGCAGCTGGACTGCTATGGGGGTTCTTAAAAAAATTTAAAGTTGGCACTAAAGCGATGCTGATGGAGAAGGGCTACTACACCGTTAAAGACTATATAAATGATGTTTTGTGACGTTTCATTTTTGTGTGATCATGGCTTCATGTTCCGGTTCTTATTGGGACTCTCCTTAAATTTGTTATTAAACACTATTTGTTGGATGTGAAGCTTTGATCATGTTCTAATGAATTATGTATTTTTAAATTTAATGTACACATTGTCTGCAGAGTTTCTTGGCATTTCTTCTCTGCAGAGTTTGACTTTACGAAGTGCCATTAGTTTTAGTTTTATTAATCTAAATTGATTTATTTTAAGAATAATTTTTATGTTAATGACATATTTTTATGAAAAATGTTTTTTTTTTGACGTTCAGTAAGTGATATCAATATCCTTATGTTGAATAAAAGATTTTCATTTCATTTCATGCTTAAATCTTTGAAACTACGCAACGGATTTTGATGCGGTTTTTTTTAAAAGATAGAATGATTCAAGAGAAAGGTTTATATGTATAAAAACATCCATTAAATAGTGGAAAAGGCTATATATTTTATACCCGTGCGAAGCCGGAGTGGGTTACTAGTGTTTAAAAAATTGATGATTTTCTTAAATGCAACATCACAATAAAAGCTACCTTATCCCCGAATAGGCCAGTGCTTATAAATTGCGACACAGCTTACCCCTGTCATGTTGAATTCTGACTGTGTGGGTAACATGTAGATTCGTTTGCCATAGATTTACTGCCTCCGCTATTGCGGAGATGGACACCCGTATGACTTCGTAATGGTTAATATCCGCAAAATATTTGTCTTTAAAATGCTCATATGATTTTATAGTGATCTATCGGCGGCAAACTGGATTTTCGGGAATTGACAGTACTATATATATAGTATGCAGTAGAGCTGAAGCAGTTCTTGAGGCAGTACCCATACACTGCAGGGTAATAATTCATTGTTTCGTAACTTTTAATATCTGCGAGCAGAGATTTTTTTTTCTATTCTTACAACAATGAACTTGGATTAACATGTACAAAGGTTAATCACTACATAGTATAAAACAAAGTCACTTTCTTTGTCCCTAAACCTTTGAAACTACGCAACGGATTTTGATGCAGTTTTTTAATAGATAGAGTGATTCAAGAGGAAGGTTTATAAGTATAATAACATCCATTAAATAGTGGAGTAGGCTATATATTTTATACCCGTGCGAAGCAGGAGCGGGTCACTTGTATCATAATATTTTAAATTACCATTTTGTCTACATTAAAAGGAATGGCTTTCTAAAACATAATATCTCCTATCAGTTTTGATATTCACAAAAGAATAAAACTTATTAAAACATTGCCACACTAATGTATCACTCATGTTCCTTTCAACAAAACTTACCAGTCTTTTACCCCTAGTGTACCTTTTACCCCAAGTAGGAAATGCTACAACCCTATTCTTCAAATACTTGGACAGCTGTAAACATTGTATCTACGTCCCAACTTATTACCAGCCAACTCGACACAACCAATCACGTTCCTTTGTATTCCCTCCATATCGCAGTTTGAAAGCTCCATTTACATGACTGACAGTAACTGCAAATGACGTCATTAGTTCGTAGCTTCGAACGTTCGTTGTTATGCTATTGAATCCGCGTACAAACAATGTCTTTGGGATGTAAATGCAATCATTATGTTTCATATTGGGCGAATTTCACTCTATATCAATGAGTAGAGAGTTCAAAACTTGGAAACTGTATCAATGGGATGGGTTTTCTATGTATATTTTCGTAATCACTACATAGTATAAAACAAAGTCGCTTTCTTTGTCCCTATGTCTCTTTGTATGCTTAAATCTTTGAAACTACGCAACTAAATTTGTAGCGTTTTTTTTAATAGGTAGAGTGATTCAAGAGGAAGGTTTATATGTATAATTACATCCATTAAATAGTGGAGTAGGCTATATATTTTATACCCGTGCGAAGCCGGAACGGGTCACTAGTAAAAATATATTTGCGTAATGCATCGCGTATACTACGGTGAGGGAAAACATACTGAGAAAACCTACCACTTCCCCGATCGAATAGTGAATGCTTGTAAATGGTGACACAGTTTAGCACCTGTCACATTGGATATTGTCTATCTGGTCAACATGTTGGTTTAAGGTGGTCATAAAATTATCTCCTCTGTTCGGACTCTACTCTTCTCTTCTCTCTCTTAATGGGCGTGAAAGCGCTTGTTTGTTTTGTGTCATTAGCTTTCTGCGTTTCTAGACAAGATGTAGTAAAAAATCTTACAGTTTTTTAATTATGTGATGGATAAATTTTAAAAGTGACCAAGGAGATTATATGTTTCTAAGGTTCTGTCAATAATCGAAAGATATAAAAGGACGTAAGTTTATATATCATTTTTATTTTTATATTTATGTTTATTTTAATATTTACATCTATGTATATTTTAATATTTACATCAATTCATCGTCGTACTGACCACTGCATCGTTGATGAATATAAAATATTAAATCTAGAATATGTGACGATTGTTAGTATTTTTTAACCAAAAAGCGATGACAAACTTGTATACTAATTGTATGTGATCATTTCAACTGTTTTTTATTACTTCCCGATAATAAACTTGGATCCCAAACGTGACAACTGCACTAATATTCTATTTAACTAATCTATTTGCTATATTCCCACCCTACTCGTATATCTATACACTACTAAGTATTCTAAAAAATTGTGCCCATGTTTTAAAAGGAGGCTTTAATTTTTCACTAGCACAGTACGACTCGTAATACCACTTGGTCTAGCAATACAAAGTCTGTATTACGACTGCAGTGGCTGCGTTTACACGGGTATTAGTAGTACAGGTTAGTTGTAACTTGTTATTTTAGCTAGTAGAGAATAGTTAAAATATGTACAAGTCTTGTTATGGAGAAATTTCACAATAGTTGCTGAAATTGATAAAAATGTATAAATTGTATGGTATTGTTACCTACTACCGCTTAAAAATAATAAAAAACTTTTAAGTGGTAGCAGGTGACACTTGTTGTTGTTGATGCTTTTTAAAAATATATTTAAAAAAAATAAAAAAACTTTTTAATATATTTTCAAAAAGTATCAAGAGATTTTTTTCTGCCAAAGGCATTCTTTTTAGGTAGTATACATAACATACCAATGAAATTTAATATTAACAGGTTTCAGTAAGTGACGAACAGTTAGCTGCGAAACGACTTAGTAATAAACAAAATATTTCTTGTTATGTCTCCTGATCATTAGTTATTTTCATCAAAATATATATTTTTGATTGACCTATCGTTTAAACAAACAAAAATATAAAATTATACCTAAATAACACAGCCGCAACATAAACACGCTTTGATAACTTTTCAGTAATTTTTATTATCATTTAATTATATTCCTCTTTAATTTCTAGGACTATGCACATCCACAAATATTAAATTTATAACTTCCAAATTAAACACGTTAATCACTAACCTGATAACACCGTTGTAAACGCAGCTCGGCTTGCTAGAGTGATCTGCAGTGCCAACTTTTCATTGCCTCAGGCTCAAAGTTGCAAGGAGCGAGCTTGAATCGGTGCTAAATTATTTCTAGGAAAGTTCCTTAAACATATCTGTTGGTGTAAATTGAACCTTGTGTATAGGAAATAGAGTTTTAAATAGCAATTGAGGTAGGTGTTTGATTGATTTAGTTTGTATCGCAATTGATATAATATATTATATTGAAGACGTCCGTGGCGCAAACGGTTACCCACCTGAACGCTAATTGAGAGAGTTCGAGAGAGTCTTGAGTTCGATTCTCGGTGGAGGCTGAGTTAAGAACTACGCTTTTCTTTTGCTTTCCTGGCTGGTCCTTAATTGTGTATGCTATATATGTATTTATTTATTTAGTTATCATAAGTATATATTTCTTAAATATACGTTGACTAGTACTTCAAACACAAAATTTAATTGAACTTACCAAAGCGCTTGTATAATAGGTATACTAGTGACGCAAAAATATTATTATTATTATTTTATACACATTCACAACTATAATCTTTGGACAACTGGTATTATTAACCATCAGAGGTTGCATTTATATAAGCTGTTTTGACTATTACCTATTACGAAGAACGGGCGAATATTCTGTTTGGTATTAATATTCTGACATACGCATATTATAAGGTAAACGTAGTGTAGGACTCCTCCCTGCTAGGTGGACCAAAAGCCTGAATAATGTCGCTGGTGGTGGATCGTGTTTGTGGCGTACTCTTGGGGAAGCCTACGTTCAGCAGTGGACTGACATAGGCTGATTGATTGATATGTATATTCACCCTCCTACTACTAGCAAAATAAAATTCATTACAGAAAATTAATCGGTTACAGTCAAGAGTTCTAAGTAAACATAAGCACATATATATTTACACATCCTTTAATATCATTCCAGGTGAACAGAACCATAGAGACCAAACATTTCGTCTTACAACTTTAGCATCTTTGTTGTTGCAATGTATTGATATGGAATTTCATTGATAGCAACTACCCTTTCGTTCAACATTTTCCATCTGTTTTCCTACGACATAGCAAAAAGAAAGGCACATAGTTGGCTTTCTATTTACTTTGCGCGTTGCTACTTGTGGGCATTGAATCGATATGAATCTGTCAAAAACAGTGACAAATGACAGCGTGGCTTTTGGGGGGAAACGACATTCGCAGCTGCTTTTCAAATGACAAATGGTGCCTATTTATAGCCTAAGTTGACAAACAATGCTATTTATAGACTTAATATAAATGATGTTCAATTTAGGTATAACCGCCTTGTGTATATGAGGATGTTAGTGAAGCGAAAGAGGTTTGACAGGGTCAAGATATAATGAGTTAGGGATCCGTGTTCTCTGTCTTGCTTTCTTTAAGGGTATAGGCGTGATATATTTTATAAATCAGGGGTAGTTAGAGACATGAGCGTCTATTTTCTAAGGTATGTCAGGTATGTGAAAATCTAAGCCCGCGTTTCACTAGAAAGCACCCAACGTGATAAGTGGTGAACCGTGTCGCCGTATACAGGCACTGACTATTTTTTAAGTGTCTCACAATGTTCTCTCTAACCTTTAGCGATTATAAATTAAGTACATAAATAAAAATCACACTTTTTAAGTTTCATTCATTGGTTATGCCTGCACCGGGATCAAACCTCTAATAAGAAGTCAGGGGTTTTACCCGCTTGGCAACAGTAGTTTTTTAGATTCAACATACATAAAATAAAACTTATATTTACATTCCACTACTAACAAGGTACTTATTCCTTTAAAAAGAATGTTCAATAAGACCACGTACGTGCATAATGAATTCAGAATTCAAAGAGAGCTAAGACTGTAACGAGATTTCGCATTAGGACTGCCAATGCAGATTCAATTACTTTCCATCCAGGACGGAAAGAGAAAAATGGATTTGCTCCCAGGGACTTTTCGAAATGGTTCATTATGTTTTGATTGGTGTCCAAAAGAGGATCACGTGCATTGGAAAGAGGTTCATATTTATTTTTAAACACACGCGATTTATATTCATTTTATTTACTATGTGAGACTGGTTCGTTTCACGATAAATTAATAGATATAAATATTTTTATTAATTTATCGTGAAACGCCCCGGTCTCATATAGTAAATAAAAAAAGGTTCATATTTATTTAGTGCATAGAGATAAGTTAAGAATGCAAATTTGTAGTAAAACGCGTTTGTATATTTGCAGTTTAACGGAAAGATATCATAAATTAAACCACTAAAAACCATTACCAACTATGCATTAGAAGCTGCTATAAAGAAGTAAATATTTAATAACATTATTGTGTTTAAAGAGTGTGTTCCCTGGTAGGGTATACCATTAGTGAGATGTATGACTTGAGAGATATAAATAAAGTTGCAGAGGAATTGCGCCAAAGATGGGGGTAAATTGATCACCCCTAGTCTGTCAATAACCACTCGTTTTAAGCCAGGATAAAAAGCAGCTAGGGATTATCTTTGAACATATATTCACGCCTCTACGTCCCCAACAGGATTGGCAAAGACTATCGATCGCCACCTGGAACGATCCTAGCAAATCTCTCTTGCTTCACTCACACCCATCCTTCTGAAACATACTCTACTGTTCTTCATACTACGTACACTCTAGAGATGAATGTCTCCATTTTCATCTGTATAAGAAAGTTGAATAAAGTCTGCAGAGTTTCTTACTATTACTTCTCTGCAAGATTTACTTTACAATCGTTTAATTACATTATCTAATGTTAATCACAATTTATCACGTAAAAATGTTTTTTTAACTTCCAATTACTGATTTTAAGATCCTTGTGTTGAATAAAAAGCATTTCCTTTCATTTCAAAGAAAGAAAGTCATACAATCTTTCTACGTTAATATTAAAATATCTGTTCCGAAGCCTTGCACATAATGTGGTTATTGGCACGCATAAAAGAGTACTTTCTGAAACGATCGCACGTCGAGCAGATAGCGCCTGACGTCATTTGTTAACCTAATGTGAACATCGGGGTTTGAATTCCCTGAGATTAGATTTAATGGACGCTATAGACTGGTTAGTGAAGTCTGTATTATATAGTCAATTTGGAGTGAAATGAACTTAAAATGGTAGTTTGAATTACTACGAGTTACTGGGAAATAAAATAGGCGTTAGAATAAAACAATAATAAGCTTATTAGAAATGAATAAATTAAGTGGTAGTATAATGAGGGTAGAGGAGTGAAAGTATCCTGAGTTATCTTGCTTATGCTTCGGGATAGGTAATAGTCAGTGCCTATATATGACGATACGGTTCACTACCTCTCACGCTGGGTGTTGTACGTAGCCCATACCTACCGTTCCTTTGAAATTTCGGAGATGGGCATTCAAGCCTCTGACTACCCCGCAACAATCAAAAAAGGAGTACGTATACAAAAGTATTGATGCGTATATATGTATATAATATATCAAATATAATTACTTTCATAGAGTATTTTTACAACACGACTTGCCATCTGTCAACTAACCTTTGCTGTGCGTTTAGCTATATTTTAGTGTACATTTCAGTATTTTTGATGTGCATTGAATTATTTTCCTTTATTAAATACATGTTGACTAGTACCCTTAACACAAGTCTTAAACCTAGTTAGCAAGGGGCTAGTTCAATCGGTGTATATAAGAAACAACCTCATCCACAACATGCAACCAATACCTAGCAACTCTTCGTAAATGATCAAATATTCGGATGCCTGTTCGATAAACCAGTCAGTGCTAAATGTTGCATGTTAGGGAGGGGCGTTCGATGCTAGATTTGCGGAGTATTGTCGATGTAGAAATTGAATTTCCTTGTTTGAGAGCAATGCGCCGCGTATTTCCCGGATTTCAATAGTCAGGTGCCTGGATACGGGATTTAGATCATTGCGGGCAATTTCGTACTTAAATTTTATGATATTCACCTGAACATTTTTGTGCATAATTTTAAGGGATAGAAATAGCTTAAATATCTAGGTTTTAACGTTTACACAGTTATTAGGGACGAAGTTTATATACATACATACACATCACACCTGATTCCCTGTAGGTAGGTAGAGATCATGGATCTCCATTTGTTCCGATCCTGACGAAAGTGGTCTACTTTCGCTTCATTGACGCTGATACACCTCATACACACTCGGTGGTTATAGGTACGTTAGTATTAGGGATAGTGGCTCTTTTGTTCTAAAATTTAATTAGAAAGTAATCTTTTGTACTAATCATCATTCTGTAATGTTCTAAGTTTCGTAGAGAATACCATTAATATTATATATAATAATATTATATTTTGTTTATTTTCTTCTCTACCGCTAACTACCAGGGATCCTTTCAGTTACGTAGCAAATACAAGCATATACTTATACAACGCATACATCAATAAAGTATAATAAATGCATTCTGCTTAGCTTATCTTGGTGGAGATAACTAACGTAGGCATTTATTATTAACAAACAATACATGAGAAAATCAATATCATTTCTTATTTATTCAACATGTATACTTCGTTTCAAAAGCCAGAATTTATTGAAAAGAACAAACACTCAAAGTTTAATCCACCTATAAGAGAATAACAGATATGTTAATGTAATAGTATGTATGAGTCTGTTATTACCTTTATCAACATTATAGAGCCTATTGAGCCCTGATTTATTGGGCATTTAAGACTCTTATCCGTAGAGATATAGCCTTGGTCGAATAAAGACTTTTGTTTGCTCATTTTGATGACATTTTAACGGTCAGAATTCAGTCTACTAGGGAAGTGATTACAAAAGGATCGTGCAGTGTAGCTACATACATAATACATGCATAACCTAATACTGTTTTTTTGGGGGTACTATATATATATATATATATATATATTTATTTATTTATATCTCGGGACCGCAAAGCATGAAAAACATTGTTTACTTTTAGCATATCTTATTGGGTTGTCATTTAAGTGATATGTCATTTTATAATAATAATGTGTAGGTCATAATTACGCTAAATGAACTAGCTCCTTGGTAAGTTCATTTAAGACTTGTGTTAAGGCTAGTCAACGTTTATTTAACATTATATACTTGTTATATATAGATACATACATATAAAGTATATAATGAACGACCAGACTGCAAACCAGAAAAGCGTAATTCTTAACTCTGCCTCCACATGGAATCGAACGCCCTCAATTAGCGTTCAGGTGGTTAACCGATCACGCTACGGAGATAATAAAGTATAAATTCCATTTAGTTAATACCAAGTCACTTTCTACAACTACGCAATCTCAGCTAATCACCATTATGTACTAGTGCCAGACTATTACATTTACGAACGCATTCACGACCATTGACCCTTGCGGGGTAGTCAGAGGTTCAGGTTTCCATCCCCGCCATTGCGAAGGTTGTAATTCTATGGACACCTCGAACCCAAGTGTTAACCAGATAGTTAGTACTCAATGTGACAGGTGGTCAGCCATGTCGCCATTTACAAGCACTAACTATTACCTGTTCGACGAACAGGTAGGTTTCCTCACGATGTTTTCCCTCACCGTAACTATTACATTTAGGTTTCTGTAAAAACTTTCTCTCCCCACAACACGTGAATACATTTGTTCTTGTCACAATTAAGGTCCGCATGCACAAAATGGGAACGGAATCACCTGGGCAACAAAACTCGTTGGCGTACCAAGCGCTAATGTGCTTAAAAGGTTGCGTCGTACGAGCCTTACACCTGGGGTACGGCCATTTTCGTTGTCACTACGACTATGTGTACAAAGGACTGCATACATTAATAAATTCACGTCCTTTAACTATTTTGGGACAGAATCTTAGAGACGATAATATCTCAAAGTTCAATTATTGGCATGAATATTGGGATATCTCAAAGTTCATTTTTTCGCGTAAATATTGGGGTTGTGATGTTATATGAAACATTAGTGACAGGTGGTTAGTATATCGTCCGATTCGATTGAGGCTTTATCCCTTAGTCGCCTCTTACGACGTGCTAGGAAGACCGATGACTAGTTAGAATTGTTTTCATGTCCCAGACTGATAGACCAGACAGAATAGCATCTGAAGAAATAAAAAAATAGAAATAGAAAATAAATTAAAAATATTTAGATTGAATGATCATTTGTTAATTTTTGTCATAATATGTTTATTATTGTATATATTTATACAACAACAACATATATACAATATAACACAACAAATATACACAATACACACAACAAATATATACAATATATACAAATATTATTGTATATATATATTTATTATTATTGTTACATATTACAATGAAATAGTTTAACACACACTTATTTTCTTAGTTCAAACCCTAAAAACATAATATTTTCGATCCTTATTATGTAAGTCCAACGTGAAACAATCAGTATTTTCACTATCCTGCTAAGTACATAATTTAAGTTTCTTCCCAACGTAGTCGTCATAAAACGAAGAAAACAACTTTCAGCAACTTAGTAAATTATTTGGATTATAGTTGAAGACTACTTCAGTACTATACTGCACAAACATTAAAGTTTCATTGTCGAAAGTAGCTTTTGGGCTAAAGAGCTTGCCAAATACATATTCTGTTCCATTTCAAAATTTCTCCAAAGAATGAACACAGGAAATAAAATTTCGCAATGTATAGGTGTATTTCTTATTCTATGGCCTCTATCAGATTCTAATTCACCTTGCCACCATGCCACCACAAGGCCACATGTTGGGCAAATAGTTAGTACTCAATGGACAGGTGGTAAGCCATGTTATTTACAAACACTGATTGTAATCAGTTACAATAATAATTATTACCTGTTCATTTAAGAGTTCGTTTCTTTATCGTAATAGTCGGGACATACAGAAAACATCTTTTTTATTTTGAAAATGAAAATACATACATATGTAAGTACATAGAAAGTCAGAAATGGAAATGATCATTGCTAAATGGCCCGGGGATAGCACCCTATACCCACTGATACAGAGACAAGCCCCCAACGACTGAGCTACGCTAAATTCTTGATTAATAACTAACGGGACTTATCGCGTAAGTTTTTATATAATAAAGTTACCTTTATTAACCCGACGTTGCGGCAACTTCATTCTATAAAAACTTACGCGATAAGTCCCGTTAATTATTAATCATGAGTATAAATCGGCTATTATATAGCGGCTGTAGCCCAGTGGGTAAGATCTCGGACTTCGTATGAGAAAGGTCCTAGGTTCGAATCCCGACTCTGGCATGTACCAATGAATGAAATTTAAATGTGTTTTTCATTTACCCAAATAATTTACAGTCGCTAACGGTGAGAGAAAACATCGTGAGGAAACCTGCCTATTCCTCAGGATAGGTAATAGTCAGTGCCTATATATGGCGATACGGTTCACTACCTATCACGTTGGGTGCTGTCTATCTAGTGATACGCGGGCTTCGAATGACCCATACCTAACATGCCTTCGAAATTTCGAAGATGGGCTTTCAAGCCTCTGACTACCCCGCCATAATAAAAAAGAGAGTGTGTATACACAAGTCGTGAAGCGTAATAGTATGTATATATGTATGTATGTATAAATCGCGAATCTCCTAAATCTATAACTACGCCAAATTTTAAGTACCTCGTTGTATTATCATCATGGAAGTAAACAAGCTTTGAAGTCAAGAAAGATGTAAAGCATTTGATTACTTCAATCTCGTGCTGTAACAAAGGGAAATTAATTAGCCTTTTCAAGATAACGCAGATATTAAGCTGTAGAACTTGAGCAGAAGTGAGGCGCGGTACTGGAAACTCCACCATTAGTGAATGAGGAATTGTGAAAGTAATTTTCTATTAGGCTTTGAACTTAGGTATCTTAGCCGTTGGAATTAAATATTAATTTCGTGCCTTTTTCGAGCGGTTGATTCTGCGAAAAATAATAATGTGGTTAAAGGAATACGTTATATAATTATATACACATGAATAACGAATTAAATAAGTTTAGGTATTATGATTAACATAATAACTGACAGTACAAGCCTTAAAAATATTTTAGCTTACGATATATCAAACTAAAATAAAGTTTTTTAAAAAAAGTTTGCATTAATATAAAATTCTGTACATGTTGTTTACGATACAATATACTACACAACACAATACAATATCAATTTTTCACCAAGTTTGTATTTATAAAAAATCTGTGCATGTTTTTTTGCAAAAATAACGTAACGGAAAACGAAGATGCTAAATTTTGGAATAAATTATGTAGATTAAAATAAAATTACTTTAAGTTTAACTGTTTTAAGTTGTAGATTTCATTATTCGTTGCTATTAAAATTGTCTTATTAAAATACTAATTACGAGTGTACGTAGTGTGATAAACAGAAGGCATGTATGCACCTTCTTCGCCTTTTTATCACCCAACCTCCCGGAAAACGGCGGGATACCATCCCCATTTGGTAAAGCTACCGCGTGCCCGTACAAATCGCTTTAAAACGTCATTCATAATGCGGGCCAGTAGGGAATGGAATTCCCTGCCTGCCTCTGTATTTCCGGAGGTATTTGATCACAGATGTTCAAAACTAGGGTGCATAGGCATTTTATGGGCAAGCTCGCTACATCTTAGACTCTGTCTGTCGCCCCCTTCGAGGTGCAAACAGGGTCAAGAGTGAACCCAATTAAAACAAAAAGGTTAATGGGTGTGAGTGCAGCAAGACAGATTTGTCAGGATCGATACCGATAGCGATCGATAGTCTCTAGCTATCCCGTTGGAGACATATAGGCGTACTATATGTACATATGTTGGGTGCTACCGGAGGACCAATGATGCAGCCTAGCTGTATCGTATACTGAGACAGCACCTTTTCACTGCATCAAGGTTTCTATTTTGTTTTATTATGTACAACCTTTTTTATATGCTTATGCCTTTTCTTTCTTACTAAATACAATTTAGATTTTAGCAGAATCAGCCTCTATTCATAGCTGCGCAATTAACCCCAGTCACTTGGAATCTATTACTCAACCCTTTGACGTTAAACGATACTTAAACGACTCACCTAAGTCAAAGAAATGTCATTTTGAATTTTCAGGGACAGAATTTAAACCGGCTTGAATATTCTAGCTGCTGATTGCTTACGGAGCAATAAGAGAGATTATTAAATTAAATGAGATGCCTTTTATACCAAATAAGGTTATTTATAAAATTAATTATATAAATTATCTCTTTTGATTAAGTAAAAAAAATTAATTTTT
The DNA here is from genome assembly GCA_030578115.1 of Leucoptera coffeella. Classification (NCBI taxonomy): domain Eukaryota; kingdom Metazoa; phylum Arthropoda; class Insecta; order Lepidoptera; family Lyonetiidae; genus Leucoptera; species Leucoptera coffeella. The sequence goes on along the minus strand of JAMBLF010000032.1, from coordinate 352,279 downwards.
ATGCTTAAGTTTTTTTCCAATTTTAGGATCATAAATACCATTTATATAAGTAAAAAATAAAAATAAAATAAATAATTATACACCATGATGGTTAACTTAAGCAACACTAGATGGAGATAATGAATGGATAGGTGACTAAAAGCGACTTATAAAGATTTTGTGAACGGCTCTTGATTCAACATCTTTCATACTGGCTTTTTTATTTTATTTTGTTCATTAAAATAATAATAAATTATAATATAATAGTTTTGAATGATGATATCAGTTGAGTCCATGTTATCAATCTAGTGTGTGACTAGTAAAGTTCTATACATACATTTTATTCTATATTTATATATATTATATTTAGACATCATCAGCCTGTCTGAATTCACTGTTGGATATAGGCCTCCCCCAAATGAAGCCACTTTTCCCTGATGCCGGCCAACCTGCGCAGGTCTTTATTACGTATAATTTAGAATACATATAATACATTCACCCCCCTATAACTCCTTTCGGGGTGAACAGATCCTTTAATATAACGTTCTAGGTTAATTTTTACTCTATTATTTTACTCTATCTTTTCTAGGTCACTTATGACGACACACCGGGATGAATGGCAGTTACCATTAACTGGACTAGTTAACATTCTTTTTACGTCACAGACTGGACTGGCACGGGAAATAATAATTAGAAATGTAAACTCAAACATAAGCAATTATTATGAATATAATAATAATATTGTAGGACGTTATTACACCTATGTACATTTAAGACTTGTGTTAAGGATACTAGTCTGAGTATATTTAAGAAATATATACTTATTATATATAGATAAATACATGTATTGCATATATAATCAATGACCAGACTGGAAAGCAGTAGAAAAGCGTAGTTCTTAACACGGGACCTCACGATTAGCAATATTATAAACTCGTTACTTTCAGTACTGTAACATCCATATATTACATATATTTGTTTACAGTCAAAAAGCTTTCGGTTCTTCGATTAATTTAAATAAAACAGCACGAAAAACTCACTGTCCTCATATTTGCATTTAACGAACAACCTGACCAACGCTTGTTAAAAGAATAGTCTCAGGAAATGAATGGGAACGATTATTCAGAATGTCAGTTTCATGGCACCGCTACTGGAGTAAAATGAGCAGAATTAATTTGTTTGTCCTCAGCTGTCTTGCACGATACTTGTGTATGGATAAAAATGTTTAGAATTTTTAGTTAGAACATACGTACTTACACATCACGCCCGTTTCCCTGTAGATGTAGTCAGTAATCACGGATCCCCATCTGTCCGCAACGTTTTTTTATTTTATTTCTTTAATAAGCCATGCACCACTAAAGTTATGTCGGCTCAAGTACAAACACTGATGCCACGGCGTTTGCACTTGTTATTCAGTCGCCATGGTTACAAAAACGCCGCCAGCCGCTACAACCGACGAAACACGAAGTCGAAGCGGCAATTCTGCTCTTCCTTGTGCTTCGGTTCGTTCCAGTTGAGGATCCAAATATAATCCCAAAGCGAATATATTTAGCCAGTTTGGCATCACAATTGACTAAATATTCAGCCGAAAATAATTATTTGTATTTTCAACTTTCACTGAGCTGCTGACTTTGTTGACGCACCATAGACGAATGTCCCCAACGTAATAGATATTTTATAGTCTACGTCTATTAGAATGTTCAATTGACAGATGTCATCATATCCGCCTTTCATGCTAAATAAAACCTTTGGACATATTATTGCCTCCAAGGTTCTGTTCACCCCAGAAGAGACGAGAAGACGTAAATGTATATGTACTTATGTAACTGACAGCAAAACTATCAGAATAAACCAGGTAAAGTGGCAATGATACTCCGCATCTATTCCTAATTTTGTATAAAAGAATAAATGACATAAAAAAAAATTATGTCATAATGGAAAATTGGTGACAGGTTGCCAGCTTAGACCCTTATTCGCCTTCTACAATATGTCGGGAGGAATGGCAGCTACTTAGCATTCTTTTTACGTCCTTGACAAGCACTGGACAGACTAGAAGTGAGAAAAGAAAATATTAACCATTATGAAGAATTTATCTAAGTAATTCGACGTAGCTCAGTTGTTTGGCAGTTATCGAGGGTACACGGTTCAAATCCCGCTTGAGCATGTACCAATGGAAGTGTATTTTAATGAATTCCTATGTACATTTTGGTAATGAAAATATTTTTACGAAATGCGTCGAATACTACGGTGAAGGAAAACATCTTGAGGAAACTTACCTGTTCCCCGAACAAGTTATTACTTAGTGTTTGTAAAGGGCGACATAACTATTTCAATTGCGAAGTAAGTCGAGTAGTATTTAATATATAATTCAACGTCTAAGTCAGATACCAGATAGTCTTAAAATATCTCACAACATTTCTCTCACCGCCACCAAAGTGCAAATATCGCTATGAAAATTGTCTTTTAGCCAGCGCTCTGTTGTATATTTAGTGTTCTACCCTTTTAGATGCAAATATTATTTGGAACAACAAGTTCGCGAGCTTTCACACTGAATAATGCATGAGCTATTGTATCTGGGCGTGTAATGAACCTTCAGTGGTATAACAATGGACGCCGTTTGCCCAGTAATTCATATTCATACATACCTAGATTTAAGACTAGAAACCTGAAAACTATGCATTGTAAATTATCAATCAATCAGCCTATACCATTCCACTGCTGGACGTAGGCCTTCCCAAGGGTACGTCACAAAACACGATCATTCGTGGTCCTTATCCAGCCTCTATCAGTGACCTTCTTGAGGTTATCGGTCCACCAATGATGAAACGTAAATGATAATGTAATAATATTTAGTATGAAATGATTACAATAGTTAATAAGAAAACAAAAAACATATATTTATAACACTGTAAAATACATACTTACATTCACGTCCTTTAGTCCCTTTCGGCGTTGACAGAACCTCGCAGATATAATATCTCATAGCTCACTATTAGCATAAATAACGGGCCTGCGTTGTCATATGGAACATTGGTGACAGGTAGCTAGCCTATCATCTAATAGATTACATTCACCCCTAGTCCCTTAGCCGCCTCCTACAACATGCTGGAAAGAACGACAATTAGTTAACGTTATTTTTACATCCCAGTCTAGCACGAGACAAAGGAAATTATAAAATCAAGTAAAAATCTCATGAATTTCCAACCCTTAAATTTTTAGCAAATTAAATCCTTATAAATTCAAGTAGGTCTCAACTCAGGTTACAAATTAGGTTCATCTTTAAAAGGGCTCTTAGAACCCGAATCTGATGAGAGGCTACGAAAATTAATTCACCTTTAAAGATGCTACGAAAGTGTCTCTTATTAGTTTTGACGGATTTTGGAACCTTTAATGATGTAATGAAATTTCTAATCTAACGCACACACACACACATTCACGTCCTTCAATCCCTTTTGGGGTGGACATGATCAAACACATACGTTATAGCACACACACAAAACCACGTACCTTAATACCCTTTGAATATTTAGTATCTACCTAGGTCACTTTTTAGCAAATATTTGGATTGTGATGTCATATGGAAAATTGGTGACAGGTTGCTAACCCATCAGACTATTGACTCCATATACCCCTAGTCTCTTAGTCACCTCTTACGACATGCTGGGTTGAACGGCAACTAGTTAGCATTCTTTTTACGTCCTAGACTAACAAATTCAAGTCTAACAAAGTGGGGATATCGTTTGTGTTAATTTAAGAAGTCTAAACACCTCCAACGTATAGATTTAATAAAGATTAGAGTCGGCACTTCAATCAACATGTCGGGGGCAGTCTTTACAAAGTTTAGAAATGGCACTCCTGTACAGATTCCATAGGAGATTATCTCGAAGTATCCTTTGGGGTGTTTCCAAGAACATCGTTAGTCGCTTGTGTAAATTGAATGGAGTCTAACCTAAATGCGAGAGAGGTTCGAGTGCTAGTAATTGGAAAGTCTGGACTCTTACAACTGTAGGGTCTTGGTTTACCAATGCGTTAACACAAACGCAGTTCAATATCAGTTATAGTGTGAAGTTGGTAATGGATTAACAAGAGTATCAAATTTTACCATTGAAATCGCTTGAAATTAGCGAAATTGGTCACTTTTGCTAATAACACGTGATAAGGGTTGTCTGCGATTCGACAATGTGGTTTGTTTCTCATTTACGAACGTCTCATTGGCCAGTTTAACCTCTCAACATCATGGCGTCATTATTTACTAAACGCAAATAGCCTATAATAATATGTTAGATACAATTTTGTTTACATTATGATCATTAAATCTTACTAAACTAAACATTTTGTGACATTCCTTACAAGTTTATTCTAACTAGCACCTTATAGCCTCAGTAATAAGGTTGGATTTGCGATTTACATGAACGTCAGAGCAGTTCACATACTTTAGAAGTTACAAGTGCCACTTGGAGAAATATGAAATCCTATTTCCATAGCTTCCTTTAAGGGTGCTTAGGAGTAACGAGAAATCTCAACGCTATATTATCAACTATATTTTTATTTGAGTTTTGTGTACTGCTTCTGTCTAATATATTTACTTAAGTTCTTATTTGTGGTACTTATAACGGTTTATTACTTTTTGGGTAACATCAACTTTGAATGTATAATATTAGTTTTTTCGTATTATCTTTAGAGACGTAAATTATATCTTCTCATTTTTGGCATATTAGTTCAAAATTCTCTTCCATTAATTTTCAATAGATTTAGTCATGAAGATATCAGCACATCATTCGAAATGGACGTCACCTAAAACGTGACAAATTGAGCTTCATAATAGTGGTGATATTCAATTCTTAGTACTATCAGGATTTCTGTAAAATTGAATTGTTTTAGCAATCAATAAAGGAAATTTGGTGAATTATTGTTAGAATTTCTTTACAATAACAATCTTGCATATAAGCAACCATTTATCCTATTTACATAGTATTAGCATATCCTTAGACATAGTAACATAAAAACGAGAGTTTGAATCTTAAAGGTTTCCTTATAAATTTGTGAATAAGAATAATTATCACGGTTGCCATAAAATTCATATGGATAATAGCTAATACTCATCTTTTATTCGTTTCTGTATCATGGTTTTAGCAAAAGGGCAATAAGTTAAAAATCCATTTAATTTTACAAGACAACGGGAGTTAACGCACATTTTTTCTAAACCAAGTATTATCTTTGTTACCCGATGCTTCGTTCATGTTGCAATTGCCATGGTAACGGGTCTTTGTTTATAAATTATACGCGCTAAATCCCGTTTTCTTGTAAATAAAAATCGCGAGTTTAAAAATATAATCTATTTACGACCCATAACACAACTAACAGGTTATCCCAAACGGTTTGTAACAAGATAATAGACTGTAGAATAGCGGCTGTAGCCCAGTGGGTATGATCTCTGACTTCTTATGAGAAAGGTCCTAGGTACTAATCCCGGCTCTGACATGTACCAATGAATGAAATTTTAATATGTGTTTTTCATTTACGTAATTAATTTACAGTCGCAACGGTGAGGGATCACACCGTGAGGAAACCTGCCCTACCTGGTAGGTAAATTCCAGTAACTATATAAGGCGATAAGTTTCACTACCTATCACGTTGAATACTGTCTATCTAGTGAAACGCGGGCTTTGTGTGACCCATACCTAACATGCCTTCAAAATTTCGAAGATGCGCACTCAAGCCTCTGACTAACCCCGTTACAATAAAAAAGGGAGTGTACACAAGTCGTGAAGCGTATGTTATGTTTTAATATAGACTGAAGACATAGATAATGCATAGCATTAATAATCAATGTTGCTCATAATATTCGTTGGTTGCTGGTTGGGCTGCAGTCTCATTTTGATGGAATATTTAATTTAATTAAGTTGCATTAAAATATGTCTGCAGAGTTTCTTGGCATTTCTTCGCTGCAGGATTTTGCTTTACGAAATGCCAATAGTTTAATTAGTTTTTTTTAGATTAACTAATTGTAATGACAACTTTTCCGGTGCATTTTTTTTTTTACTTTTAATAAGTGATTTGATAATCCTCATATTGAATAAAAAGCATTTCATTTCATAGAATAGTACTGCAGTATTGTTCCATCTTGGTACGGAGTCACTTTGCAGGAATATTCAACTAGGAAATATCCGCTAACTACCTGTGTTCAATAGTTCCATTCTACTAAGTAATGGAACTCGGATAAACTTGAAGCAACTCGGTTGTTGTTCTACTATCTAGTGTTGAAGTTTATTTTGTAAGGCTGCGTTCCTATTATTATAAATGGTTATCAGGTTTAATAAATAAAATAAATGAAAAGAAAGGTTGGTTACAATTTAATTCCCTGTAAAATAATAACAATAGAGAATCATAAGTCAAATCCATTCTGAAAATAAACACATACATACGTTTCAAGACTTGTTTATACACACTCCCTTTTTTACTGTGGCGGGATAGTCAGAGGCTTTAGTTACCATCTCCGAAATTATATATATAATGTCGGAGATGGGAACTCAAGTATATATATATATACCAGAGCCGGGATTCGAATCTAGGACCTTTCTCATTACTTTTTTCATTTTTCATTACTCATTTAGTCACAGGTCTTACCCTCTGGGCTACAGCCGCTATTCTGAAAAGGCTGTTTATAGATGACTGTAGAAATTGAATCTATTGAGTGTTCGACTAGCAACTAGCTAATGCTTTAATAAAAATAAAATTTGTCAATCAATCCATATTTTCCAAAATAGAGATTATTAGCCATGGGTACACAAGTATGAATGAAGCCTTGAGCAAATTCAAAAGCAACCTGAAGTGAACAATATTGCTGTTTAAGATGCCTTAGTTTGAGTTGTGATAGTTTCGGCTCTAGCTTAAAGTTGAAGCCTAGGTAACTTAGGAGAACTTAGACTGAACGGGTCACGTAATGAGTATTAAAGCAATAGAGGTGTAAAACGATTAGAATCGAGTCATTTGTCATTGAGAAAGCTTAAGTTAACGTTAAAATTGAGGACCGACTTGTTTGGTCACTTGAACGCCAATTTTGAAGGCCTGGTTTCGATTGCCGGTCGTGTTAAGAACAACCCTTTTCTACGAATAGTGTTCGCTTTAATAAAAAGAAAATAATAACGTTATAATTTTATAAAATTTAGATTTTTCATGCAAAATCTCTTGATAAAATATTTCAATAGTATTTTAAAACGAAGTATACATTCTGGACCTTTATTCCCTTTCGGGGTGGACAGAACCTCGTAGATATAATATCTACTTGGACACCGTAAAGCATGAATATTAGGGTTGCGATGTTATAGCAGAAGAATAGTGACAGGTTACCAGCCCATCGCCCAATTGATTCCTTTTACCCCTAGTCCCTTAGTCGCCTTTAACAGCATGTCGTGAAGAACGGTAGCTAATTAGCATTCTTTTAACGTCAAAGATTAACATATGCAAAATTACGTTTTGATCAAAATACAGCTTTAGAGAATATTCAGTTAAAATTTAATTTTATGAAAGAGATATACCTACATATATGTATGTAAAATAAAAAGTAAAATAAAATTCCTTTTATTCTCACTAGACGCATTTACACAAATAGACAAAAGTAGACACAAATAGAGAAAAGAATTGACATATAATAATTTACATTTATCTTATTAGGATTTGTCTCAGCTAATGTTGATTGTGTGAAATTCACACTGCCAACGCTGATATTCCGACAAACCCTTAAGTACTATAATTATAGTAATGTATGTATGTATGTATGAACATTGCCATAACAATATTGTAGCAAGGCTACAGTAGACTATAAAATGTTAAGTGTACTCTACACTGCCGGGGGCTATAACGAGATTGGATCCCACCTGCGACACACGAGATAGCCAGTGTGTGTGCAGCATTATAAAGTTTTTAGTTGTTTCTGTGACACTTGATACTCTGGGATTTTTAACCATATACGTTTTAACATATATCTAGGAAGCATGTTAGGAGTGACATTGAATGATAGAATTAAAAATAGTGTGATAAGGGAAGGTTGCGGTTTGAAAGAAGATGTAGTGACTAAGATTGAAAAGAGCATGCTTCAATGGTTTGGACATGTTATGCGGATGAATGATAGCAGATTGACAAAAGGAATATATATGAGTGAAGTGGAAGGGCGGTTACGTAGGGGCCGCACTATGGGAATATAAGGTACTCTCCGTGTCAAAAATCTGTAACTTTCTTTCTGTACCTCCTTTTTATGTGAAATTTGGCCCATATATACTTTAATAAATTTCCCATCGAATGAATGCAGCAAATATAATGGTTTTGTATTTATTTGATAAAAAAATTTGAAAATTTATAAAATTTCATACTTTATGTAGAGAAATGAATTCAAAACTAAGTTTCAAAATAAAATTAAACATTAAAAATATCATACAATATAAGAGTACATTATAATTATATATAAAATATTTTATTTTAAATGATGTGCCTTATTGCTAATATTAATTTATATTCGGAGGTACGAATTGACTAACTTGTAACTTCAAGGAGAGATTTCGCTTCTTCAAGCAACTCTTGATGTATCACAACACTCGGCTTGCTTAAACTTGTAATATACGGATCAGAAGTATAGAGCAAAGTATGAAAAACATCTTCGTTTGTAGCTGATCGCGAACATTTTCTGGCAAGATGCAATCGAAATTTCTTGTAATCCTTATTACGCGCTTCTTGCGCATCTTCAGAAAGTTCACCGATTGGTAACACAGCAAAAAATTCAATAATCTTTGCTCCATGTATAAGAATTTTGTGTACAGATGAGGGCATATAGTACCAATTATACTTACTAACATATAATCGAGCTGTATCAAATGTATACTGTCCAAAGTTTGTTACATTTATAGAAAAACCAGAAGACATAACTTGTAAAATAATATACAATCGTTTTATCAATTCTATATCAACTCCAGTAATTTCCGCTGAACATTCATAATTCTGAAAAAACCTACGAGCAGTATTACCGTCATTACTGTTACCAGCACCTTGTCGTGGCTTATCTATATGTAAGCCAAGTAATTCCCGGAAACGTAATTGAACTTGCTTTTTCTTCTCTTCTTTCATTTTTTTTGTTTTCATCTGTTGTTGCTGACCACGATTGAAATGCCAAGTTGTAGGAAATGTGCAGAATCATCTCCATACACCTGATCCAGGCGTGTAAGGTGGAGAGGCCAAATTTAAATGAATTTTCGTTCACATCTCTAGCTATGACTTTGGCCAAGTCATTCATTTGTTTAGGAGTGGCACCACAAACCGTACAAGAAGCGCTAGACCGCGTTTCAGTCAGTACCTGTGCAACTTTTCCATCAATCATCGTCAAGAATAATTTGTGTTCCACTTGTATGACATCTTCATTGTGAGCTATAAGTGTTGGAGCTAGTTCGTTAATGTCGTTTTCGATCTCTCGAACTGTAGATTTTGTTTTTTGCGGAGTTTCCTTGGAAAATTCAATTGAAATTGGCATGCAATACCTTACAGAGGAACAGGTTGGGTTTCTCCATACTACAACATCATTATTTTTGTCTATAAGTCTCAAAGGTACGAGTGATACAATAAATAGATTGGCGTCTGATACTTGCTCGTTTTCCTCCCGTAAAATTTGCTTGTATTCACTTTGTCCTGATGAACCATCACATCCCCATTTACAATACAGCTCAAGGTGCTTCGAATCTGTTGTCACTGAATTTATTTTCAAAATCCGTCTTACTGTATGATCCAAAAGATCTTGCAACTTTACGTTAGCACCGATATTAGTAACAGTGATATTAGGCGGGTAACATTCCTTTTTAGCTTCATTTATCTGACTGTAAGACGGTAAAATAGCTCTTAAGTTCTTCTGAATGAGAGCTATTGTCAAATAACTGTATTGAGCTTTTGACAAATCAATATCTATGTATAATGCAAGAGCTTCTTCTTTATCGAATGTTAAGTGCTCTGAAATGTGCAATATGTTTTGCAAAACATTGCGTTTTTCGTCTTTCTCAATGTTGTGCACGATGCTCACAATTGAAGCTTCTTCATTCTCACCTGACGATCTCAGCCCTTGAACATGAGCGTTGTGCACAAATCCCATGCCATGCTCTTGGATGAGCTCCATATTTTTGCGCTTCTTTGTCCTTTCAGAACATTCTTCATAACTCTTAGATGGCCGACCACGGGCACTGGAAGAGTCATCAGTGCAGGGTTCGAGGGTTAAGGAAACTTTGAATTCACCATTTAACCATTCCAAATTCTCCTGCTCAAAACGATCTTTTTTCCTTTGGGCCTTATTCCACCTGTCATTACATTTGGATAACAATTGCTTCTGGAAACTTTTTGTAACAGTCTTTACATTATCGGGGGACAAATGATAGTTGTTCGCCAAATACTCCTCAATTGCTAGTGGATTTACTCCATTTATAATCAAAGTACACAAATCACGTCGAGTACAAACGAATTCACTCATATTGAAAGCTTTTTCTACAAAGACTTGTTATTCTTATAATTTAATCAAATTAATTGTTAGGTTGCTTCAAACTGGTATTCCTATTTATACCTATACAATTGCACTCAATTTTATGTAAACTCAACGAGTGCAAAACCGCATAACCTTCCTTTATTTTATTATCAACATTATTTTTAACATCGTTATCATTTGTTAACACAAATCGGAAACCACTAGTGATATCCAGTGTCTATCTTGCTTCATCATAGACCACAAACATTGCACTAAAATAACTAATTAAATTAATATTGATTAATAAAAAAAGCGGCTGTAACCCATTAGGACCTCGGACTTCTTATAAGAAAGGTCCTAGGTTCGAATCCCGAATCTGGCATCTCCGACTGCAGTATGAAATTTAAATGTGTTTTTCATTTACGTACATAATTTACAGCTGCTAACGGTGAGCGAAAACATTGTGAGGAAACCTGCCTATGCCTCAGGATAGGTAATAGTCAGTGCCTATTACGGCGATACGGTTCACTACCTATCACAGTGGGTGCTTTCTATCTAGTGATACGCGGGCTTCGAATGACCCATACCTAACATGCCTTCGAAATTTCGGAGATGGGCACTCAAGCCTCTGACTACCCCGCCATAATAAAAAAGGGAGTGTGTATACACAAGTCGTGAAGTTTATTTGATTGTTTATAAAAGCTTCATTGTATATTAGTATGTAAAATACTAAAAAATGGCCATTTACCATAAAATCAAGATTTAACGAAAAATCCCTCTTTGCGTGTTTTACCTAATAAATCCATTTTGCGCAAAATTTGCGCAAAATTTTATTTTGGATTATTATAATTTAATAGATTAAGCATCCAAAACTGTAAAAAAATCAACGGAGGCAGCTGGAGCTAACAATGATATTTCTGTTGAAAAATCGGAGTAATTGAAATTTGGTCTCATTCTTTATTGATTTGTATATTTATTTTTTCATGATTATTTGGATTTTTATTTCTTTAGTTTTTAAAAGACTAAGAAATGAGCTTTCCAAAAATATATAATATGTATATGTTTTAGACATATATAGGGTCGGAAACGTATCATGAAGTCAACAATTTTATTCATGTGATTTTACGTAGAATCAAAGTTTGTACTTTAGGTGTTCTAAACACATACTAATAATAAAAATATGATAAAAAAAACGTTACCATTGGAAAGAACGTTTATTTATGTACATAAAACCATGCATAGTTAATTCATACCTAACCATTTGTAAAACCTATTTTCGGCACGGTAAGTATGTCATATTCCCATAGTGGGCCGGCCTAATAAAGTCAAAGTCAAATGTTTTTATTCAATATAAGTACAAGAACAGTACATTCATTGAAAGTCAAAACATTTGCCTGACACTGGTTGTCTCTTGGCATTGAAATTCTACCGTTGGTTCGGAAGCCCTGGCTCGGAGAAGAACCAACAAGAAACTCCGGCTTTCAGGATTTTTTGCCCAGTGCCAGTTACAAAAACAAATTATAAAGAAACATAAAATTTATACACTTATTAACATAAATTATCTTTGCACATATAGCTTAGATGCACTCATTGCCAACCCTGAGCATCGGCGAGGTAGTCCCCGACCGCGTAGTAAGCGCCCCGGACTAGTCGGCCTCTAACTATAGTCTTAAATTTAGGTAAGGACAATCGCGTAATCCAGTCCGGTAAATGATTATAAAAACGCACGCAATTTCCAACAAAAGATTTCTTGACCTTTTGAAGCCTCGAGGGCGCCACATACAGCTTATGTTTGTTCCTAGTATTAATTTTATGAAAATCACAGTTTCTTCTAAAAATATTTCTATTTTTATGTACATAAATGACCCACTCATATATGTACTGAGCAACAATCGTCAAAATATCAATTTCTTTAAATTTTTCGCGAAGTGACTCTCTGGGGCCCATTCTGTAAATGCAGCGAACAGCCCTCTTCTGCAAAACGAATATTGTGTTTATGTCAGCAGCACAACCCCACAGCAAGATGCCATAAGACATAATGCTATGAAAGTAGCTGAAATAAACAATCCTAGCCGTGTACTCGTCCGTATATTCCCGAATCCGTTTAACAGCATATGCCGCGGAACTAAGTTTTTTAGATAAAACGCAAATGTGGTCTCCCCACTGCAGCTTTGAATCTAAAGTTATCCCTAAGAAGACAGTAGTATTTATTTTATCTATTTTCTCATTATTTATTATTAGATTGGTTTCGACACCATTAACATTTGGCAAAGTAAATTTAATACATTTTGTTTTATTATTATTAAGAACTAAATTGTTATATTGAAACCATTGAACTACATCTCCTATCACCGAGTTTATTGCTTGTGACTCATCAATCTTCCTGCTAATTTTAAAGATTAGGGATGTGTCATCAGCAAAAAGGACCGTCCTGCACCTATCTTTAGTTACAAAAGGTAAGTCATTTATGTATACTAGGAAAAGAAACGGACCTAATATTGAACCTTGAGGCTCCCCCATCTGGACTGTGCGACCCGACGACTGCTCCACACCAATAGTTACTTTTTGTACTCTATTACTTAAATATGATTTTATTACATTTAGTGAATTATTTTTAACTCCATAATGCTCTAATTTTCTTATTATTATATCATGTCGGACACAATCGAACGCCTTAGAAAGGTCACAGAAAATACCAAATGCATCCTGTGACCGTTCCCAGGCATCAAGAATCCCCTTTATTAGTTCTACACCAGCATCAGTGGTGGACAAACCTTTTGTGAAGCCGAATTGTTTAGAATGTAGTAGTCCGTTCAAATTAAAATGGTACAACATCTGATTTAACAAGATTTTCTCGAATACTTTACTTAATGCTGGTAGCACGGATATTGGACGGTAATTAGATGGGTCCAAGGTACTACCAGATTTATATATCGGTGTTACTCTACTTAGTTTCATTAAATCAGGGTACGAACCTGATTCTATCGAGGCATTGAAAACCGATGCCAGATAAGGTGCCAACAAGTCAATAATAACACTAATTGTTATGACCGAGTGTCCAAACAAATCCACAGTTTTTTTCTTACTAAAAGTTTTGAATGTTTTTATTATTTCTAATGGAGTTGTAGGCCTAAATCGGAACTCACCATCACAACACGGGGCCGACAACGCAAGCAGATCGCAAGCCTTCTCAGCGCAACTGTTTAGTGAGCTGGATGTCATCAAAGGGAGGTTTCCAAAATATTCTTCAAAACATGAAGCAACATCTGCTTCGCCACATAAAATTTTATTATTAAGTTTCAGCTTTAGATTATTTTGATTATAAGTTTTAACTCTACCAGTTTCAGATCTAATGACATCCCACGTTTTTGATTATATTTTTAGATTTGAGTATTTTATTCCTAATATACAGCGACTTAGCCTGGACACAAACGTTTTTAAATATCTTTGAATACAATTTTACATAGTTTCTAAAAGCTACACTAAAGTTTGTTGTTTTTGCTTCATACAATTGATACAATTTTGTCCTACTAACATGGATACCCGGTGTTGCCCAATCACTAAACTTCTTCCTTGAATTTATATTTAAAGTTTTTGGAATAAAAACAGATTTATGTTCCCCATCAATTAGATCAAAAACTGTTTGGAACATTTTGTTAGGACAGCTACTGTGAATATTAAACAATCTTAATTTGTTGTTAATTTGTTCTCTAAAACGTTCCAGACGCCGTTCAGTTACCGGAATACAAGTTATAAGCTGAGAATTAATAGAATATACATTTTTGTTAAATGAAGCTAACAGGCCACTGTGATCAGACCTCAAAACATTAATAATTTTGCTGCTGTTTGGCTTCTCATTACTGAATATATTATCAATACATGTAGCAGAATGGCTGGTCACCCTTGTTGGGCTTTCAAATATTCTATCCAACCCAAAAGACCAAAACAAATTTAGAAGTCTAGTAGCCTGTGTCGAGGACTCCAAAAGATCAACATTGAAATCACCACAAAAGATTATGGTCTTATTAGATTTATACAGTTTAAGCAACACCATTTCCAAAATGTTCTCAAAGACACAGAAGTCGCCATTAGGTGGCCTATATAAGCAACAAACAATGAATGCATCTGCCTCCACACAGGACATTTCTATTATTTTTTCTACACTTTCTGAGATTATATCATTGCGAACCTTATTTTTAATACTTTTATGCATAATTATCATAGAGCCACCGTGTATTGAATTTTCACGGCAAAAAGAACTAACAATATTATGATTTTTAAAATTATATACTAATTCATAATCTTTGGCCCAGTGTTCACAAATACAAAAAACATTTATATTATTATTATTTAAAAATAATTCAATTTCCAATTCCTTTCCAGCTATGCTTTGAATGTTCTGATGAACAACACTAAGACACTGTGTGGAGTTAAGCTGTGCACAAGTTTCATTTCTGATGCAAGGGGAATCCTCTTTTGTCAAATAACTTAATTTAAATTAATATTTGCAACCTCTTCCTTTGAAGAGATGCATGAATCAAGCCCAAAAGGGGCAATGTCAGAGGCCAGTGAATTGGCTTGGTCAAAACTAAAATAAAATTGTAGCATTTCAGCTACTTGTTTTTTACAACTATTGTTGAGATAGTAAGCATCTCCAGTAAAATATAATTTGGTCTTTAAAATACAATTTGTATCTATTAATTTAATATTACTATTATGCACTGAAATAGTGTGCATAGTCTGATTTAATATATACCTATATTTATTTTCTGCGGGGGTCAATGTCTTAGAATAAGGCAAGGTACACAGAATTATACGTTTAATATGTTTTTGAGTTATTAAATTATCTATATGTTTAATTAATCTATGTTTATTTAGATTCCCCCTGCGACAACACATTAGAAGCAATGTCATATTGCATTCTAACCTAGTTCTCAATATATTGTCAATTAAGTTGTCAAAATCAGGTCCTGGTAGGCAATTGTTGTAAATTGCCGTATTTGAAAGTTCACTACTCACCATTACACCGATATTTTTCACCATTTCATCACCATAAATATGAACTAATTTGTGATTTAACTTTTTATTTAAATTAATTTGTTTAGGTGATGAACATTTAGTATTTTTCTTAGAACTGGCTATAGAAACCTGTGACACATCGGCACAAGGACATCCTGCAGCCACAAGCGAATCAAAACGCTCCTGGTTCTCCCTACAAAGTTTTAGGAGCTCATCCATCTCCTCATTATACCGGGCAATATCTGCCTGAGAACTCTCATAACTTTGAGTCACAGCACTCAATTCACCCTCCAGCAGAAGTACCTTCCGGTGAAAAGCCTGTATCTCACAGTCATGCCTACTATTAGCTAATTTGTGGTGACTGTAAACTGATTTAAGTTTATTATTTAAATTATTGTTTATAAAAGATTTTTTGTTTCCTACACAAAGATAAGTTTTATTTATTAATTTATTTAACTTTCTTAACCTTTTCCTACAATTTCTTGACATAGGGGTGGCAGAAACACTGAAGCCGGTCTTCATGACAAGGCGCTGATACTGCTGGTTAGCTTCTGCAGATTGAAGTCTCTTCACCTCCATGTTCAGGGATCTCACCACCTCTTCGGACTCACGCAGGGCCAACTTCAGTTGTGAGATCTGCAATAGGGCATCTTCATACTCCAAACTGCACTGATGGAAACCAGCCAGAGCACTGCACACATAGTCCCGTTCCGCCACCACCTCTGCTAACTCTCTGCATCTTTCAATACCAATTCGGACTTTAACCTAGTGTTTTTCTCAACTATGAGTAACACTTCCTTCTCGCTATCCTCGTGCTCCGAGATTAGTCCGGAACACTTGTCCTTAGTAGTCTGAAGTTCACTAAGGGTGTTTCTGAGTTTTAATTCGAGTTCACGAATGGTTTGAGACTGAGTATTCATTTTATAAGTCGCCATTAAGGTAGACAAGATAATAAATAATTGTATGTTGAATTGATATTCTGTTAAGGTTATTATTAGTAGATTAAACTAGGAAACGAGAAAGAAATGCACCACACTACAAGTATACCACGAATATTTAGTATAATTTTACGTTTTTAGCAATTAAATGAGAGAGAACTTTCAAATACACTCAACGGTAACAGATACTTTAAGTTGATCAAAAACACTATATCTCAATATAATTTACACTTAAAACACTAAAACACTGTTTAATATTAGCTTATTTCGGTTTATATAGTCTTAAAATACTCAGAATGAGCATATAAACAATTAAAAATCAATTAAAAAGTTAGAGCTGATTTTGACGTTACAATGGTTTTTTTTTTTTATAAGACGTATAACAGTCAGATAGACGCTATATTGATCAGGATTGGGACAAATGGGGATCCGTGATCTCTACCTACCCCTCTACAGGGAATCAGGCGTCATTTGTATGTATGTATCTAGGAAGTGCCTTTAACCGCCGAGTGTATGAGTGTCAATGAAGGGAATCCAGATCCAGGATCAGTGATCTCTGTCGACTCTTCTACAGGGAAACGGGCGTGATGTATATAAATATCTACCAATAGCGTATTATCTATAAATATTCTTTTATTATATAGCTATTGTGAGGAATTTTTGTCATGTGTCTGAATGATAAGTATTCTTTTATGGATTACGGAAATATGGAGATTGTCAGATTTCAAGATGGTTTGTTGGTGCAGTTGTATCGAGATATATATGTAATAATGTGTATGTTTGTATGTGTATGTTATGTGTATATGTTTGTATGTGTCTTTTTGACTATGAGGTAACTAGATACTCGTACTTAATACTGACGTCCCAAGCTAGCACCGAACTTCGTAGTACAGCAGGTGCAAAATCTCTAATGTTCGTAGCGTTCCTTTAATATTTCCCGTAGAACATTCACTTGCTACGATATCGTTTTATACGTTTTCACGGATAACCGTAGCATACTAAAATTTCGTACTACGACTACATACGAGTTCAACTATTAAAAGTTGTGTAAGTACTTTGAGAATATCATAAATTTTCATTACGACTGCAGAGTATAACTTCATTTTGGCAAAAAAAATCATATTCACGACCTTGCAATCCTTGGGAGGTGGACATAACCTTGAAGACATGAAAACATCTTCTTCGTCACTTTTCAGCACAAATACTGAGCCTTAGACCCTTATTTGCCTCCTATGACAGGCTGGGAAGAATGGCAGCTAGTTAGCCTTCTTTTAACGTCCCGCAATACCACGGGAATATATAAGGAATTTAGTTCTAGTACAGTACTTAGAAAAACCTATGAATAATAGTACATCTTACATTACACTCAGTAAATAATATTCTATTAATGTTCCAGACTAGGACGAGGCATACATACATACACATCACGCCCGTTTCCCTGTAGAGGGGAAGGCAGAGATCATGAATCCCCATCTGACCTGATCTTGACAACCACTTTTGCTTTATTGACACTCATACACATTCGACGATTAAAGGCCCCTTTAAAGTCATTCTTTATTACTATGATGTTTATCTGACAGTCATATTATATCTTCTTGGGTCGGCCCCTACGAAACCACCCTTCCACTTCACCCATATATGTATATACCTTTAATCAATCTACTATATACCTTTAATTCATTCACAAATCACGCCCTGTAGTCATTTTCGGAGTGGACAAAACCTTGAAGACGGTACTATCTTCTAGGTCACTTTTTAGCATTAATATTCTTGTTGTGATATTATTTGGAACTATGGTTTCTAGCCCGTTGCCCAATTAGTTCCATTTACCCCTAGTTCTTTAGCCTACAAAATGCCGGAAATAATGGCAGCTAGTTATCATTCTTTTTACGTCTCAGACTAAACGGGAGTCTAGTCTAATCTTCTTTGCTTATCTGAAAATTTACATTCATCACACTAATAATAATATTCGGTCATCATTACACCAATTGAACTAGCCCCTTGGTAAGTACATTTAAGACTTGTGTTAAGGGTACTAGTCAACGTAAATTTAAGAAATATAAACATCTTATATATAGTTAAATACATATATAGCATATATAATCAACGACCAGACTGGAAAGCAGAAAAAAGCGTAGTTCTTAACTCTGTCTCCACCGGGAATCGAAGCCGAGACCTCATGATTAGCGTTTAGGCGTCTAACCGATCGCGCCACGGAGGTCGTCAAACTACTATTTTATTAAAACGAGACAATTATTGCAATAAGTACAATATAATGATCAGATAAAGTTCAACAATAGCTCGGTAGCAAACAGAACTTTGGGCATAATTCCTCTTAACAACTCTAGTTCGGAACATTCATAATATAATGGAGACGTGATGTAGCTTTTATGTAGTTTTCTTAGGAGAACTTTTAATTGGGATTGAATGCTAACGAAGTTCAGTAGTTAAAAGGGAATGCTATTACCCGGAATTGACTCTGGTTTTAGCTAAGGGAAGAGAAGAAATAATGCTCTAATAGAAAAACTAGAATAATATGAAGCTATACTTGAACATCATATTTATCTAGATAGAACGGTGTCACCAATAAAAATATATTCACGACCTTTAATCTCTTTCGAGAGGGAAAAAACCTTGCAGATATATAATCTCCTAGGTCACTTATTAGCACGTTTGGCGTTGAGCTACTAACCAGTCTTCAATGTTCCATATAACATCACAACTCCAATCCAATATTCATGCCAAAAAGTGACCTTGGAGCAATCGTTTCTAAGGTTCTGTCCACCCCGAAAGCGATTAAAGGACGCTAATATATATATATATATATATATGTATGCAACATACAGAAGTCAAAGAAGACATGATTAATAACTAACGGGACTTATCGCATAAGTTTTTATATAACAAAGTTACCTTTATAAACCAGACGTTTCGGCTACGTTGCAGTAGCCATGGTCACGTGCAGACTGTCAGTTACGCGATAAGTCCCGTTAGTTATTAATCATGAATATAAATGACGAATCTATTAAAACTATAGTCAAAGAACACAATTAAATAATGGATGTTAAGGGTGCACAAGTATTATAAAGGCCGTATTATAAAGCCTCCCACACACGTCGGGATCAAACGCTAGCCTCTGCTTTATCTCACTTGCAAATCAGGAGATTAGCTGTGACATGGGTCTGATGTTAACGACGTTAAGTGGCCGAGGTAGACAGCGGTTGTGGATTAGAATAGGTGTGTAGCTTATTAGTTGGGGCTGAAGGGTCTACGTTTCGTTGCTTAGCGAAATATGTATACGTATATAGAAACAGATAGATATATATTATCTATTATATATTATCTAATCTACATTAGCGACGGGGCAGACAGAATGTATCCATAGCCACATTAAAAGACCTTAAAAAGTCACTAGCCTAATCCATATACATAAGTTTTTCATGCTTCCCGTTATTAATAAATTGTTGCTGTCTGTATTAAAGTTGCATTTGTACATATCAGCTCGGCATGTATCATAAGTACATGCTCATCGAGCCTTATCGAGGGATAGGCAGAGATTACGCATCCCCATCTGTCCCGATCCTGACGATCCACTTTAGCTTCATTGACACCTTCTCCTACCCATTCTGGTATAGGTTACAGGTACTTCTAACGTCACCCTTTTTCAATTGTAGGTTTATACAGTAACGGCTGGTCTATTAATGCAATAAGTAGTACCTACAACGCGTTTGGCAATTTATTATAATATTGTAATAAGAGGTCTATTTAAAAGGTACACCATTTACGTACAGTATCGGATGTAATAAATAATACTTAAAACAGTTGTAACCTAATATTAGACTTAGAAATTCCTTGTTTATTTTGGATAAGTAGTACCCTTGTTTCTTGAATAAAGGGGCAATCATTATTCAATCAAGACTAAGTTTTATTTCATCCCTGCTCGCTTCATCACACAATATAACTTCTATTTGACTGTCATAATATGTACCAATATCAATGGAATCAATGCCGTCGAAATGCGGTCAATGAGAAGCATGTTTGAAGTGACATTGAATAATAGAATTAAACATAATGCGATAACGGAAGTTTGCCGTTTGAAAAAAGATGTAGTGACTAAAATTAAAAAGGACATGCTTCGATTGTTTGGCCATTTTATGCGGATGAATGATAGTAGATTGACAAAAAGAATATATGTGAGTAAATTGGACGCGTGGTTTCGTAGGAGTCGCCTCAATAAGACATATGACCGTCAGATAGATGCCATATTGGAAAAGGGTGTCGTTAGAAGTACCTATGTATAACCACCGAGTGTGTATGAGGAAGTGTATAAGTGTCAATGAAGCGATAATGGTCTGTCAGCATCGGGACAAATAGAAATCCATAATCTCTGCCTAACCCTCTACAGAGAATCACGCGTGGTGTGTATGTAAGTATATATCAATGGAAATTCATCTATCAATAAAGACAATGTGTTCACTATGAAATACTTTTCACAGAAATAGCGTAGAGGTTCTTTTTCCGAAGAATAAACAGCTTTCATAGGACCAGGCTATTCTGGAACGTACGTAAAAAGAATTCTGAGTATTCCTCCTTACATGTCGTCGGATGGACGTTAATTAAATCTAATGGACGAAGGAAGTTTTTTCGCAGTGTTTCGTACCAAACAAAATATGTGAATATATAAGATATAAAAAATATATTATAATGAAGACAATTTAATCCAAAAATGTCGCAAAAGGTTTGTAGTAGTTTGGGTTATTAATAAAATATACGCAACATGTCCTATTTTCTTGTAAAAGAGGAAAACAAACGCGTACATGCCCATTAACCCATACGGGGTAGTCAAAGGTTCAGGTATGCATCTCCACAATCGCGGAGGTAGTAATTCTATGGCTACCTTGAACCGACGTGCTGACCAGATAGTTAGTGCTTAATGTGAAAGGTAGCAAGCCATGTCGCTATTTACAAGCACTAACTATTAATTTTGTTATAAATAGATTAGGGAAAACATCGTACTATTTCTTATAAAATGAATAAAATAGCAAATCTTTCAAAAATATGAATTGTTTAAGAATGTAATAAATTTTAAATCATACAAAATTTCACTTACCATGTAACCAAAATGAAGGTAGTTATAATAAATGCCCATTCAAAAGTACCCGCATTTTACCAAACGGATTTATCAGGCCAATGTGACAGGTAGTGATTCATATCGCCCTAATTGGGAAAGCAAATATTAGTAAATATTATTTGATACCATCATCACGCCCTAAATTTTTAAACGGGAAAACAGAGCTAAGGAATTCAATATTCCGACAGCAAATTGTGGATTTTATTAATCATCATAATGACATATCATATTTGACGAAAGAATTTTTTATTTGAGCATGCAATTATCTACGAATATTTTCTGTCAATTTAAGCGATTTCACATAAGAAGCAGAAGTTATAATGTTATACCTGCTACAAAACGTATTAGACATAAAAAAGGCTCTGTTTTCTTGGCACCCTATTGCCTTAAGGTCTACTATTGCTTTTTAGCACAAACGCAGTTCAATATCAGATCTTTAATAGTGTGAAGTTGGTACTGGATGACCTAAATAATCAAATTTCTCCATTGAAATCGGGATAAGTGTCAAATTACGGTTACAAAATGCTAATTCACTACCAGCTTTACTATTACTGATCTGATATTTTTCAAAAAGCATTAGGACTAAGGGCCCTGGTATACCGTAGGAGGTGACGAACGGCGCACGATTAAAAGGTATCGATTGGGCTAGCAACCTGTCACCAGCATTCCATATCATAACCCATCCATCCATCCATCCTTAAAGTAACTTAGGAGATATTATACTGTCTCTGTCTTCTGTCCCCCCCAAAAGGGATTAAACGACGAGAATATATGTATCACTACATAGTATAAAACAAAGTCGCCTTCTCTGTCCCTATGTCCCTTTGTATGCTTAAATCTTTGAAACTACGCAACGGATTTTGATGCGGTTTTTTTAATAGATAGAGTGATTCAAGAGGAAGGTTTATATGTATAATAACATCCATTAAATAGTGGAGTAGGCTATATATTTTATACCCGTGCGAAGCCGGAGCGGGTCATTAGTACAGTAAAAAATAAAACTCTGAGCACCTAATACAGTAAGGGAATGTTTTCAAGTGGATTTGAAACGGTAATGCACTTTAAGGCTGTTGGTTGGATGCCATTAGCAGATTGAACCACACTTTTAAATTACTCTTAGCTCGTGAACCATGTGTTTTAAAATGCTAAACACTGAATGTAAACCTGTGCTGGTCTAGGAATTGGAACGAGTAAGTAGCTGCCTGCATTTTAGCTCATTTAAAAGCATTTGCTCAAGTGTTTGAATGAAGTAATGTGATTTTGTATACAATACGATTTTATTTTCATGGTTAAATAATTATTGTATATGAACTTTGGTAAATATTTTTAATGTCAAATGAATGTTGCGTGACGACCTCCGTGGCGTGATTGGTTAAACACCTGAACGCTAATTGTGAGGTTTCAGTTTCGATTCCCGGTGGAATAACTGCGCTTTTCTCCTACTTTCAAGTCTGATCGTTGATTATACAGGGTGGCGCATTCAAAATGGTCAGTATGGGAAAGTCTGAAAATACAAGAGATACGAAGATTTGTTCTTAGGAACCATGTCATCGATTTTGATAAAAAGAAAAACTGCACTCATATTTTCTTTGAAAAAACAACTGTATCCAGTACGGGAATCGAACCCGGTTGCTTAGAAAAATAAATTGACCCTTTTCACTTTTTCTTTTTAAATATCGATTGCGTAGGTCTTAAGCTGTAAATGTCTGTATGAAACATGGTGTCGAAAATGAATAAAATGCATTGTTTTGGCATACTTTAGTTTATCATAGTAGTGTACATACACTGTAACAATATTCAACATACCTACATGTAAAATTGTCTCTATGGCTGTTTGTAGTTTTGTACTTCTCTACTTGTTACATACACTTATCATGTGGCATTAGCATTGGATTAATCCTTTAAGGAGGTTTTGTTATCTACAGTAATCAAAAACTAACAATCTATTGAAAAGTCTACTTAAATGACGTGTTAAACCATTTTAGAAAATTTCTTGTGGGATTACGTTAAGGATGAATTATACAAAACAAGCTATGACACCATTGAAGAACTAAAAGTAGCAATAAAGTCTATTGTAACGCAAATTCACCACATGAAAATACATAATTCAATAGTAAGATCGTTACCTAAACGTGTTGAATATTGTATTGAAAACAACGGTGGTCACTTAGAAAACCTACTATGATGAACTAAAGTATGCCAAAACAGTGCATTTTATTCATTTTGGACACCATGTTTCATGGAGACATTTACAGCTTAAGACCTACACAAGCGATATTTTAAAAGAAAAAGTGAAAAGGGCCAATTTATTTTTTCAAAGCAACCGGGTTCGATTCCCGTACTGGATACAGTTGTTTTTTCAAAGAAAGTATGAATGCAGTTTTTCTTTTTACCAAAATCAATGACATGGTTCCTAAGAACAAATCTTCGTATCTCTTATAGTTTCAGACTTTCCCATACTGACCGTTTTGAATGCGCCACCCTGTATATGCTATATATGTACGAGTATTTATCAATCTATAAAAAGCATAGTTATTAAATACTTCATACTTCATAATTAATATGCGTGGACGAGTACCCTTAACACAAGTCTTAAATGCACTAAGCAGAGGGCTAATTCAATTGGTATTATAATGTCCTACAATATTATAATAATAATTCTGTGTTGGTTAGGAAAAGGGAATGAGTCATGCAGGCTAACTTTACAGTAGGGCTTAAAAAAACAAATTGTGGTGAGCGCGGTCGAAGTTTATCTAAGATAATTCCATAAATTATTAACACAGTCTTATTATGCAATACTTTTCATATTTATTTAGATTTAGGTTGCAATTTAATAAAACAAAAAAGAAAAATTTTCTAATATATCTGAAAATAATTGACTCAACCCCTTTTTCTGTACTATAAATATGTTAATTAATATTAGTAAATAAACTTGTCTCTGCAATCAAATCTGTTATTTTACCATAAAAAATATATATTGATAGTTTACGATAATTAAAAGAAATAACAATAATAGTTAATAATCAGTAATACTTTATTCATCATTAAAATCTTCTAAATCAGGGTTTCCAATGGTATTTTGTATGGTAGTTGGTAAAGATTTATAAAAGCCGTGGCCATCATTTTCTATTAAATGTAAAATAGTGAGAAGATCCTTCTTCTTTTCTTCAGAAATGGGCACTGGACCATCGTAACACTTTTGAGGTTGTAAATCATCATTTGCTTTTCCCCTTCGACAAAACGAAATTTCCTTAAAAGTGTCAAACTCACACAATTGTGTTTTGAACTTAACTATACCTGTTTCATATTGACCAGAAAAATAAAACCATTTCACGTCATGCCATACAAATTTGTCGTCAGAACTATCTACTTTCCGGAGCTGTAAGGGACCCTTATACAATAATGCAAAATCGAGGAACATGCTGTTGCTCATCACAATTACATTTATATTTTTATTGGTGCTCCTTACCAGGTTGTACCAGTCTCTAGGTAAATGAATACTCATACCGGTTGTCTTCTTTTTTTTCTCAATTTGTGCATGAACTGTGTCAGATTCCATGTGCGTATGACCAGGTACTAAAAATTTGTGTTCTATCTTGAGATCAGGACGTAGTTTTGTTAAGCACAGGAACATAGCTACCACATGGCTGTTTTTATTCTGCCCACCACATGTATCCAAATAAAATGTGATTTCTTTTATCTCTGGTGGTAAATTTGAAATAAAATTAAATAAACATGAAGCAATTTGATTGACCCCGCGGCCTCCTTCAGCTTCGTGCCACATGTAGCAATAGCTTTTTTTAGTAAAACAATCGTATATAGTTAAATTAAAAGTCTATAGAAGACGCTTGTAAAATACTATATTAGTTTGAAGAAATGGTGTAGCCAGACATTGTTGAAGATCAAAACTGTAAACTCTTTTCGAATCAGAACACTTATTTTGTCCGCTTTTTTCATTTCATAAGCAGCACCAGCCTCTGATTGATGAGTAAGCAATTGCTTTTTAAATTCCTCAACATCTTGAGAAGGTGCAACTTTGATCTTCATATTTAAAGAATCACATGTGTTACATGTATCCAGGGCTGGTTGTTTGAAAGATAATCCCATAGACCGAAATACTTTACCGAAGAACCCGTATGAAACGGGATTGGATACCTTAAGTTTATACTTCTCGTACATAACTGAAATGGACAAACTAGTTTGCAAATATTTTTCGCTGTGTGTCTTCGGCTATAATGTGACTTGTATACCGGATATGAACTATTGTGGTCTTTTATAGCTTTAATCTTATCGTCAGAAATTTTGTTTGGTGGCACACTTGAACCTCTTTTATCTGACGTTATAATACCTGATAATTTTTCAGTTTTTTTTTTAGTAATTACTTCAACGTTTTTATTAGTTATAGCGAACGTCTTAAGGAAGCAGACTTTGCAAACTTGAATCATATTACCATTCAACCTCAAGTGATAAGTATGATTAATCGCTCGAGGCTTAGGGTCTTTATCTGTGCAACGTATTAGTTGTGTCTTTTTCTGTACGACCAGTATTAAACTGGTTAAGTAATCAGTCCGTTTATTATAGTCACCAATTGTCCATAGCTCTTTACAAAGTGTTTCTTGATCTTGCCTCGTAATTTTCTCTCTGCATTTCATCCGACACTCTGATAATGCAGTTACCCTTCTTTCTTCTATTACTCTTCCAGATTTTGTTTCATACCGTTCACCCTTATTGCGTTTAGCCTGACGAATTTTACGATTATTAAGTCTTTGTCTTCTACGGTTGGCTGAAACAACGATGTTTTCCGGTTCTTCACCATCATCATTTGATTACGTAGAACTTGTGGAAACATTAGTTTCATCGGTGGGGTTAAATGTTCGGTCCTGAGTACTATCATCGGAGTCAAAATCAATTTCGGTGGTTGATCTAGCGTTAGTATCATTCTGATTAACTTGTGATGACGTGCTCGAAGATGGTTGATTTGTAAAGATAAAAATAATATT
Source organism: Leucoptera coffeella (assembly GCA_030578115.1). NCBI lineage: Eukaryota > Metazoa > Arthropoda > Insecta > Lepidoptera > Lyonetiidae > Leucoptera > Leucoptera coffeella. The sequence goes on along the minus strand of JAMBLF010000032.1, from coordinate 325,723 downwards.
ATTTTGTCATTTAATAAAAAGGTTATGTTGTGATACGACAACTTATGAATACAATCGTAAGGGTACGTTGTGGCTGGGTGTTAGAGTTTAATGATTGATAGCATTACTATTCAACCCTGGTCCCTTCTCTATCATTGTCACTCAGTAACAATGTTATCTACAGTTTAGTTTTGTACTTGTTTAAATCAAGTGGTCAATACTGCTAGTTCTGCAGGTTATAGTTTAGTGGTGTCATTATGGCTGTATGGCGTTACATACGTTACAAATGCATGTGTTAGAAATAGATGCCTAAAGTCATAATTACAACACTAAATTCTATTGAGAAATCAGTGTCAACCAACTGATTCATAAAGTAGCATATACCATGTTCGATGAAAGCCATCAGTAAACCATACCTACCTATTAAACTCTGGGTAACATTTGGTTCTACACTCATAAGTGTCGTGAAAGAAAGTGTGTTGTAACAGTTCGAAGGCGTGTAGTCGGCATCATCGACATCTGAAAAAAAAAATCAAAACAATATTTTAATTTTACATAATTTATCAGTACTCATATAGCTATTAGTTACTATTAATAATAATAATACACTTACCGATGTTGTTTGACCTAGTGTTATGTTCTACTGCCAAATCTGACTGAGTATGAAGTTCTAACTCAGTCTCCAAACCGTAAGATGGTAAAGGAATGGAATTTGCTTCAAAATCAGTAGGAGCTACTCCTAAATCTGATAGAGTTATAAGTCCGGATTCACTATCAGATGCCTCAGATGTGGGCAGATCAGTATTTGTTGAACTCCTTGAAGCTGAAATGGTCAAAATACGCAGTGGTGGTGGTGGTGGAAAGAGGTTCACTTGACTTAACTCGTTTTTCCGAGTTAGAGCACGATGTTAATGTTCGTTGATGTAATAGAATAAGGAGATGAGTCAACTCGACTCTCTTTTTCTTTTTCAGAATAATAACAAATTGCATGCGTCCCCTTTTGTCTTACAAGTCAATGAACCAGACAATGCCAAATTTATGACATATCTCCTTTTTACCTTAAAATTATTAGTATTTAATTTCCGAATACGTAAAAATCACATAATACAAAAATGTTGACTCATCCCCTTTTTCCTAACCACCACAGAATTATAAATGTGAAAAGCTAAGGAAGGGATCGCAGAGCTGGTAGCTTCCTCCGCCAGAGAATTAGTCTGGCTATTCAGAGGGGGAATGCTGCCAGCATATTGGGCACTCTGCGCTCCAACGACAGCGACGAATTTTTAGATATATTAAATTTATAGGTAATTATTTTAATTAATTTTAAGTTTGTATATATTTTGTTAATTTATTGTAAATATTTCATTGATAAATAAAGGGGGTATATAATTCAAGTAAAGGTGCTATTCTTACTATATTATTTTAAGCAATAAGTTCGACAAAGTTACTAGTATCTACTTATAACAGCATCAATATAACGATAGATTCCTGAGGTGGATTTTTAGAACATCAAAGAAACAAGCAAATTAAACATAAAGACAAACGCGTTCACGATTCATCTCCGTAGTAGTGAAAGTAGTAATTCCATTGCCACCTTTACCCCATGTGGTAACCATATAGTCAGTGCTCAATGTGACAGGTGGTAACCCATGTCGCCATTTACAAGCACACACTATTACCTGTTCGAGAAACAAGTAGGTTTACTCACGATGTTTTGCCTCAATCTAAAGCTAATCGTGTCTTAGAATCAAACATCGGTAGCACATGCATGATTGATTCACTGATTAGCTTCTCGGAATAATTGGATCTTATCTTAATGGCCTGTATTAATCGGATTAACCTATAGACTTATTAATGATAGACTTCACTCGATATTAATGCTGTGTTTTGATGGAATGACAATATCAACTCTAATCTCTATCTAATAAGGATTCATTTACGATTATAATGTATCGATATAAATATGCATATATATTCTCTATGTCCCTGATGGGATAGGATTGAAACTATCGATCGCAATCTGGAACGATCTTGACAAATCTCTTTTGTTTCACTCACACCCATTACCTTTCTCATACAAGCCATTCTGTTCTTCACGCTCTTTTATAAGAAAAAGATCCTTATTTACATACATATATATATATTATATATATAAATGTGATGAAGGGAATGAAATATTTTCTTTCTGATATTTTCTAGAGTATTAAAATAACATGAGATCTGGATATAATAATTATATATGTATACTTTATAAATTAACCCTCACCTCACAATTCAATAGATTTGATTATTTGAATAATACGTATAATACGTTAAAATAGAAGACATAACTATAAATTCACAATCATTCGTGCTTCAGTACATTGCTGACACAAGAAGCAAGCTACAAGCTAAGCGCTGAATTTAGCACAGGAAACCTAATGAATAAATTTGACAACTTAGATACCTGTACTCGCAACTCTGAGTTGTACCGAGTTGTCTAAGTTCCCATACTTCGGGGTGGAACAATACGCTGACAGTGTTGCGAGACCGTTCAACTAAGTTCTCTTTACACTATCTGCAATCGCAAATGTTGGTCTTTGTTAGGTTGGGAATAATTACACACAGCGAAATACACATGTAACGTAACAAAACCAACATATATATATATATACTAGTAACCCGCTCCGGCTTTGCACAGGTATGAAATATATAGCCTACTGCACTATTTAATGGATGTTATTATACATATAAACCTTTCTCTTGAATCACTCTATCCAGTAAAAAAACCACATCAAAATCCGTTGCGTAGTTTCAAAGATTTAAGCATACAAAGGGACATAGGGACAGAGAAAGCGACTTTGTTTTATACTATGAAGTGATATTCGTGAGGTCCCGAGTACGATTCCCGGTGGCAGTTAAGGATTTCGCTATTCTTCTGCTTTATAGATTAGTGTTTGATTTCTATATGTATTCGCACGTACATATATTCACGCCTCTACGTCTCTAGGGGTAGGCAGGTCCTATTGATCGCCACCTGGAACGATCCTAACAAATCTTCCTTGCTTCTCGCGGACCCATTAACCTTCTCATACATGCTCTTCTATTCTTCACGCTACGTACACCTGTATTACCGTTCTTATTTTACTTATTTATTCTAGACTTTATCGCCTTTATTCTAAGCTTCTGACTATCCCAAAATGTATTAAAAGTCGAAGACATAACATAAAACCGATGATCAAATCGAAATTTACTATAGACCTAGACATATTATCATGCTATTTCGACAATATTGCATATGGTAAGGCCCAATAACACATATAACAGTCAGATGGACACAATATTGGCAAAGGCTGACGTTAGACTAAACCGCCGAGTGTGTAAGAGGAGGTGTATGAATATCAATGAAGCGAAAGTGGTCTGTCAGGATTAGGACACATAGGGATCCGTGATCTCTGCCTATCCGTCTACAGGGAATCAGGCATGATGTGTATGTATGTTAAGAATGTAATTGAAAAGTTTGGGGATCCCAGGATTGGAGCATTTTTCTCTCAGAGAAGCTATTAGCTATTCAGAGGGGGAATGCTATCAGTGTCTTGGGAACCCTACCATTCTCTGACAGCGATGATTATAAAGATATTTTCTATGTAATTTAATTTTTATTTCTACTTTAGGTTTAAAGTTTTAATTCTTTGTTGTATTGTATATAATAAATATATAAAACTACTTTCAATGTTAAGAACCTCTATGGAGGTTGATTCAAAATAGCAGATGTATCGAAAAGATGCGAAGGCGTAATGAAGGATAAAGTTCGCGAGGTTAATGAAAGGCTCGTGTTTTTGTCTATATCCGAGAATGTAAACTTCAATGTTTGTGTTCAATTAAAAGTTAGCTTTATTATAGGAAGGTTCTGGTGTGTTTTGTGTTTGTATGCTAAAAGAGCAAAAATAACATTCCAATATTCAACTGTGTAGAACGAAACGACACGTAAATATTTTACTACATTGCAATATTTGATACAGAAGCCTGTTTGTATTTGTTTTATATTTTAAACGTTTTTTTTCGCGACGTATTTGCTTATATACAGCGTAATTCACTTAGAACTATATAACAATTATGTAGCGTCATAACATATTTAATATATGCCTCTTAAAAAACACATATATAATTACATATTACGGGCGTTTCCCTAGAGAATATAGAAGTAGTAATTACAGTTCCCTTTATGTCTTGATATTAGGAAAAAATAAAGATACATATACATTCACGTGCTTACATTCATCCTTTCGGTGTGTACAGAGATATTATATGTATTTCCTAGATCACTTTTAACATAAATATTGGGTTTCTGATGTCAAATGGTACGGTTCTGACAGTTTACTAGGTCGTCACCAAATATATTTACCCCTTAGTCGCAAGACCACATGCTGGGACGAACGGCAGCTAGTTCACATTATTTTCGCGTCCCATGACTAACACGGGAACGAGAAGATAATATGAAAGATTAAATTTTATAACCTCAGAGTAAGTTCACTATTCCAAATATAATGTATGTTACTAGCTTGGAGTAATTAATAAGAGGAATGGGCCTTACGCAATATTTGTATGGAAACTTGTGTGGCATTATGACGATTTCAATGACCTCCGTGGCGCGATCGGTTAGACACCTGAACGCTAATCGTGGGGACTCGGGTTCGATTCCCGGTGGTGGCAGAGTTAAGAACTACGCTTTTCTACTGCTTTCCAGTCTGGTCGTTGATTATATATGCTATATACGTATTTTTCTGTATATAATATGTATACATTTCTTAAATATACGTTGACTAGTACCCTTAACACAAGTCTTAGATTTATTTACCAAGGGGCTAGTTCAATTGGTGTAATAATGTCCAAATATTATTATTATTACGCGGGGTGAAACGAGGTACGCAAGATGGAGATACATATTACAACCTATTAAAACACCGTATCAGCTAATCAAATCAGGTATTTTCTTTCCACTACACATTTTTAGACTCCGCACCAATTAAAACACGCTATTTGGACTCCGCACCGCGTAACGGGGACCGCTACTTACGCCGGGTCCTCTTTATATTTGGTTCGTGGTTACTAGATAGTCCCGTGTTAGCGGGGACGCAAAAGAATGGAAACTAGTTGCCGTTCTTCCCGGCATGTCGTAGAAGGTGACTAAGGGATTAGAGGTCAATGGAATCTGTTGACCGATGGCCTGTAACCTGTCACCAATATTCCAAATAGAATCACAACCCTAATGTTCAAACTAAATAGTGACCTTTTAGATATTATCCTCCAATCTCCAAGGTTCTGTCCACCCCGAAAGGGATTACAGTACGTGAATGTATGTACTAGATAGTAACAAACCCATGACGCATCAGTTTTACAAACCAATAGTTTATGGGTAAGCAATCCAGATGTATATTGATCGTACGTTAGCTGGAGGGCTGCCAAAGGCACTAAATTTAATACAACGTACTTCTTAGTCAACAGTTTGCGGAAAACAAGATATTATCCCTCTTTGTAAATACTACTGCTTTACTCCTTTAAGAGGTTTTAGTATACAATGTCTTCATTAGAATGGTTTCAAAAAGAATCTGTAAAGCCACAGTGGAGGTAGAAATGAAATGAAATGTTTTTTATTCAACATAAGAATTGTAAAATCAATTATTAAATGTATAAAAAACACATGCATACAGGATAAGATAGTTATAAGAAATAAAGGACGAGGATTTTGAGGAACAATCAATGCCTATTTAGTAGTTGAAATTGAAAAGGGAATAGGTTCAAACTAATGTTTGAACGTGTTACAATATAGTCCAAAGCGGTCACGACGACTATTAACTTTGCGTGTTAGTCAGAGGATCATGTTTCCATCTCCGCTATTGCGAAGGTAGTAATTCTATGGTCACCTCGAACTCACGTGTTGTGTGCATGATTATATATGCACACAACTATCCTTTTTTTTATAAGTATAAGTTTTATTTATACGAAGCCATACATCAAATGAATAGTTACAAAATAAATAAAGATTAAAATAAACTAATAATTAATAAATAAAATCTCGAAGCATTTACAAATAAAATTTATCTGCCAAATCACTGGCAGTGGTAGGAAGTGTCCCAAGAAGGCTGTTGGCATTTCCCCGTGGCACAGCTATGCTGATGCGCTGGGCAAAATACGCACCGGCCCTTGAGTCCCCGCTGGCCTCCACCAAACGGGAAGCGACCTCTGATTTCTCAATCTATCGCCCTAACTACAAACCTACCACAACTTCGCTCTATCCAACGCGAATCTATCATCATGATAACGCAAACCTCTCTAACTGCTGGAACAAATACTCTGGCGATTTGAGTTCTGCTATGTTGACCTACCCGCTGTCTGCAACTAATCTGTTGAAAACTGTTTGCCCACTCGATCGAGGGGTTTAGGAATTCGCCTCATTGATTTACGTGCTCTCAGGTGGTTTTGATTCAGTACTGAGAACTTTGGTGATGTAAACGGAATAACTGGCTCCCTTTCTGATCGGCTGGTGAGTAAAGGATTGCTAATAAATTGGATTTACTAATCAATAACAAAGTGTTTATTTATATTTGCATACACACACAATACACAAGTTTAAGATTCCTTAGGTTATGCATGATATTTTCGCGGCAAAAAGGTTCAGCAAAAAAGTTCTCAGCTGATACTGTTGCGTTTAATGGCAAACGCAACGCTGATATTATGTTAGAGCTACAAGAGATGAGTGCTGATTAGCCTTATATTCCTTATTACTACCATAACATATAACCCTGATAGTCGTGTATAAAGTTAACGAGCTTTATCGAGATTCTGTATGACATGTTTTAGTTACATGACAGACTTTATTCATACAGTTCAGGTTAATCTCCAAGCTAGGGCTATCGTACCAACGTCGTCGTCGAGTCATAGTTGTAAGAGAATCTGTGCTACTCAATTTATCTCGACGTTGAATGAATGTACTATTACTATACTTATAATTAGAATTTTGGTAGAACTAAATAAATAACATATGTATGAAATATAAATTTTATATATTTATCGTAGAACCAACGATCGAGAAAAGTGTTCCTCGAATGGCGGCCATGGCTCGGCAAACGTACGTCCCCCTGCCAGGTGGAACGATGACCTAAAAATGTCGCTGGTAGTGGCTGGATGAGGGCCACGAGTGATCGTGTTTTGTGACGTACCCTTGGGGAGGCCTACGTCCAGCAGTGGACTGGTATAGACTGATTGATTCATTCTATGAATTATCAACTCTATTTTTTGTCTAGATTTTATTTATTTTACAGTAATCATATAACAAATTAAAGCTATACACTTAAAGTACAAAAAAAAATATTTTTGATTATGAATTTTCGTGTTCAGCAGTATTTTTATCGGAGAGACTCAAGATCATTTTGATTATAAGAATTTTTATCCAATCCACTTAACTATAAGTAAAAATGTTGCAAAACTATCCAAGCAGCTATATCGTTAAACTTCTACATAAATTAAAATCCAATCTTTTAAATCATATCCTCCACTAAATTGATACGGAGTTTTAATGCAAACATTGAAAACAAATTAAAACTGTTAATCGAATCCAAGCTATCAATGACAGGTCAATTAATTCCCTCGGAATGCGCTCCATCGAAGTAATGGACCAATTAAATACATTCTGCAGATTGGATATCAAGTGTCGTGCTAGTCGGCAACGTAAAAGAATGCTAATTATGTGCCATTCTTTGTTCATAGGAGTAACAAAGGGATTTGGGGTAAATGGAATTCATTTGAACGATAGGCTAGCACTTTCACCAATGTTCCACATGATATCACATACAATTTAAAAGGTGGGTTAAGAGATTCGTGTGTTCGAGGTTCTGTCCACCCCGAAAGGGATTGAAGGACTCAAATGAGTATGTTTGTATAAATAGTACAAAATATGAACATTTAATGCCTATGGAATGCTGTAGCCGAGAAGCATGTTAGGCTTGACAATGAATAATAGTTGATAGCGTTGCGGTCTAGAAAATGATGTGGTTACAGACATTGTAAAAGGCATCAAATAGTTTCGACGTGTTATATGAATGATTTATAGCATTTTAAAGAATGATATAGGAAAGTCTTATACTTGTATGCAGGGTTTGATAGTATAAATACATATATACACGCCTCTACGTCCCTAATGTGATAGGCAGAGACTGCATAGCCATCTGGAACGATCCTGACAAATCTTTTGCTTCACTCATTAACATTATCATACATGCTATTTTGTTTTTTAGCTAGTATGAAATGTCAATTTCTAACGTAAAACTTCTTTAATCGTATTATATATACACAGATTCTACCTCTGGTTTTCTTTATTTTATTCATTAAAAGATTAACCCTTGCGGGGAAGCCAGAGGTTCAGGTTTCCATCTCCACAACTGCAAAGCTAGTAATTAATTATATGGACACCTCGAACCCACGTGTTGAACAGATAGTCAGTACTCAATGTGACAGGTGGTCAGCCATGTCGCCATTTACAAGGACTGACTATTACTTGTTTGACGAACAGGTAGGTTTCCTCACGATGTTTTCCCTTACCGTATAATTCGATGTATTTCGTAAATGTATTTTTTATTTCGATAATGTACATAGAAATTCATTAAACTTCGTTTCCATTGGTACATGCTCAAGCGGCATATGAACCCTGTACCCTTTGATACAGAGTCAAGCCCCAAACAACTGAGCTACGTCGAATTTTCTAAAATTTAATAGAAAAAATATATAAACATGTCAATCTAACGTCATATATCCACTTTTTTCGTCAGTGACACATAGGAAATGAACGTAACGAAGCCGTTTTAACAATTCCCTCCACATTTCACGGCAAAGAGAATAGATGAAAATTCTCAAAGAGTTGTTCCGACGTGGTTTCGAAATTAAGTTTCTTCTTAACCTTACACCGCACGTTCCTACCTAAATTGAGGAGAAAAAGAATTAATTTCAAACTTCCCAAAGCTAGCCGTTTGTAAGACTCGAGAACTGAAATGTTTAAGAGTGTACTCTTGAATTTTAACACATGATGAATTGAATATGGGATTTAGTATTATATTTATTTAGGTCATTTTAATAAGCATGATAATTTTATTTACTTGTGCGACTAAGGCCTGTGCAACTGGGTCGAAACGTCGGATGTTATAAGGAAATCTATGTTTTTAGTTTATTTATCGTGATAAGACCCGGTTCAGGTAAAGTAAATGGAATGAGTGAAAATAACGAGTTTTTAATAAACTAAATAACTATGATAATATTTTGTTTTTTTTAAATACATGTGATTAAGGGAATTGATTGGTTTTAACTTACTCCTATTATTCAATCCAAAATAATAGAAATAACCTGCTTGTATTGTTTTTCATTGGACTTTGACCTTTTAATAGGATAAAACTAATATTATATCTTTTATAAGCACTTATGTACGATATCACAACTACCTACTATAACTAAGATTTATTCTAAGATCTTTAAGTAAGATTCACAAATGTTTAATTTTTCTTTCTAACTGGTAATGGACAAAAGCCTGAAAGCCAGCGTTTCTTATTGGTTCTTCTCCGAGCCGGGGCTTCCAAACCAACGGTAGAATTTTAATTCATTGAATGAATTGTACTTGTGTATTGAATAACTTACTTACAATACGTACTTACATTCAATCAAAACATTTCAATTTAAATTAATAACTTTAAACTTGTTTGTAAACTACAAAGAACTTGACGTGAAAGTAAAAAGATAAAATCTAAAAGTAACTTCTACGTTGAATGTAACTGAAAGTACAAGAACCTTCTTCAGGAATAACACTAAAACTCACGGGAACATTCAAATTTCGTTGGAACTAGTTTTCCCCGAATATGATCTGAATACTTAAAACTGCTTGCTACGAATTTTGACGCCACCAATATGCTGAGTGCGATCGAAAATAGATGAACCAGAAAGAGGATTCGATTGCTGTACTACGAATGAAACTGATGTAGCTAGAATCATTTTGTCAGTCCTTTTGGCTTTACAAATAGAACAACTACAACAGAATTTCCCTAACGGCCTTTTTGGTATACGGATATACAAACAAAAAGACAACGCGTTCACGACCATTAATCCATGCAGGGTAGTCAGAGGTTCAGGTGTTCATCTCCACAATTGTGAAGGTAGTAATTCTATGGCCACCTCGAATCCACGTGTTGACTAGATAGTCAGTACTCAATGTGACAGGTGGCAAGCCACGTTGCCATTTATAAGCACTAACTATTACCTGTTCGGGGTCGATAGTAGTAGACTCACCGTAGTATTCAGTCTACTAATTTTAATTATATTTTAGTAATCGGATATATGTGACGTAATATATTGGATAGATAAATAACTATCCGAGTGAAATTCTGCTTCGGTAAAAGAAATCAACGTGAATGAACCTATCATCAGTATATGTTTAAGACTTGTTGTGAAAGTACATACATACAGGCATATTTCTTCGCCTCCACCGCATATATGCATCGTCAGTCTACCCGTGACCATGGCTGCTGCAACGTAGCCGAAACGTCGGGTTAATAAAGGTAATTTAATTATATAAAAACATACGCGATAAGTCCCGCTACTTATTAATCATGAGTATAAATCGCGAATCTCTTAAAACTATAATACATATGCATCACACCTGATTCCCTGTAGAGGGATAGGCACAGGTCTACGATCCCCATTTGTCCCTATCCTGACAGACAACTTTCGCTTCATTGACCCTCATAGACCTTCTCATACACACACTGTGTTATAGGTACTTCTAACCTCACCCTTTTTCAATATGACGTCTATCTGACTGTCATAACATCTCTTATTGGAAAGTATCTTAGAGTGACGTTAGCTGTACCTATAACTGCCTAATATGAAAAGAGAGGTACATAAATGCTGATAATCTTTGAAATGAGCTGTTTCGTCAGAATCGAAACAAATAACGGTCCGTAATCTCCGCTTATTCCTGTGTAAGAAAAATGACGTGATAGTTTATAAATTCTATAAATATTTGTATGTATTACTTGTCTATGAAAAAGTAAACATATTTATTGTGTTATGTATGTACTTTTAACATATATTATTTATTTATGTATGTAAGTTTCATACAGGAAAACATGTAGTTAAGTAACACAACTAAGAAAACCTTTTCCCTTTTCCAACTAAGTTAGGCCGTGGCAAACCAAAGCGTCCATCTATAAACAAAATTACTGTATTCATACACTTAAGCAACTACGTGACTTGAATATGAATTCATTAGAATTTATGTGACCATGAATAATAACACTATATCTTTGAAGTATGTTTGGCGTGACTCTTGTGTACTGAATTCGCATTATATAGAGAAAATGTAGTATCAACGTTTCAGGTTACTATTTTTGCACAGGTAAATACGTTATTTTCAATTATTTATGACCATTTTGAAAGCAATATGCATTGGATAAGTAAGCTGTTAATAATAAAATATTTTATTTCGAACATGTTTTGATTGTACTTCTTTTGTTTACACAATTTCTTTTTAATTTTCAATAAATAAGTTTATTTTATGATTCTTATGTTAAATAAAACCAAATTTTCTTTTTATTTCATTTAAACACATACATTAACGTCCTTTAATCCCTTTTGGGATGAACAGAACCCTGGAGACATAAAACATATCCTCGACTTATTAGGATGAATATTGGGATTAATATGTCAGAATTATGGACAGGAATTGGTAACGGTTGCTAGCCCATCGACCAATACACGCCATATACCCCTAGTCCCTTAGTTCTCTCCTAAACATTGAATGGCAGCTAGTTACCATTCTTTTTACGTCCCAGGCTAGCACGCTTGTATACAAGTTTAGTTTACTAAGGAACGCTCTATATAGCCTGTTGCTTCTTATGTGTTTTTTTTACTAATTTCATTAAAACCTATTTAGTTTAAATAGTTAATTAAATTTATTTTATTTTACTTTTATATATGTATGTTTTATTATACAACTATGTGTTTATTTATAACTTATAAAAACTTACATTGAACTTCACATAATTATACACAGACATAACATAAAATAAATAATAATAATACTACACATTATTATATTTACATTAAACTTACATTTTAATTAATAAACCCAAGCATTGAACCATTATAAATTATTCTAAGCCCACCTTTCTCGGCCGTTCGTAATACATAAGCACTCATAACGTGGCATTGGGGTGAAAACTCTCACTTGGTAGCTAATTACTTTCGGAACTGAGCTAATTAATGGACCCCAGACAGGGTAGTGTATGTTATAGAGGTCAAATGGGATTGCGAGCCGCGTTACACTACTTAGTCCCTCTATGAAGTTAATCTCACTCGTAAAAGTGTGGGCGTAATGGAATTTTCCCTCAATATAGGGATAATTGAGAAAAACATAAATGAGGAAAATTTTTTGAATAAACATGCGAGAAAAAAGACTTTAATGACAAATTTATCCTTGAAGAGTCGTCACAGGTGTGCAATTGCGGAGGTAGAAATTTTATGGTAACATCGAACCCACGTGTTGAACAGATAGTCAGTACTTAATGTGAAATGTGTTCGCGTCGTCGCCATATACAAGCACTTACTATTTATTACATGATATACATACATACTGATGATAGGTAAGTTTCTTAACTATATTTTCTCTAACCGTAGAAGTGGTACTTATATTTATAAATATTATTATTATCATACTTATAACATTTTTGTGATAGTAAATTTACGTATCGATGAAAGTTACTGCGGAGGTGATATACTAAATTAAACTCATTTGCTACCAGATAACCAGCAAGCAACGTGTTATATGAAGAGTTTTAGTTTATTTTGTTTATTAATAAATAATTTATTAACCCTTTTTCATTATCACTGAAGCATATTGTATTTTTTATTTCTATCCAATTCATAATTGTAAATTTAATAAAACACATATATGTTAATTAATTTAACAAAACACATCCGTGTCCTATACACACATTATTACCTATACAAACATCTATCAGTAAAACAAAACAAGTCCCTCGATAAAGCGAAACAAAAATACACCTAACATTTTACCTGACACTAAACGTGGAAACAAAGGACGAAAGCACCTCATCACCCCATCATACAAGGGGAAATCTATCCCTTAAATCAAATTTGATGCGGAATATTTTGGGCCAAAGCCTTTTTTCCTTTTCCCATCTCTTTTCGATCCACACACTCTCTTTCTAGCAACAGGGATTTGTCGATTACTAGTGGAAACGTTCAGTGAATACGGCAGTCCGCAGTCGACTACGGAGGCTGCTGCGCGCTACGATATTCTGTCAGTGCTACGATATTCTGTATTCGTGAGATTTGTTATGTGTTCTGCAAGTGTTTTGCTTTTTGAATTCAGTTTTAGTATGGGATTTCTCGACGAGTGAAAGGTAAAATATTTAACTAATAAAAACGTAGAATAATAATGAAAATGTGGATAAGGTTTATTGCGTCGTAATTTTTTATTGACTACGATGTAATTTATTTTGACGTTGGTTCCTAAACAAGATTTTCGGTTTGATTCCCAGTTAAGAGCTTCCTTTGATCAAACCTACGCACTTTTTAGGAAGTATATAATATATTTTTGAAACAAATTTCTCTACGATTTGTACTGAATCATAAGATTAGTATATTCTAAGATTTCTTTAGATTCACAAAATATGTTTATCCTAACTTAGTTACATTATTATATAATTTTCATGTGGGTTGGATGAGTTCACCAAAACCGAAGTTACTAAGTTATTCAATTAGTAAAAGTACTAGTAGTAATTTTTAAAGTAATATTTTATGTTGTGATTAGTATACGTATTAGGGATATCCCTGTATGGTAAGTTATCTTGTTGAAATTAAATAATATCGATTTTGTTGAGGAAAAGCCTTTGATGATATTATTCTAAATATAAAAAACAACAATTTTTATTTATTCTCAACATGCCATAAGAGGCTTTTAAGTCGTTATTGTGTTATTTTGTGAAGGATTTTGTTTACTTTGTAATATTTGTTCGATAGTAAGTAAATGAAGATAGGTAAATGTATACTGAACCTTAATATCAATCCACTACTTTCAAGGGATCTTGAGTAATGTTTTTTTCTGTACTAAAACTTAGTTCATAAATTTGACGAATTAAATCTGTTATGAAGACGAAGATAAATTGACAATGATAGGAGATTGCAATTATAAAGTTTAAGATATTTATATACACGAAAATATGCTCTTCACTACGTGGAACTCTTTTTTAAAGGCATATAATTGTGTAAGCATCTAATCTGCTACTAATTTTCAAAGTTTTTTAATCAATCAAAACTCACCATTTTACCATATAGTAGTTACCAACTTGATAGAGTTATCATATCACCATTTACAAATATGAATTATATTACCTACTATGAATTATATTAAGGTTTAAGAACAACACAAACAATATTTTTCATTGAGGATACTCCACTTTAATGGCACTTGTATGTTCGTGATTGCGTATGTATGTATGATCTTTACTAAGTTAACAACCTCCAGAGCCTTTAGTTTATATTTCACGTTAACTTTAGATCCAGATTACTGTTATAGCGCCCCTAAGTAGTGTAACACAATCTGGGAAGCCATTCAACCCCTATAAAATAAAACTCGTAGTAACCCAACCGTAGCATAGCCGTCCGGAGATTCATTAATTAGATCCTCACTCATTTTCTAACCTTGGGAAAAGTAGTTTTCATAGTTAATAGTGGTTGTATAGAGATTAAGGATAGTATGATAATAAAACTACAGCGAAAAGGGTGTGATGTGTTTGTATGTATAATTAATTTTTGCATTTATTTATGTCTTGAAATCATTACGATGTTAAACGTAGATTCTAACGTACTATTATATCAATTGAATTGAAATAAACTAGCCTCTTCCTATGTTTATTTAAAACCTGTGTTAAGGGTATTCATAATATTATAGTTATGATATTAGATAAAATAATACATTTACAGCATATAAAAAAGAAAGCCGTTGTCCTTCACTCTAAGAATCCAACCCGGTAACGCTATTTAGGTGGTTAACGGTTCGCGCCACGGATGACGTCATTTTTAAATGTTCTATCACATTGGGTTAATAGCCCGTATTACTCTACAATACTCTGTAATTAATAAAAATTTAAATTAACGAGTAGAATGGATAGCAATCGAAAAGTGTATTATTAACTCTGTTTCCACCAGTAATTCAAACGCGTTAGTTGGGTCCAATGATATTAAATACAGACTTTTAAAACGAATTTTCACAAGAATCGTATATTTTTCATGACCTTTTTGAACTTTAAGCCATAAAACTAATTTCACGCATCACGGCGACCTGGCAATTTACCGAACATAGCAAGTATTTCAATTTTTAGTATCATTCTATTTTAGTTATATAAATACTGCACTCTAGATGCTTTGCTTACTTGTTGAAGTAGGCGACTATGGAGGTTGAGGTTGAAAAGAAAAAATTGGGTGAAAGGCTAACAAACTGTATACATTTTCCATATTAATGGCGCTTCGATTCCGATATTTATAATTAAAGTACACATACATACTCATCACGCCTGATTCCCTTCAGAGGGGTAGGCAGAGACCACGAATCCTCATTTGTGCCAATCCTGACAGACTAATTTCGCTTCATTGACACTCATAATATTTATATTAAAAGATATTATCAAATAAAAGTGAAATGAAATAATTATTTTCTGTCTTTGATCCATTAATACACGATTATTATACCAATAGAAGCTGTATCATTGTGGTATTGTTTCATTGCATTGATATAATAGGAATCTAATTGACAATTTATAATTGGAATAACCATATCATACTCACCGTAAACACTAACTAATTAGAACCATTAGTTGGATGGTTTTAATCCTATTAGAGGCACTACATTCAAAATGATGTTCCCTCAACAAATTCAAGTTATAATCGGATTGTTGAATAATGTTCTGAGGCAAATATACGTATCTTGTGTGGGTCTAAGATTTAACATACATATTAAATAGAAATTATTCTGCTCTAAAATTGGTACATCATGTAATAAATTCCATTTATTCTTTCCTCGAAACAAATGTCAGATAGAAATATAGTTAGTCATTCATTATGAGACTGAGAATATATGATTTTATTTATTTACTAATATATTGGGAAATATATAAAACTATATACAATATTCAAATATATAAAACTATTCATGTTCTTATTTAAAGTAACACAGTCACTATAGTTTCAACCTATAAAATATAAGTCAAGAATTAATATTCTAAATATATTTATAATGTCTTGATTATTATTTCATTCAACTTTATTCCTCATAGAGGCAAAGAAAGTCTTGAGTTTATATTTATTTATTAACGTGGGCCGCAACGAATATTGCAAGTCATCTAAAATGAGGCAATATTACCTTCCTTGTGAAAGCTGCTGAAAGCTCTTTATCATGCCTCCGTGGAATGCTTTCGGTGTTTCTTTACAAAACATGACAGGCTTCAAATTGTAAATGATTGGTCTACGTCAGTTGATACCATTTGTAATAATGAATACTGATTAATTAAGTAGTAGATATTCTGTGAAGGTATTAATTGATTGAAAGTGCTAAAATAATATAGAACTAAACATTAAGTATGTACATATATTATATAAATATAACATAATGATAAAAGTAGATTTACGAAATGCGTCGAATACTACGGTGAGGGAAAAACATCGTGAGGAAACCTACTTGTTCCCAGAACAGGTAATAGTTAGTGCTTGTAAATGGCAACATGGCTGACCACCTGTCACATTGAGTACTAACTATCTGGTTAACACGTGGGTTCGAGGTGGCCATAGAATTACTACCTTCGCAATTGCGGAGATGGACACCTGAACCTCTGACTACCCCGTAAGGGTTAATGGTCGTGAACGCGTACGTATATGTTATATCAGAATAAAATATTTGATGATTTTGAACGTCTCTGTAAAACGGAAAAGATTTCAGATAATATTAAATAACATGATACAACCTGATGTTTGTCATTTTATTATTAAATGAAATAAATAATAGTTCCGTGCTAATCTGGGTGGTTAAAAGAATCCTAACTAGCTGCCGTTTATCCCAGCATGTTGTAAGAGTCAATTAAAGGACAAGGGGTGAATGATATCGATTTGGCGATAAGTTAGCAACCTGTCACCATTGTTCTATATGAAATCCAAAGCACAATACTTATGCTAAAAAGTGAGCTAAGAGATATTATGTCTCCATGGTTCTGTTCACCCCAAAAACGTAATAACCTAAAACCATATACGTGAATGTACATATATGTATATAATACGAGTAAAGTAATAAGTATACAATACTAATAAACACAGGCTTCATTACATAGTATAAAACAAAGTCGCTTTCTCTGTCCCTATATCCTTTTGTATGCTTCAATCTTTGAAACTACGCAACGGATTTTGATGCGGTTTTTTTAATAGATAGAGTGATTCAAGAGGAAGGTTTATATGTACTATCCATTAAATAGTGGAATAGGCTATATATTTTATACCCGTGCGAAGCCGGAGCGGGTCGCTAGTATATTATATACTATACATATATACATGTTACTGCTAGTTCTAATTTACTTTCATCAGTAGAATTTTATTTTCAAAAATATATATCTATAAATTATAAGTACAGTAACAGTATAAATATATGTACATCTTCTTAAGCAAATACGTATTATTTTCTTTCCTTACATCTTATGGAATACGTAGAAATTATCGATCCCTACCTTGAGCGATTGTCGGAAATTTCTCATGCCCCTTTATACCTAACAACCTTCTCGTAGTACATGTTTTGCCTTTGCCAAGAACGGTAAGATCTTAGTGAAAATATCACTCAGATTTCACTAGAAAGACATCACCCACCGTGATAGGTAGAAAACCGTATTAGCGTATATAGGCACTGGCTATTGCCTATTGCGATATAGATAATAATAATATTGTAGGACGTTATTACACCAATTGAACTAGCCCCTTGGTAAGTACATTTAAGACTTGTGTTAAGGGGTCTAGTCAACGTATATTTAAGAAATATATACTTATTATATATAGATAAATACATATATAGCATATATAATCAGCAACCAGACTGGAAAGGATTAGAAAAGCCTATTCTTAACTCTGCCTCCACCGGGAATCGAACCCGGGACCTCACGATAAGCGTTCAGGCGTCTAACCGATCGCGCCACGGCGGTAGTCAAACGTCAACGATAAGTCGTTGTAACTATAAAGAAGTTGTTCCCAATATACTGTATAGTATTAAGTAACGTATAATGTATACATTTAGGAGAAACCCTATTAAGTTTCTGAAAAGGCTTTGTGAAGGGTGACATAAGCAGTAAATAGATATTTTCACCCTCTTCCTCTATCTGTCTCTTTCACTCTGTTTTTGGTATGTCAATCGTATGTACGTATATATATATATATATATATATTTGTTACGTTTATATGAAATGATATTCTTTTTATTCAACATAAGGATCATAATAATCACTCATAGGAAAAAAAACTTTCTCTTATGAAAAATACATACAGTTCACACCTGATTCCCTGTAGAGTAGGCAAAGATCATAGCTGACCATTTGTCTCGATCCTGACAGATCATTTTCGTTTCATTGACACTCGCATTTCAAATTTTCTTACACCCACTTATGAAAAAGATTACATTATTAAAAATTAAATATAAATTTAAATAAACTATTGGCATTTCATGAAGGAAAATCTGTAAGGAAGAAATGCCCAGTAATGCCAAGAATATACGTGGTTCAATACTTTTCAGTTAGATAGAACCTCAGGAACTCAATATGTGTGTAGTTATATTTAAATATCCAGTTTATAATAACATTATTAAGTTATATTGCTAATAAGTATCTAGTCAATAATCCGATAGATTCCATATATGTATATATAGACTTATAAATCATAGATATTTCCTATAACATTACAACGAGATAAGAAGCTACTTAGTACCATATTGACATCCCAGTCTAGCACGGGAGTTTATATACACATTTTCCTCATTCTGTCCCTTTCACTCACTTATTCGTCATGTCAATCGCTAACCATAAAGAAAAGAATTATAGGGATTCGTAGTATGTGGTTGCGATTCAAGTTAAGTGCTTGTGTATTGCTACGTAAAATCGTAGTCGAATCGTGTATTACTTGAAAATTTATATAACGTGATAATAATTACTTTTGTATAAGTTATGTTATAATGTTTGTGAAGTACAATTATGTAAAAAAATAAATGTTTTTGCTTGTTTATAAATAATATTAATAATAATAATAAAAGCATTTATTTACAGCAACAAAAACATACACAATACAAACATTTTACAAATCAAACTTACGAACTAGGAGGTATAGCTTGTGCATGTTATTGTCGCAGCAAAAGGGTTCTAACTCAGCTTGGTATGTTACGTTTGGTGGCAAACGCAACGCTGATATTACGTTAGAACCAACAAGAGGGCAAAATTAACAATAAGAGCTTAATAAACATACATATTAATAAGTGTAAACTATAAATAAATTATTGTGTTACATATTGTAATAACATATTGAAATTATACATACAGTATATAAATGTTTTTTAATGCTTATATTATGTGTACGATACATGTATTTACAAATACATACAATACAAAGATATTCAACGTAAAATATGAGAAAAATTAATGTGTCACAATTACATGTTATTGTCCAGTCAACACAGTGTAGCGGCCGGATCGGGGGGCAACGCTGGGAGCACACGCCTCTTTTTGCTGGCTGAGGAAATGTTCCTTGAGTAACCGTTTTAGTTTTGGCTTAGACGTTACCTGCCTCATCGGTGGGGGGATGTTATTCCAGCACTTAGAGGCGGCGTACTTGAAAGCACCCCTGAAGGCAGTGGTGCGGTGTCGGGGCAGTACAAACGGCGGCACACAAGCGTGGGATGACCTAAAATGCTGGGATCGCCACGTTAATTTGTCGAATAAGTATTTCGGTTGTTTAGTGTGAAATAATTATATATTAATTATATCATTTTTACGTGTAGTAGATATTGACACTTAAATTGGTAGGCAAAATTCAATCACGATATACCGCAGAAAATTCTAATTAACATTATAATATGTTTTTACATACCATATCATTAGGATCTTGAATAGCATATATACATACATATGTTCACGCCTTTACGGCCCTAACGGGATAGGCAGATACTATCGAGCACCACATGGAATGATGCTGACAACTCTCTCTTGCTTCACTCACACCCAGTAACCTTCTCATACACGCTCTTCTGTTCTTCACGCTACGTATACCTTGAGAAAGAAAAGAAAAAAATGCTTACTATGTTACAGTCTATACTATGAATGCAACAGTCTATACGTACTAAAGAAATAAATAACTATTGAAAAAAGCAATAAAGTTCTGTGACTTTTTTTCAGTTATGACTTTCTATACCAACTCAATAAAGCCATTAAATTTTACTCCTTGAATCCCCAAAATAGCTTTACAATTTATTGACCGCAATTATCCCAATACCACTGAAACTATCGAGTGGTTGAATCCCGTAGAGTCTAATCGGCGCTTAAACTCATTTAATTTAATTGTTATTACCTTTGCCAACACCAAGAGAGCTAGCGGTATCTGTAAGCACCGAGTATTGGTTACAATCTTCAGGATTTAGGATTAAGTGTAGCTTTTGTACTATATCGGTGTATAAAATATGTAAATATATATAAATGTATATTATATTCCTATATAAATATGATAATAATTGAGTGTAAATATAGAATACTAAAATGCTGTTTAAAAATATAAGTAAACGCATGACAAAGGTGAGGTGAGGTTAGCGTATTTATTATTTTGGTGGCAACTCAGTATTTTTAATGAGAAATTCTGTATAATTTGATTGTGTAGGTATAATTAGACGTTTTGTCTCACGTTAGTGTTGAACGTAAATAAAATACTAACTAGCTGCCGTTTACGTTTAAATAAAATCTGTACGGCAATTGGCTAGCAATGTACTAATGTTCTACATCCTATCACAATTAATACTAATGATAAAAATGACTGTGTCACAAGCTTTTGTTTACTACAAAAGCGATAGATTAATATGTGTGTATATTGCCTCTACAGGTTCTACTTAGAGCTTTTAAATAGCAACACTGTTACCACTTGTTACATTAGGTATCGACCATCTGGTTAACACGGGCTTTCTCTCTATTTAGTGACAATTATCAGTTCCGCGAAAAGATTTTCTTCACAATGTTTTCCCTTACCGTATAATTCAGTTCATTTCACAAAATGTACATACATAATAATATATGATAAACTATCTTAATACGTGTACGTAATGCTTATTATTACATATTATATACATTGTTCCCAGGTACTGGTACAAATAAAGGAATCATCGGTCTCAATCGGTCTTGAAACATCTAGAAGAAAATGTTGCTCAAACTATGCATAGTCCTTAACGTAACCCTTCTGTTTGCCTTTATGACATCCGCACTAAAATGCCTGAACGCAGACTGTATCTGCAAAGGGACGGTTTCCATGGAGATGGAGTGCAACATAAAAGGTAAGAGAACCTTATTCAACAACTAATAGAGCCTGTTTTCCTCTAACCAAGATTAGCCGCATAATGTTAGGCTAGTCCTGTTAGTTATGAGGCGGTCGAAGTGTAGTAGTTTAGAATAAAGTTTCCACCCATAAACATTTTTATGATGTATTCAGCTACTCTCGAGTTTGGATGGAGTTTTCAAAGCTAATTTTTTATACTTGCATACAGATCAGAGTTTACGATGTTTTTCTCTATTTTAACTACTTTCTTTTTACTAACACCTCTTCGGAGCATATTGTATCAATTCTAAACTTATTTTCAGTGAATAACTTATTTATGCATCAGACGTAATGGTTTATACATTCTTTCCTTGTCTTTTATACTTATATGAATTAACTAAAGTATTTCGAAAGATTTTAAGTGAATTATTATCCCCCCAGTCAAGTATGTTGAAGTAATTATGATGAATGCAATTAGAAATTTACCAACATTTCTATCTACCCTTATTCCTAAGTTCATTAGTATATTATACAGTAATGGCTATTTATTCATTTCTTATTAGGTACAAAAACAGATCCTTAATTAATACTATGATTAACAAAAAAAACTCAACGAAAGTATAGTGTTATAAGTATTATTTGGCAAAATATACAAACATTAATTAGAGTATATACTATGTATAAATAAGCCTGAAACACCTTTATCAAATAGCAGAAACAATAAATAGCATCAGTCAATCACTCAATGTCTTCGACGGGGAAATAAATCTTCTCTAATAAGGAAAACGGATGAATGATGCTTATTATTTACCTTGGTTCCTAAATCAATAGCAACGAACAGGAATGGACATTTCAAAAGGCAGATAAGAGACTTGAAGTTGACTTGGGTTTACTCGTTCAATAATCTGGTCTTTGTCACTGATATACCTACATTATTATGTTTTTATTGACCATTTCATTTGTTACTTCATAGTTTTCGACTACATACTGAAAATCTAGGAAATTCTGTAGATTTTGCGAATTTTAAAAAGTCATTGTATTTAATGTCTTGAACTATAATATAAACCTTTTTTTTTTTTTGGTTACGCCGGCTAACTTAAAACTTTAGAGTATTGAAAAAGTTATAATTGCTGAGTACGTATTATTGCTTTCAACATATATTACTGAAACAACCCTAAATAGCTTGACTAAAGATAGACTGATGTGACGTGTACTTATGTACAAAAACATCAAGTCTCTCTCAGATTTTTCTTAATTTATTCGTTGTAAGTTTTAATATTTACTAACCATTGTTATTTTTGTTACAGGAAACATTGTAAATATAAACATGTTACCAGGGTCTTACTTCATAGTTAAATGTATAAACGTTACTAGCTATAATAACAAATTCCTGTCACGGCTGGAGGCAACTAAAAATGCATCTTTCAACTCTGTGACATTCACAGACTGTCCCCTACCCGAAACTTCGTTTAAAGACGCGTTACACGCCCTAGGAATACAAAGAACCATGTCTTTGATAATACAGAACTCGAAAAATACAACTAAAATACTAGATAGAGTACACTTTTCCGGCCAAGGTAACCTGTCTAAGCTTCTCCTTTCAATGAATGGAGTAAAGTCGCTGCCAGACGATTTATTCATCGATCTACGGAACCTAACTTGGCTTAACATTCGCTCCAATGGCATCAGTTTATCAGGGGAACTCCTAAGACCGCTACAGAGGTTGGAAACTTTGGAAATCAGCCACGACCACATGACGAATATATCTGCCGATCTATTCTCTCACCTACCCTTATTGAGAAAACTGTCGTTATGGCAAAGTAATGTGGTGAGATTCGCTGATGATCTGTTCACGGGAGTCGACGTTTTGGAAGAGTTGGACTTGAAATCTAACGGAGTCAACGTTCTTCCATCTTCTCTGCTTAATCCGTTGAAGAAATTGAGAAAAGTGACTTTCTTCTCTAATAGATTCACGGAGCTTCCCCAAGACCTTTTCAGGAATAATACGGAGTTGGACACCGTTATCATTTTTAACAATGACGTGAATTTAGAGCGACTGCCCAGTCGTTTCTTAAGCGATCTGCCTCATCTCAAAGAGGTGTATATACAAAGATGTGGCATAAGTCAGATTGGGAAAGAGTTACTTCTAAATTCAACTGGTATCACTAACATATCCTTTTCTTACAATGAAATCAAAGATTTGCCGGATGATTTGTTCCGGGGGCAGCTCGATTTGTTGGCGATGGACTTGAGTCACAATAATTTACTAGCAGTTAAACCGGAGTGGTTTGTGGGCTTGAGAAGTTTGAAATCTGTGGATTTCAGTTACAATTCAATACAGGAAATTCCTGAGTAAGTTATGATTTATTATTGCTTGATTTATGAGTATCATCCTCTTCCCTTTACTGATTGCAATAAATTTACTGCAGAACCCTATATAGGATTCGTAGATTTTCCCAGTCATTTTATGTACAAATCTCATTCGTATTCATACATACTTTTTTATTCATTCAATCTTGCATACGCATCTCGCCTGTTTAAATTTAGAGGGGTAGGCAGAAATCCTCATTTGCATTAATAAACATGTTATACGCTCTATTTGAAATTGTGGTTAAAAAAAATAAATAATATAATATGTATGTATGTATTAACATATTATAGGGCTTTGCTGGAGTTTGGTTGGCTAGAAATTGTGAATTGAATTAATAAACTTCCCAAAGGGGCAATTCAATTGTTGTAACAGTGACAGGATTTTATTATAAACATTAAGTGCAAGTATCGACTTCTTTTCTATTCTCAAGAATAAAAAGTTTACTTGCTATATTTTCTCTAATCGTAAAAGTTACACGCGTTAGATTCTAATTTTTTTTTCTTGTTGCAGATTTCTATTCAGTGGCTTATATATAAAATACATGAATTTCGAAAACAACCTAATTTGTGACCTGCCAGAAGACATTGTTGATCCCAGTAACCATAACGTGACTTTGAATTTTGCTTACAACCAACTCGGGTTGAAGCAAGTAGAATATCACTACTTTTTGAAAATGGTCAACCATCTCGAACTATTCAATTTAAGTCACAATCACTTCAAACAAGTGCGTCCGGATTTTTTGAGCAACAATCACTATAGAATCGATTTAAGCTACAATGATATTGGCTCTATCATGGTGAGTAAATACATATAAAAGGAATAAATATACATTGATCATCGAATACTACAGTGAGGGAATACATCGTGAGATAACATAGCTATTCTCTAAAAAGGTCAGTACTTGTAAATGGCGACATGGCTTACCACCTGTCACATTGAGTACTTACTATCTGGTCGACACGTGGGCTCGAGGTGGTCATAGAATTACTACCTTCGCAATTGCGGAGGTTTCAACCCTTAAACAAATCTTAAGCACATTCAATTGTAATATTGAACTTCACTTTTTGGTGTCTATAATACATACATACACATCACGCCTGATTCCCTGTAGAGTGGTAGGTAGAGATCACAGATCCCCATTTGTCTCAATCCTGACAGACTACTTTCGCTTTATTGACACTCATACATCTTCTCATAAACACTCGGTGGTTATAGGTACTTCTAGCGTCACCATTTTTCAATATGGGATCTATCTGTCTGATACTGTCATAATATGTTTATAATATATATATTTACATACACACACACACACACATATATATATATATATATATTGTAAACATATTATGACAGTATCAGACAGATATATATGTGTGTGTATCGATAATGTTTCTGCTTAAGGAATTTTCTAAGGACTAAGTTTAACAATTATATATCTTTTAGGGATATCCATACAATACATATGAGGAAGTCCGCAAATTGTATACTGAGGAGGTTAAATACAATATAGGGTACTTGGATATATCGCATAACCCCCTCAGATGTTCCTGCGAAGATTATTATCTACAACTCCAGTTGAAGAGCTTAAAAATAGGGGTAAGTAAGCATACGCACAAAATTACGAAAAATTTTAAACTTTAATTTCAAACAACACACTTTAATAAATACAAAAGAAATATTTTTCGGAATAGATGAAACAACGGTGGTACGATAACATCTCCTAGATTACTCTTTAGCATGAATCTTCTCTATTTAAACTAAATAGTGATGTGATGCCATATGAAACATTGGTGAAAGGTTACTAGCCTATCGTCCAACAGATTTTGACGACCACCGTGGCGCGATAGGTTAGACACCTGAACGCTAATCGTGGGATCCCGGGTTCGATTCCCGGTGGAGACAGAGTTAAGAACTACGCTTTTCTACTGCTTTCCAGTCTGGTCGTTGATTATATATGCTATATATGTATTTATCTATATATAATATGTATACATTTCTTAAATATACATTGACTAGTACCCTTAACACAAGTCTTAAATGTACTTACCGAGGGGCTAGTTCAATTGGTGTAATAATGTCCAAATCTTATTATTATATTATTATTATTATATTCCATTGACCATTTGTCCCTGAGTCGTCACTTACGACATGCTGGAAAAAACAACAACTTGTTAGTATTCTATTTAGGTCCCCAACTAGCACAGTACTGAACGGTTAAAATAACATCTTTACTGTGTGAAAAATAGTAAAGAAACTTGCCTATTAATGGGAATAGGTGATAGTCAGTGCATTGATAGCGCGTCATTCATCTAAAGTCTTTTTACCAATTTCAATGTGAATTGTGGTAATCGTCACGAATTTTGACTACCCTCTAAAGGATAGTGTAGTGTTGGTTTATTGTCAACCAAATTCACTAAAAGTTAGTTTACACGCTATAGAGAACGTAATGGGACGGAAGCACATTAAGGATAAGTTGGCACTAAAGTTGTACGAGAATACATTACTTCGTTCACCTAACTAAGATTAGTGATTATAGCAAAACTATTGGTATTATAATATTCATTCTTCTACTCAGCATAACGGTGTCCACTGATGGACGTATGCCTTTTGTAATTTATTCCACTGAGATCTGTTTGAGGCAGTTTGGCTATTTTATGTTCTTAATAATGTCCGACAATCTGGCCAATAATAATCATTAGCATGTATTTAAACGAATATCAAAAGAGACGGAATTACTCATCAAAGATACTTAATAGAGCACACTAACATAAAACAATAGTATTTTATGCTTTCTTGTCTGTTAGTATATTATTCGTGTGCGTTAGTATATTATTGTAATTTTAAGATGAAATTCAAAATTTTTATGGTTAATTTCTCATAACCATACTTGTAAGTTTCCGAATTAGTATTGAACGTAAATGGAATACTAACTAGGTGCCGTTCTTTTAAGCATGTTAGAGGAGTAGAGAGTGAATTAGGGATCAAAATAATATATAAGGCGATCGAATTAATTAATTGGGTAATAGGATATCAAGCTGCCACCCATATTCCATATCCATATCATTACAACCATCTTAGCTCAGCTTTATGTGAAGATAATATGTCTAAAGACTATACATTCCAAAATGCATTTAAAAAGGATTCATATAAACATGAATTTGTACTAATACTCAATTTTGTTACAGGGCATAAATCCAGATCAATTGGACTGTTCCATAGTTGATAAATTCTACTGTTTCGTCACGTCCCACGTGACTTTAATTGATTTGTTTACGCTCTTATGCGTTGAATTAGTCGTCATGTTCATCTTCATGAAATACCGTCGTGTCATACAATCCTTAGCCCAAAGATGCGCATGGTGGCTAAAAGGGAATCGTAGATACGTAAACGTGTATTATGTGAAAGACGACACAGATATTACCTACCACATATTCGGTAGATTCGACAAGATAAATCTCATAGAATTGAACCAGGAAATACTGGATGAGGTGACGCAAAAGAAACGGTATAGAGACGTGCTAGTCGTAACGGTGAATCTCATTAAGCAGTACTACCCCCAAGTAACGATAGCGAAGCCTATAATACAGGATTTTGATAAAATAAGGTGCTTATACATTGACTTGGAGAAGAATCAGGATTTCTCCCTTTATGACATGGTGGAAGGGGGGAGAAATAGAAGCCTCTCTTCCATTTGGGGCCAAGAAGGCTTTTGGAAGGTTTACAGGCTTACTTTTTCAAGAAACTTCAATAAACCAAGGCCTAAGGAAAAAGAGGTTGAACCGATTGAAATTGTTGACAGTCAAGCCTAAGCTAAGATTCAGTTCAATGTTTATTTTCGTACACGTGTGAATCTTTATGGTACATACATACATATACGCATCCACCAAGGTCACTTTTAGCATGAATATTGGGATTGTGATGTTATATGGAACATTGGTTATAGGTTGTTAGCCCTTCGCCCAACAGATTCCATTGACCCTATGACTATGATTATGACTTTTATTCGTATTGTCTACTTAGTCATGCGTGTATAGGTCATCTGCTACGTTAGGCACTAATTGTCAGGTAAAAAAGACCATTATATTATATTATAATAAATTGATAGTAGATACTCAACCTCTGACTGTCTCGAATTGAATAGAGTCGTGAAGGTATATATAAGTATATCGTTTAACTTAATATGTGATTACGAGACTGTATTATTCACTTTCATATTTTATTATAATCTATTCAGAAAACAACAGTAATAGCAATTATATAGCTATTTACTCATTTGATGGTGTGAAACTTCTTTGGTTTCAACTATATTATGATATTTTTATTTAATATTCATAAAGATTCACACTTGTATAAATATGGCTTCTAAAACAAGACTGATTTTTTTAACGACATCTTCCGGTTGCCATTAACTTTGTGTTTTAATTAAAACATACTCGTATATACTTATATCATAAAATTAACATTATATTTATTTACTTCATAAATCGAATTTAATGATTTCTTTTAAATTTTAATTTAGGTTTAACAGTTCAATATATAAAATTTAATAAACACATTTCAATTAATTTTATACTCACTTCAATAACCATATTGCAAAGTTTAAAGAATTCATTACTAAAGTCATTGTACATTTACATTAAAGGGAAATCTATGTAAACTCTACCTGTAATATTAAACACGGCTAGCAGTATGATAAATACTTATTACAGATTAAGTCTCAGATGACGGGGCTAAGATGTTATTCTAAATCCACACTAATGATTTAACTTTTCTCGAATCTTATAAGATGTAAAAAGTGTGTATCATTTTAATGTTAGACTATTATAAGTACTATAAGAGACTCTGTTATAAGTACGTAACCCTTCTTTTCTACTGTAAGTAGAGTTGGTAAGTTAAATATATAGCAGTTACAAGTCATTTCTACTTCATAAAGGTTTTTGTAAATTAATGATACTATAAATGTTATTTTTCCAGTTTCTGTCATTCTCATCGGCATATATTTAATGCTAGAGCGATTTAATTAATTATTCACGTGTATCTTATTGATGTATACTTTAAAGCATGAAAATAACATAGTTATTGCTCTTAATTATTTTAAGCTCTCATTAAAATTATTCTGTTGTGATGCCGTATAATTGTTCTCATTTCAATAAGTGTAGTATTCGTTACGAAATTATAAAATGTTAATGTTATTGTGAATAAATGTTATTGTATTTGCGTTTAATTATATCTTTTCATAAATGATTGTGGTTATTGAGTGGTACGTAAGGCTTTTATGTAATTAGTAAAAATGTGATAGTATAAGGTGAAAATGTAATTCTGTTTCTACGACGTATTCTTAACTGTTTTTGTTTTAATAAAGCTTTGGAAATAAAAGTTGATATTGCATTATCGTGTTTTACATGCATATACATACATACGCATCATCTCCTATTCTCTATACCCCTGGTAGGCAGAGATCACGGATCCCCATTTGTCCCGATCCTGGCAAACCAGTTTCGTTTCATTGACATTCATACACCTTGTACACGCTCGGCGGTTCTAGGTACTTTTAATGTTAACCTTTTTCATAATAGCATGGGGCCCAAGTCTACTAATGCGTTATAACACAAACGTAGTTTAATACCAGATCAATAATAGTGTGAAGTTGGTAGTGGATGTTCAAAAGTGTCAAATTTCACTATTAAAATGGACAAAGTGTCAAATTTCGCCTAAAAAAAGGCGAATGTTGTTTCTTTGCTAAACCACTACCAACCACTATTACTGATCTGATATCGATATTTAGAAAAAAAAAAATTTGTCGACCTCCGTGGCGCGATTGGTTAGCCGCCGGAACGCTAATCGTGAGGTCCCGGGATCGATTCCCGGTGGAGGCAGAGTTAAAAACTACGCGTTTATACTGCTTTTCAGTCTGATCGTTGATTATGTGTACTATATATGTATTTATCTATGTATAATATGTATAACACAAGTCTTAAATGAATTTACCAAGGGGCTAGTTCAATTGGTGTAATAATGCCCAAATATTATTATTTTTTTATTTATTTATTAATGGTCTGAGGCCCCTGAATTCTTAATATATACGTATATGTTTACGCATTAATTAATTGATGAGGAAGCCATCTAATTGAAACCGGATGCCACGATCAATTATCTAAGGAATCCCCTAATTGGATACAGATTGACGCCTTAACTAATAGATACATACTAATTGGTATGGTATGATTTCAGAGGGAGTAGATAGATGTTTTTCATATTAGTTATATTCGAGAGAAATGGGGATCTGTGATGTCTGGCCCTCTGTAGTAAAAAGGCTGTGATATGTCAGTGAATGTTGCACCTTAGACTTGTCTGGGAAAATTATTTAGTATTATAATTATTATTATTTCTTTATTGAGCCATTCACCTCTAAGGTCATGTCGGCTGAAGTACAAACTCTAATGCCATGGCGTTTGCACATCTTGTTATTCCGTCTCCATGGTTACACCAACGCCGCCAGCCGCTACAATTCTTCTCTTGATTGTTCTTCAGTTCGTTCCAGTTGAGGATCCAAATATAATCGCAAAGCAAACATATTTAGCAAGTTTGGCATCACAATTGACCAAATATTCAGCTAAACATAATTCTTTGTATTTTCAACTTTCACTGAGCTGTTCACTTTATTTACGAACCATATACGACTGAATTATTAACTATAGTGATGCAGCTATTTTTGCAACTATTTTAATTTATAAACATACATAAATTTTCGCGTCCGTTAATCCCATTCGAGGTAGACTGAACTGCGGAGACATGAAAACTGCCCTTCGTCACATTTTAGCATAATATAGGATTTTTGATGTCGTATGGAAAATTAGAGACTCGTTCCTAGCACATCGTTCAGTAGATTTGATGTACCATTTTCCCTTAGACTTGTCTTTTGACATGCCGGGAAGAACGGCAGTTAGTTAGCATTTCTTGACTTATAAAAGGTCTCTAATAAGTCTCTTTGTAGAGATTTTCATTACGTTCTCTTATTATTTATCGCTGTAAGCTATGTTAGCTTACTAAGACAACATTCTATTCAAGTGCAGTTGAATAGCATAGTACTTACCAGATTAAAAGTACAATGTAACAAGAAAGCTTCCGAAATCAGGAAAAGCTCTGCCTTAACAACGGAAGGAACAATGTAAGTTCAGTTCCTCAAACAATAAGTTAGAGTGCTTTTGTATTGAATGGAGTTACCCCCTACTTAATATAGCCATACGGCTCTATTGTAATCACTTCAGTAGCGTATACGACGAAGCGGTCTTGTCGCTAACTAAAAGATTGCTAAGCTATTGCTTATCATATACGCAAGCCATAGAAAAGTAGTGTTATTGTAGCAATGTAATAATAAAAACAGGGATTAAAGTAAGTTGTAAGTAGAATGAACGAACTGGTATGAAAAGGTTTGTAAGTAAAATTATCACATACATTCTTTTGTCATTAGAAATGGAATGGAATGAAATAAGGATTATATAGAAAAAGCTGTAATAAAGACAGTTGATTGAAAATACTTTCCTACAACACTCTCTTAAGGATTCCAAAGCGTAAATAAAGGAAGTAGTAATAGTAAGAAGTGTTACTATGAAATCGTTAATGCAAGTAATAATAGACTGAAAATTGTTTACTTAACTTCGACCCAAAACTATAGCAATTGATAGGAGCCATTAGCTTTTATTACCAAAAGGCTATTCTAAATCACTTATCAATATGAAGTATTGATTTTTACATGTCTTCTTGTTAATGAACGCTTTTATAGTATTCAAATATGTACTTGAGTAACCAACTACTTTATTTCAAAAACACATCACGCTATAAGTTCCATTTCTAACGATCATGAAAGACAGAAATGTCAGGCATCATGTCGATTTGTATCGATCTTGACAAACCACTTTCGGTTCATTGACATACACACTTCCACATACACACTCGGCGCTCATGAAAGACACAACAGCGATATAGAGACACCGAATCACCATAAATTATGCATGCAGAGCAACGCAATGGTTCATAGCATTCGAATTGAGTTCGATCCGAGCATGCTTGCATATGCAATTGTGATAAGATGACGCCCCTATGATGTTATAATGGACGACTGTGTATGTGTAGTGTATGGTAGAATAGCTGAGAG
Organism: Leucoptera coffeella; assembly: GCA_030578115.1. Taxonomy (NCBI): domain Eukaryota; kingdom Metazoa; phylum Arthropoda; class Insecta; order Lepidoptera; family Lyonetiidae; genus Leucoptera; species Leucoptera coffeella. The sequence goes on along the minus strand of JAMBLF010000032.1, from coordinate 293,594 downwards.
ATTACTGGTTTTAGCTGGGTATATGTTATTGAGTTTGGGTGCAACTATTATATAGTTATAGTTTTAAGAGATTCACGACTTATGCTCATGATTAATAACTAACGGGAATTATCGACATACAGTCTGCCCGTGACCATGGCTGCTGCAACGTAGCCGAAACGTCGGGTTGATAAAGGTAACTTTATTATATAAAAACTTACGCGATAAGTCCCGTTAGTAATTAATTAATATATAGTTATTTTTTATATTATATATTGCACGTGGTCTTGTGTTGCTACATAGCTGCCGTTTTTTTCGGCATGTCGAAGGAGGCGACTAAGAGACTAGAGCAAAATGTAATCAATTGGACGATGAGCTAGTAACCTGTCACCAATGTTCCATAAGACATCACAAGCCCAATAATAGATATAGACACTAAATATCAGAGGTTCTGTCGACTCCAAAGGGATTGAAGGACGTAAATTTATACAAAGCTCGGCTATGGTTATGTGTCTTGTAGGTCTTTTTATCATATGTGTGTGCTTTGAATGAAGTTGTATCTTTGTTTATTTCTTCAATGTATTTTAAAGGGTGATGGGTTAACCTCCTGTAGGTATCCAACTATGGTTGTTAATGAGATCGAAAAGATTATATGTAATTAAAATTATTACTTCACTTACTACAGGAAGGTAATGAGGCTGTATGCATCCATATATGGTGTCATTCTATTTATAGATTAAATACTTTGGTGTTATTAAATAGTGTTTTGAATCCTTTATTTAATGTTCTTTGATAATATATGTAACGGCAATATAAAGCCTATAGCTTCGGTATTCATTCCATCAATGCTCAAAATTGACATTGGTAAATATTTTGGACTCAATTTGAAAGATACCGAGACATAATGTTGGCCATGTTTCGTCCGGGAAAATATTATCTCTTTTTTTGAACTTATAGTTTTAAGAGATTCGCGATTTACACTCATGATTAATAACTAACGGGACTTATCGCGTATTTTTTTATATAATAAAGTTACCTTTATTAACCCGACGTTTCGGCTACGTTGCAGTAGCCATGTCTTCCCGTGACCATGGCTGCTGAAACGTCGGGTTAATAAAGGTAACTTTCGAATCGTTAAAATTTCAAATAAATAGCATCAGAAGTCAGGCTGTATTATGTTTCTAATTGGATCCCTTCAAAGGGGTAGCGTGATATCTCAGAAACAATACTCGTAGTAACTTTCAAATTGAACATTCGAATAATTAATTTACTGACCTACTTTCTTTTGTTTACGTTTGGAATCAATAAACTCGACCTGTTTTGGCAATATCTTGTTTTGTTTGTCAGCTTTGAAATTATGGATGGGGTGAATATTTTATTCGTGAGCATCACGACTGTAATAGGGTGAAAACTTTTGAGATGAAATACTTTCAGAAATTTTTATTGTTTATTAAATATAGTGGTATAGAAATTGATTAAATATAGTAACTTATATTATATATACATAACAAAAAACAAACGAGTTTACAACCATTATTAACCCTTGCGGGGTAGGCAATTCAGTGTGAAGTGTATGTATTTGGTGATTTTGGTGTAGTGTATGTGTATGTATTTGGAATTCAATTACGTTCTGTGTATGTGTTAAAGCAATAATTTTCTAAAAGCAATAGTCAGTCACTGCACTATGGACCACACGAGCGGTTTATGAATAACTTCTTTGCCTATTACGTTTGAAAACCGAACTTTGTATACCTATTCATCGCGATGAGATGCACGTTTAGTCCATGTTTGTGTACAGTTTTCGCATTTTCATCAAAAGCGCACATTCATTCGTGCACCCATCAAGAATTATGGGGAGGGGTACCGCGAAGACTGGGAATAATGTACTCGGACTAATCGTGTAGTGTAGTGTGGATGTGGTTGAGACGTATCCAAGGTTAAAAATTTGATAGATAGGCGATAGGCCTAGATAGGCGCAGTAATTTTAAGATTATTGAACTATAAAATTAAGGATAATGTAATAAAATCATAGAAAAAGGCAGATTTATTTTAATATTTGATACTATAGTTTCATATGACGAAACAACATGAGTTTTAATTATGATAGTAAGTGAAGGATAAACTAAGCATGTATCAGGACAAGTATTGTCAGACATTCTATATATTGAATGGCAATAAAAAAGAATATTAGTGAGTTGATTGTTAAAGTCTACTTTAGCATTCTGTTATAGTGGAAACAAGAATAATACCCAGGTGACTGTATTGTTTCCTGAGTCAAGACAATCCAAACCCAAGCCAAAAAATACATTTTGACCATAGTACCCCTGTCACCTCAAAAGCGAAATATGGGTGTTGCGATTATATGTTGGGCTGAATGAGAAGGCACCCTTTTCGTTCCAGCCTAGCTGAATACTAATAAATCATGCAGTAGTTTTCATACTACGAAATGGGGCGGAATTCGTTTCTTTGCTACGAATTCTGGGATGCGAAATAGGGGCCTCAATTCAATATTTGATTTATCGTTTTACAATGGAAGGCGCTTTTGTCGAATGGTTGGCATGGTTTTGGTGGTTGAATACACTTATGCTGTTGTATATTTTTATTCGTTACGTAAACTAACCTAGAACTTAGCTAGGGGTTACTACTTAACCTTAGCTTACTTTACTTAACCTTAACAGATTTTAAGCTAGCATGTCGAAAGAGGTGGCTAAAGAACAAATGAATTGGACTATCAATCAGAACCCGTCACCAGTATAACTGTTAATAAATAGCAGAGCTGATAATAATTCACGTAATTTTTTTAAAGTCGAGGTACTGTCCACCCAGATTGGAATTATACTTATATGAACAACGTCAGTATTATACTTATATACAAATGATTATTCCCTATTATATTACATGAGACTTTGAAAGCTTAATTAGCACATTGCAACAACATATCATGAGCAAATTCTTCTCCGTAAACATATTACAACAACGTAATCTGACCAAACATAAGCCTCTATTCATCTCTACCCAGCACAACAAAACTTGCTCATACAAAGTTGTAATAGGCAAACAAAAAGCATTATCTTGTTCCGATTCAATCTGTTAGCAACGAGCCTTAAGCATAATGTGGAATATTCCGAGATGTTTCGCCTAATTGCTTTTAAGATCTCGGCGTGGAATTTTGAGGGAAATTAAATGTTTTATTTAACGAGATCGTTCGGTTCACACTGGCTTGGAATCTCAAGGGAAAATTGAGGGAATTTGTGAGGCGATGATGGCGGAAAATTTGTGATTGGAAGGTTTATTGTGGCGGGTGGTTTCGTAATTTTGCAGGTTGGAACTTGACTCTTGGCTTTGAAACTACCGTGCCGTAATTTCATTTGCGCAGTGTATTAATTTTAAACATTCGTTTTGTTATATAGTTGAATATTGTTTGTTTTTCATATGTAATATGTGTATAGTACATGTTTAACTGATTTCATTTTATATTACTGCTGATTTGGAAGTACAACTAGAAAGAAATATTATCTGCTATCCTGTATCAAATACATTAATCATAAGAAGCATTCAATTTTATTTTTAAATCTGCTGACAGCTTAAAATTATAAATTAAAATCACAATTACAGTATTTTTAGAATGAAATTTATATATTTAATATTATTTATATCTCTAGTACTCTGAAAATACTATTGTAAGACTGGTGAAACAAAAGATTTCCAAGTACGCTCACGTAAAAGATTGCCAATCGTTCCATTGATGAAAAGCCATTACTCTCTCTTATTGTTGTTGTGAGTACGTCTTTTGTTTATCCTTATTCTTATTGCGGACGATTTGAACTTTCACCCTTTGTCTATGAGAAAAATGTTATCTGTTTTGAACTCTTGTAATATGTTGATTGTTAGATACATTGACGACACGAGACACATGATTAATATTAACGGGACTTATCGCGTTTATATATAATAAAGGTCATTTTATTATATATAAACTTACGCGATAAGTCCCGTTAATTATTAATCATGAGTATAAATCGCGAATCTCTTAAAACTATAATTGACACGAGAAACATTTTACAGATACACAAAAGACTAGTAATGTTGTCACGAAGTTTTAAACAACAGAGTATATCTACTTCTTAGAAGTTATTTTTCCTATTTAGAATCGCAATATGAGCTTTACATGGAGATGATTAAATTCTATATAGTAATAATATCAATGATTTAACAATGTTTATGGTAGAGTTGTGCAAACAGTGCATACAGGATTGCCATTGCCAGGATTGAAGAAATGGAGCTTCAACCTCATTTTTCCTCAGTTGCAGCAGCTGACGGCGTTGACGTAGCCATGGCGACGGAATAACAAGAAGTGCAAACGCCTTGGCATCAGTGTTTGTAGTTTCGCTGTCATAACCTCAGTGGTGAAGTGCATATTAAAGAACTAAAAAAGAGACTTTATAACCACGCGTTACTTACACATAGCTTCATCGAAATACTTTCAAGGAAGCCTCTCCACACAATGTACACAGGAAGACTCACAAAAGGCCATTGTAAAAGAACAAAGGTTGTAGTGAAAAAACCGTAGAACAATACAGCATAGAGTGCGACCACTTCTGTTCACCCGCTTTAAATGAGTCCATTGTTGGCCGAACAAATGACTTGAAATGGCTTAACCACATATAGTGTGAGGATTTTCGCTTAACAGTTCTCGTTCATTCAATTTAGGGAATATTGAATGCATTTTTGCATTGTATATAAAAAAGACAAACGTGTTTACGACCGTTAACCATTGCGGGGTAATCCGCAATTGCGAAGGTAGTAATTCTATGACCACCTCGAACCCACGTGTTGACCAGATAGCCAGTACTAATGTGGCAGGTGGTAAGCCATGTCGCCATTAACAAGCACTAACTAACCTGTTCTACTAAGACTAGCACAGGACAAGCAATAACTTTTCGTTTTGTAAATTAATGTAATGTTGTAATAAGATTAAAGTAAGCCTTATAATAAGCTTACACAATGTAATCAACAATAATTACGTCCTTTAGTTTGCCCGTTCACCCGTTGAAACGTTGATCGTATCGAAAATCCATTTACCAGTATTACTGTTGGGATAAACAAGTATTAACGGGAAAATAATGTTGCATGTTAATATGAAACGTGAATTAAATGGCAATATTTTATTATGATAATAAATTATACTGGTATATGGTAAAAAAGTATTGGTTTTGCATTTAAACCACAGTATGTAAATGATGGGAATATATTCTTTTACATACTTATACGCGATAGTTCAATCACTTACTTTTAGAATCCTACTTTCATAATTAAAAAAATAGAAATTAACGATACTGTAACTGTCATACTCAAGTTTAAGTATACATCGATGAAGTAATGAATTAATTAGTGAATCTTAAAACTCGACTTAAAATCAAAAGTCCCAAGCCTAAGCAATGAAAGAATTAAAAATGTAAATTGATTTTCAGCTCTCAACCGCTTTCAATTAAAAAGTTTTCGTGAACGCAGTGACAAAACTTCGCAAGACAAGTAATAAAATAGAATGGCATGGCTTAACAACTTGGGAATATGAATAAATAATTGAATTAGCACAACGGCTTGGTAATACTTCGCTCAGACTTCTGTAAAGGGTTTTGCAGTTGGACGGGAGGATATTAAACAATAAAAATATATTATGACTGTCGCCATCTGTCTGCAATCCAGGCAATTATATTTATTGATATATTTTCTCAAAGTAGTGTTGAATAACAGGTTAGTATTTTACCAATACTTATAGAGCATTAAGACATTGCAGATTGTGACAACATGTCAAATCTTGACAGTTTTACGCTACTTAAAATTTCATAAAAACTACTAATCTCATAAGCAAATTATATTTTTTTAACTATAATGGTACATCAATATAATTTGAGACATGAAAGCAGAGTTATTGCGGTAGAGATCAGGTTCCTCAGGAAAATGTGTAATGTAAGGTTATGTGATAGGGTACGGAATAGTGTGATTTGTGAACATTGTGATTTGAAAGAAGTGACGAAAATAGAGAAAGGTTTGTTGAGATGGTTTGGACACTTGGAGCGGATGGCTGAAAGGAGGGTTACGAAAGAAATTTATAGAGCAAAAGTGGAAGGTAGAGTTGGACAGGGTAAGCCGTGTATAACTTATACAGATCAAATTGGAAACATTCTTCTCAAGGCGGGCGTACGAAGCGTGGAGAATAGAAAAGAATCTGTGATAAGGTTATTGGGTGTGATTGAAGCAAGGGAGATTTGTCAGGATCGTTGAAGGTTAGCCCGTTAAAAACGTAGAAGCGTGAATATATGTATATAATTATACCATTCCTATAAAATGGTTTTGATAGGTGTCTAGCCTATCATCCAAAAGATTCATTATTTATTTATATTTATTTTACTTAGTCACCTCTAGTGTACCAAAAAGCAGCAGGATATAAGTAGCTCTTTACCAAAACATTAACGTGCCTATATCTATCCAGTGAATACTATATTTACGAACTCTTGACAATCTGCGCAGCAGGAGACCTCAAAGGAAAACAAATTTACTTAATAATTAATTTAAATACTAATAACTAAACTATATCTTACCTAAACTTGTAAACCTATACGAGGTTGGATCTAGGATCCCTTTATATCTGTGAAAATGTTCAATTAAAATAATTACATTGCTGACTGCTGGATTCCAGTTAGACGTCGTGGCATCATGCCTTTGTGTTTTTGTTATTGAAGACACTGCTGGATCAAAAGGGTGACTTTAGACGTACCTATAACCACCGAGTGTGTATGAGAAGACGTATGAGTATCAATGAAGTTAAAGTGATCTGTCAGGATCGGCACAAATGGGGATCCGTGATCTTTGCCTACCTACTCCTCTACAGGGGATCTGGCGTGATGAGTATGTATGTACATATAAGTGTATGGGAATATGTAACTAACCATACATCATTTTAGTAACTATGTGAGACCGGGTCATATCACGATAAATTTATAAAGATATCTGATATCCTATGCAACTGGGTGAAAACGTTGGTTAAAATAAAGGTAATCAGATATCTTTCGGTCTTACATAGTTAATAAAATAATTATATAAATCGCAAATGTTTAAAAATAACTATAATCATACATCGATGTTTACCCTCAAAAATAACCTTTTGGAGGCTTCCCAGCCAAGAAAGCAATGCGTTCCAAACAGTTAAGCAATTTAAATTCATGAGTGAATAAGTTGCATCGCAAACAATTAAGTTTAATTCAAGTTTCGCTCAAGTTGGGCTTCTGCAAGGCCAGGGCAAGCAAAAGTGTGTTTTGTGTTTGCATTTACGGGTTAATTACAAGATACACAACGTTATTAATTATCTCATATATATGACCATGTCTGCAAGTAATTATTTGTCTCATAGTTACAGATATTGTCACGTCTCCGAGGTTCAGTCTATCCGAAAGGGATTAAAGGACGTGAATGTATATGTATGTCTCATAGTATTCTATGTGATTAGAAATAACAAATCTTATACTTCAGGACCATTATACTTATGATGATCATCAAATTCCGGAGGTAGCAATTTCAATGCCACTTCGAACTCGCGTGTTGCCCTAAAAGTCAGTACTCAATGTAAACTATGTAAATATTTACAAATACAACACTTTCACGACCATTGACCCTTGCGGGGTAGTCAGAGGTTCAGGTGTCCATCTCTACAATTGCGTAGGTAGTCATTCTATGGCCAGTTCGAACCCACGTGTTGACCAGATAGTCAGTACTCAATGTGACAGGTGGTAAGCCATGCCATTTACAAGCACTAAATATTATAACCGACGACCTACTACCAACCTACGATACTCGCTATATCTACGCGGCTTTTCCTGTTGTTAGTTTGAAGACTCGGGGAACAGGTAGATGTCCTTACGATGTTTTCCCTCACCGTAGTATTCGACGCATTTCGTAAATGTATTTTTATTACGAAAATGTACATAGAAATTAATTAAAATTCATTTTTATTGGTACATGCTTAAGCGGGGTTTGAACCCCGTATCCCCTGATACAGAGTCAAGCCCCAAAACGAATGAGCTACGTCGAATATACAAATACTGACTATTAATTGTTTCAAGGAACAGATAAGTTTCCTCAGGATGATTTCTTTCAACGTAGTATTCGGTTTATTTCGCAAATAATATTTTATAATGAAAAGTAATTTGCTAAACGAATTAGTTTTTATTGAGAACTATATTTTCTATCACCAAAATTTATATTTGTCATCAAGTTGTATCACCTAATAAATATATCTATCGCCACGAAATATTTTCGTTTCGAGATAAACAAAAATTGTTCCCTGGTATGAATTATCAAATTAATGTTAATATATGTGTAAAATAAGAGATCGATAACCAATAAAATTATATTGCATTACATGAATATAAACTTCGTTCTTATAATAACAGTTTTGTTACTTAAATAATAGCTCTGTGCTCAGAATGGTAGATCTGTCACCAAATAAATCGATTATCGATCCCTGACTGCGACTCCTTTTTATTTGATATTTTGTCACCAATATAGTAGTAACATTTTGTTTCGTTCAGATATTATATTAATAGTATTTGTTACCAATTTAATACATCAATTTATAATTTTAATGAAAAAATGATCAAAGCGGCTGAGACAAATTGGCGCGCTATAAAAATTGACCAATCGGGCATCAAATCAACGATGGGTAGAAGGTAACTAGGTTCGATCACACGATGCGCGACGCGGGCGGGTTTGGTTAGGTTAGGTTAGGTTTTTGTTTTTTTAAGAAGAACTACACACTACAGGCATTGTTCGCCCGTACCATTATTATAAATTTTATTTTTTTGTATCTTTATTCACATCTTTTTTTTTAACATGAATACTCTAGTCCAGTTTTATTATACTACCAAATTAATACTTAATTACTACTTAATAAATTTCTTATATTATACATGAAATCATTATTATGATGCTTTATACATATAATTATTTAATTCTATACTACGATAATATATTATTAATCACTTAACTGGTTATGTTAGGTTAGGTTTTTATTTGCACTTAATGCAATTTTCTAGTAATATAATATGATTTATTGGTGATCTCTTTAAATTAGTTTGCTTAAATACTTATTAGGCCACACCTATTATATAATACATACAAAAACATTTATTTGGTACTAGACCTTATATCTCAGGATTTTAGGTGATTTATTGTGGAACTGATTTTGCATTGTTTGGTGACTACATTTTGGTGACAGATCTACTATTTTGAGGACAAACCCTATTATTTAAGAAACACAAAACTAATTAAATTGGTGATAGCTTAAATGATACCCGTTTTTATTATCATTTTGTACGGTATGACTTAGGGCAAGAAATTGAGATTTTTCTTGTTATTTAGTTCAGTGCGACTAAATAGAGTTCAGGGATCTTTTCAGTGATGGGTTGGTAACGCGTCAACAATCATCATCATCATAATATCGGTAACTTTAGTTCTCTGGCGTATCACCTCATTTCTGATGCGATCTACCAGAGAAACCCCGAGCATCTTCCGTTCCGTACCTTGAATTTGTGGGCTAGTCCCGCAGAGAGTGTCCACGTCTCAGAACCGTACGTCATAACGGGGAGCACACACTGGTTGAAAACCTTAGTTTTCAGGCATTGTGGTAAAGACTACGTGAGGACATGCCTTAGCCATCCAAATGCTGTCCATCCTAGCTGTATTCTTCCGTCAACAATATGGGACATAAATTATTTATTAAGTCAGCACAATGGGGCTACTTATATTAGATGTGACCTAGATATTATTTTCTCCTAGTTTCTGTTTATTCAGAGTGTTATTAAAAGGCGTAATAAATATGTTTGTAAGTTAGTTTCTTATCAGGAATACTGTAATAATACATTTCATACCTTTCCATTACTTCAATATGTTTGTCACGCAAGAAGTTTTTTAAGAAAATGGACGCTGAAATTTCTCGTCTTTTATTACTTTTGTTTCTTCGTAACAAGTGTGGGTAACTATCGCCAACAAGTTCTGTGACTTAAGGCTTTTATTCCAGTTGTTCTCGAACTTTTTTGTGAATGTCTTCTAGAAGTTAGTTGTGAAAATGTGTGCTTTTTTCTAAAAAGGGTATCACAAGCTACCTTCTTATGGTGTGTTTAGTATGAAATGAAAAATAATATCGTTTGATTCAATATAAGGATTATAATATCACTATTAGAAAAAAAATATAAAAAAATATAAATTCTGTCAGTAGCATAATAATAATAAAGAATTTATTTACAGCCACAAAAACATACACAATACAAAAAGTTTACAAATCTAACTTACAAACTAGGGGGTATAGCTTGTGCATGTTAGTGTCGCAGCAAAAAGGTTCCAACGCAGCTGGGTATGGTGCGTTTGGTGACAAACGCAACACTGGTATTATGTTAGAACCAACAAGAGAGCGAACATAGATACAGATAGAGGACAGATATGGAATAGTGATGCTATTGTTGCATATCAAATTTAATGAAAAGTTCTTTGAAATATTTTGCACTACGAGTATCTATCTACTCTGATATTGTTTAGGGTAGTGAACGTATATACATACGTTTATGCTTGTCGAAAAATGCCTTACATTTGTTCATACTACAAGTATAGGGAAAGAAGGTCTCCGTTTTTATAACTTGTAGATCCTGACAAACCACTTTCGCTCCATTGACACTCATACACACTCGGCGGTTATAAGTATTTCTAACGTCACCCTTTTTCAATATGTCGTCTATCTGACTCTCATATCTCATTGGTCCGGTCCCTACGTAATCGCCCAATATATATATAGCAGAAGTCTTATAGCAAATAACAGTACATACATTCTATTTTCAAACGTATACGAGTACTGTCACCAACAGTCGAGTGAGATTTCGATCCGAGATAAAACTGCGGCTATGAGCGAGTATTGCTCGTTCATTTTGTGTACTTTTGCAATCGCTAGTACAAATATTTGATATCGTATTAGATGGTATGAGACGGTTGTGATATGTGCGTTTCAAATGCTGTATAAGACTGAAATGCGTACTAGATAGAAGCTAGTCTTTCTATATGGCAAGTCATATGAGGTGATTTAGAGACTAAAGATACATTTATCAAGGTAAATTAGCGTGATAGTTCTAGTGTTTCATAATAGAGTAATGCTATAAATTTTCTTTATTTATCTATTTATAATTATCCGAACTTAAATCTTTCTTTCGTATTCAAGTTAATGCGACAGAGTACACACTTGTATACTAATACATATATTATAACTTCTATACAAACAAAAACACTATTCAATTTTAGGTACTGACATCATTAAATTATCAGGAACTTATTAAAATCGTGATAACATCCTAAACTTCCATGGAACGTCACCAACCAACTAGTAGAAAATGATGTTTCATTAATTCCAGGAAAATAAATAAAAGTTTTGCTCGAGTAATATCCTGATCACAAAATAAATAATAATCCCTCGTACAGTTTTTCATTCCACGGTCCAATCCATGTAGTTAGCACGGGAATTTATACACACATAGATGAAAAAAGCCAAGTAATATATGTATGTGAGTAGCCACCAACCAAGTAGGTAAAGATATATGTATATCTAAAAACATAGGAAATAGTGTGCTTATCTAAACAAAACATACGCCTCACGACTTGTATGTACACTCTTCCTCTTTGTTATTTTAGCGGGGTTGTCAGAGGCTTAAGTGCCATTGCATCTACGAAATTTCGAAGGCATTTTATGTTTGTGTCATTCGAAGCACGCGTTTCACTAAATAGACTGCACCCAACGTGGTAGGTAGTGAATCGAATCGCCGTATATATTTTCTCAATATGTTTGCCCGCACCGTAAGCGACTGTAAATTATGTAAGTAAATGAAAAACACATATTTAAATTTCATTCATTGGTACATGCCAGAGCCGGGATTCGAACCTTCCTTCTCATAAGAAGTCAGAGGTCTTACCCACTTGGCTACAGCCGCTATAAATTAGGAGGTATAAAATCTATAGATGTATGTAATCTTAGGTGATATGTAATCTTAGGAGGTATGTTGAAATATGTAGGTATGTACTATGGCGGGTATGTTTGTAGCCCAGTGGGTAAGACTTCTGAATTCTTATGAGAAAGGTCCTAGGTTCAAATCCCGGCTTTTTAATATAACAGAAACACTTGTATGCTGTGTCCTTGATGCTTTAGAGAGTCTAATATACCTCTTAAGGAATATGCACGTGAGTTTGTTTGAAAACTTGGCTGACTTTGCATGGCCCATAAAACAAGGTGAGGATAGCGATCTCCGCGTTTCCAACTTTGCTCCCTGCTATTAACTTTTTATAGTTCTTCACTTAGAAAAACTTGTGCTTGGGAAGCGTAAAAACTTTATAAGAGTGATAAATAGTGTTTGTTTATTGATTTAGTTACGGTCACATTGTAAAGTAACTAATCTAGTTAAAGCGAGGACTTTGTGTATCTTATAATTGAATTTTGACACTAATTAATCTAGACAAAAAAATAAACGCGTTAACGACCATTATCCCTTGCGGGGTAGTCAGAGGTTCAGGTATCCATCTCCGCAATTGTGAAGTTAGTAATTCTATGCCCACCTCGAACCCACGTGTAGACCAGATAGTCAGTACTCATTGCGACGATTGCATGTGGTAAGCCACTGTTCACAAGCACTGACTATTGCCTGTTCGGGGAACAATAGAATAGAATTACTACCTTCACAATTGCAGAGATAGAAAAATGGAAAAATGAAGAGTTAATGGTCGAAACGCGTTAGTCTTTTAGACACATAATATCTTTTTAAATAATTTGGTTTCGTGATCATTAGTGACAGGTTGCTAGCCTTTCGCCTAAAAGATTGCCTTAATTTCTAGTCTCCTACGTGATAAAATAAATTTTCTATTCTGAATTGAGTTTACATACATACATACATACACACCACACCTGATTGCCTGTAGAGGGGTAGGCAGAGATCACGCATCCCCATTTGTCCCGATCCTGACAGACCACTTTCGCTTCATTAACATTCATACATCTTCTCATACACTCTCGGCGGTTATAAGTACACCTAACGTCACCTCTTTTCAATAAAGCGTCTATCTGACTGTTATATGTCTTATTAGGCCGGCCCCTACGTAACCGCCCTTCCACTTCACTCATATATATTCCTTTTGTCAATCTGCTATCATTCATCCGCATAACATAATTGAGTATATACCTACATAAATGTTTATATACTCTAACACATACGTAATATATATTTTGTCGTGTATTTTTCGTCATATCTGTCAATTACCAAGCTTAGTGAATGGCAATAAGGTAAGCTTTGAACAGCTGTTGATAATAGCCTCTCCGATTTATGGTCACATAAACAAAATAATATTGTGTCTGCTCACTAGGTAGTTTTATCTTATAGTGTTTGCCAATCGCGAAGATACGTGTTTCTAGAATTTGATTAATTAAACTTATTTAACTTGTTCTCTTGAATTGGTAGCGTGTGTATGTTTATGTTTATCATTTCTTTGTATGTATATTTTTAATTTTTTGATATGTAATATTCACACGATTTGTCACTGTTACAGGATCACATGTACGAGTATATTAATTTAAAGTTGTATGTCATAGTTACGGCACTATAGGTCTAAAATATATGTAAGCTATCCTTAAGTAAAAAACTCTGTAAACGACTGTTTGTTGCCTGAAAATAAATTAATAAAAGATTATATCATAAAGATCTAATTGCTGATCACGGTAGTTATGGAATGGAAAATAATGTTCTTAGTTACCGTTTTTCGTAATTGCTAACCGTCAAGCCACTGTTAGTTAGAAACCAATGCGAATATTCCGGAATAATACGTACTTTAACATTTTATTAAATACACGAAACAAATGAATTATGCTTGTTTTCGGAAAACAAAATAAAACGAACATGTTACGAAACGGTTATTTTAAGCTTTGAGTTTTCGTACAATAAAATAGTGTTTATGCATGTGCTTTTAGAAAATATGAACGTATATACATATTGTATATGCATTTTTGTTATCATATTTCCCTATTGATACTCTGTTTATAATTTTGTCCATATAAAAGGAGCGGGTCTTCGTGATTCGCCGTAACTATAGTGGATAATTTGTTTCCTTTCAGCAGTTCACTTGTTTTCTAATAACGGCGTTCTTTGTCTATGAGTATATAAGGACTCTGAAACAATAGTTACAAAGAGATGAAACTATACTTATTTATAAGACTTTAATATATGAAATACATAGTGTTCAATCTCTAACCAGAGTAGACAGAACCTCCGCGTATAAAAACGTGCTGTCAATGTGACGTTTCATCTTGGTGTGATTGCTGCTTCACAATGCGTGTTCTTATTGGAACCCCCTTAGTTGTTGTTCAGAATATTCGTTTGACTGCCGGTTAGGCTGCAGTCACATTTTGTTGAATTTGTGTTGAATAGTCTGCAGAGTTTCTTGATTTTTCTTCTCTGCTGGTTTCCCATTACGAAATGCTAATAGTTTAATGAGTTTTCGTGGAACTTTTTAGATTATATAATTTTAAGGACAATTTTTCATGCAAATATATATTTTTTGACTTTCAATAAGTGATTTTATGATCCTTATGTTGAATAAAAGAATTTCATTTCAATTTAATAAGCACCGACGTGGCAGATATAACTTTACCGCCGCGCAAAATAATCACACTTTTACCTACGGCCCTTAGTCACTTTCGAGGCTTAAAAGAGAAGAAATGCAGCTATTTCTACCAAGTTCAAGTCCCCAATCAACGAGGGAGGCTATAAATATGCTCCTTTTATTACATACTATCTTTTTTACGACGCAGTATTTTCTTTAAGTGTTCGATGACAAATATTTATGGACGCACTTACATTGGCCCGTGAAAAGGGTCGTAATAAAAGTATATTGGACGAATGTGTATGTGTATATGTGGTCTAGAGTTAGTCTGGGATATAATATTAGGCATACTGTCTTATAGGTGTCATATAAACTAGACATTTAGTACGTTAAAAATAATATGTTAGCTTCATTTAAAGGTTACGTTATTCCTATTAATCACAATTTCAAATCATAAAATCACAAGTGGGTAAGAACTCTGACTTCTTAAGAGAAAGGTCCTAGGTTCGAATCCCGGCTCTGGCATGTACCAATGAATGCAAATTGAAATGAGATTTTCATTTACGTATATAGAGTCGCTAACGGTGAGGTAAAACATCGTAAGGAAACCTGCCATCCCTCGGGATGGTTAATAGCCAGTGCCTATATACGGCGATTCAGTTCACGACCTCTCAAGTTCGGTGCTGTCTATCTATTGAAACGCTTACAGCGAGCCATACCTAACATGCCTTCGAAATTACGGAGATGGGCACACCAGTCTCTGATTATCCTGCCTCAATAAAAAAGGGAGTGTGTATACACAAGTTGTGGAGCGTATGTTAATTATGTTATGTTAATGATCTTATGAACTTTAAGTCTTAGATTTCTTTTAGAATTCGTTCGGAACATAATGACAAGGACTCAAGTTGCTTAAGTACGAGCTTGAAGTTGCTTTTGAGAAACCTAGAAGCTTCATACTGGATGCAGAGTTGAATTTAATGAGGTCCTGAAGTAGGCACTTATAGTGAAAACTTCGAAATGACGTACTACGAAAATTCATACTTATATTTTGTACTCTATGGAAGGAAAATAATACATTTGCCATTTCTTTTAGTATATTATACGAGGTGATTATGAGGCTAAGAGTCACAGACACGAGTGCGAAAGTGATCTGTCAGGATCGGGACAAATGAGGATCTGTTATCTCTGCCTACCCCTCTACAGGGAATCAGGCGTGATGTGTATGTATGTGTGAGTCACTGTAAACTATTGAAAATTTAACATCCTGCCTTTATTTAACATTAAGATGTCATAAATAAACGCCGTTAACAATGTTAAGGAGGTATTATATATCTAAGAATCTGTTCTTCTCTATAAAGGGATTGAATGACAAAATACATATACTCTAATGTACAATCATACATCCATACTTGGCATATCTATGTCCTAGAATAACTTGTTTCTTTGAGATCATGCATATAAAATAGCACACTTCCTACATGCATATGTCTCATTTTGGTTACCGATTCTTTTTGTTAAAAGGGCCAAAGTAACTGTTATTCCAATTTATCAACTCATTAATGAAATAATGTAAATCAGATTATTTATTTATTTATTTATTTTATTTAAAATTTTATTTCATGTTTACACACATATTTTGTTAGTAGCACTTATACTATATTAGTAAGCTAACTTCTATAATAACATTATATACAAATCAAGTTATGTTAATAATATTAACAATTAACTGAGGGTACATGCAGGCTGGCACAGTGTTGCATGTAGGACGATTATTATTATTACTTTACACAAAACAAACACGAATGAAACAACAAGAAATGTAGGGAAGTTGGTTATAGTGATAGGAATCTCTTAATACCAATTATACTCCTTTTTCAATCATTTCTTTTCTTTTTCTAAACAAGACAAGAATAAGACAGCTAATATGCTATTCTAGTCTTAGAGCCTCGCCTTTAGGTAAATGCTCTAGTGCTGAAACTAAAGATAATAGACATAAAAATTTACGGATTAAAGTTAAGCTTTCGAAATTGTGATCTTTCTAAACGAATTTTGTACTTTTTGATTAAATGAAATGAATTGCTTTATTGAAAGTAAAAAAAAAAACCATTTTAATGTAAAAAAAATTAAAATTTGTATTGAGAATTAGATACTCTTCAAAAAAATCTAATTAAACTATAGGCATTTCGTAAAGGAAAACCCTATTGAGAAGAAATGCCAAGAACTCTGCATACATTATTCAATTTCTATGCTTTAAGCATTCTGTCACTTCTCTAAGGGTTTCTTTTTTAATTACGAACAGAATGAAAATCCTCGTGAAGTTTGTAAGCTACAGTCTTGTTTGCACTTCCTAACGAAGCTTTCCCTTGTACATAACAATTTTCACTCCAAACAAAGTCGAGTACATAGAAGAGTCGCTTCATTCTTGGGGCCTTAACCACTTATGCTTTTTGCAAAATATCAGTTCAGTATCAGATCAGTAATAGTGTGAAGTTGGTAGTTGGTAGATTAGCAAAATTGACAGATTTCTCCATTTTTAAAGCGAAATTTGACACTTTAACTGTTTTTACATTCAAAAAAACAAACGCATTCACAACCATTAGCCCTTGCAGGGTAGTCACAGGTTCAGGTTTCCATCTCCGCAATTGCGAAGGTAGTAATTCTATGGACACCTCAGAACCCACGTGTTAACCAGATAATCAGTACTCAATGTATATAAGTAATAATGACAGGTGGTCAGCCATTTCGCCATTTACAACTTACACACTACATTTACATTTACACTTACTATTTTTAATGATGATATTTGACCCTTTTGTTCTTCCACTACCAACTTCACACTATTACTGATCTGACATTAAAATACAATAGTGCTAAAACACATTAGTTAGACTTAGGCCCCTGAAGAATTTGAGAACATTATACAAAATATGAAGTAAATAATTATAGTACTGTTTACTCTAGGTTTTGGCATGTGGTCATGTACAAGCACTAACTATTACTTGTTCGGGAACAAGTAGGTATTGTAAGTTTATAAATATTACTATCCTCGCAATAGTCACTGCACAGCAACAAAACAAAGAAAGTGTTCAACCCCTGTTGTTACATGGTTAATAAAAATACATTTACGAAATGCGTCGATTACTACAGTGAGAGAAAAACGTCGTCAGGAAACCTACCTGTTTTTCGAACAGGTAATGGCTAGTGCTTGTAAAATGTGGCATGACTTGCCTCCTGTCACATTGAGTACTGACTATTTGGTCAACACGTGGGTTAGAATTACTACCTCCGCGATTGCCTGAACCTCTGACAACCCCGTATGGGTTAATGGTCATGAACGCGTTTGTCTTTGTTTTGTTTGTCTTTGTTACATGGAAACAGCAATTTGAAACGCGGACACATTTCGCTTTCAATAACAAAACGGGAGCAAGATTGTTTTTCCTGAAACTTTGTCATATTTCTTTCTTACGCAGACAAAACTTGGCCGGCACTTATTGCTGAGAGTTTTAATGAGTTATAAACAAAATCTGTTGTCGAGTTGTTTAGTTTCCGTCTTTAGTAGAACATTAATCTTTGCAGATTTATGGAATTGACTTCAGTATCCAGCGTATTGTGACTTAGTGAGATAATATTTTACTTTTTGTTACTGATTCCTTCATAATACCTAGTTTTCTTTTGTCATTATTTCAGGTAGGTATGGTATAAGAAAATTACTACACCTATAACTAAAAATTTGCACCTAAGATGGAAACCTGAACCTCTGACTACCCCGCAAGGGTTAATGGTTGTGAACGCGTTCGTTTGTTTTTGTTTTATAACTAATAATCTGCAAAGTTCCAAAAAAATTAACTTATAGATAACTTCTATTTGATAATTTTTTAAACTGAATAAATTATATAAAATATAAGTATTGATTGATATTAATATTATAATACTAAATAGAATTGAACAAACTTTAAAATAATATTCACTCTTTCGTTAATCCAATATAATTTATAAATGTAGAATATTGATAACAGTTAGATAGATATGATATGATAGGTGACGTTCGAAGTACCTATAACCTGCGATTGTATATGAGTGTCAATGAAGTGAAAGTGGTCTGTCAGGATAGGGACAAATGGGAATCCGTAATCTGCTTATTCCCTAAGTGCAAAAAAAGGCTTATTATTAGTTTCCAACTAACTTATGCACATACCGAATGAACATATTTTAGTTGGTAGAAACTCTTATCAAATTAGTCACTAGACTCTAGCAATCAATAGTGTTGCTTCTACTGAATAGAATGAGAAACGTACGAGGACATTCAATTCATCTTCATTCCCTGTTCATTTGAGAGCACTAGATTTGTTTACCTCCTCACTAATGTTTTCCAAAGTCTCAATGCAATATTTAGAACTTAATATATGAGGTAGTGGCGTCATTTGGGGGAGGCCTATGTCCAACAGTGGATTCAGATAGGCTGATGATGATGATGATATGAGGTAGAAATTATTTATTGAATAACTAGCGACCCGCTCCAGCTTCGCACGGGTAGAAAATATATAGCCAATTCCACTATTTATGGCTGTTATTATACATATAAACCTTCCTCTTGAATCACTCTATCTATTAAAAAAACCGCATAAAAATTCGTTGCGTAGTTTCAAAGATTTAAGCATACAAAGGGCCATAGGGACAGAGAAAGCGACTTTGTTTTATACTATGTAGTAAAGATACACCCTGGACATACATGTATGCTAATCAATACTTAAAACTAAATTAAAACTATCTCCATAGCTGGCACAATATATGCCTCTATGGGCGTTTACAGCATTATATATATTAAGTTATTAATAAATTAAGAATACTAAAAATAGAAAGAAATATTAATGAAAATATATATGATACATGTAAACAAAGGGGAATACTTGATACATAAATGTTGTTCTTATAAACTTATAACATTATTTATTTGTATGCTAAATTAGTAGTTATTATATGTATAGTATAATTATATGCGTTGCACGTACCTATATCAATTAAACTCTAGCGGGGCTACTAAAAGATGAAATGATCATTAAGTCACTGAGAATATAATAGCTACACTTCACAACCAATACACAAAACTAATTGTCTTTTACACGAGTAGTAACATACGAATATTAAGAAGTGTTTAATAAATACCAGATTATGACAAAGTGATTAACCATCTTAAGCATGCAAATGTAGTAGTAGTCATGTCTAGTAAGAGCCATTTTGTTTTCAAACCCGTTTTTCCCGAATCTTCTTAATTAAATATAAACGCTTTCAGAACTAAAGTTAATACGTAATACTTTTCACGTTTTGACAGGCAAGTACTTTTGTTGGTTTTGCTTCTCCTGAAAAATGTTCCGAATGGCTCTTACTACGTTTTGGTTTGGGGCAGTCGATCCATGTTTGCAATTGCCCCAGATATCCTGCACTCAACGTGACAGGAAGCATTTACGTGTCATTACATGTTGGCAGTAACAATGCCATATTCCGGGAAACTTTATTGTTAGCTCAAAATCTCTTTCCATAGAAGTGATGCGTTGATACATACACATCATACCGTTTCCATGTAGAGGGGTAGGTAAAGATCACGGATCCCTATGCGTCCCGATCCTGACAAACTTTTGCTTGTGACACTCATACACCTCCTCATATACACGCGGCGTGTATGTGAATGATGTATCTGTGAATAAGTTTACACTTTGTTCAAAGGTGAGGCTAGCTTAAACCGAGAATAATAAATGCTAATAAATATTAAAGTAAGCATTACAACTTGTAAGAAATATTTAAATAAGAGACTTGGATAAGAGTGGTTCTCTTTAAGTGGTTTTTGCATATTCATGGCTACTTAGAACTTTTCATGTGCCTTCCGTACTGCTAAGCAGACTGAATATTGAACTAGAAAACTATCGGTATTTTAGATCCTTGCCTCATTTCTTTCCATACTAGTCTGGAACATGAAGGAATGCTAACTAGCTGCCAATCTTTTCGGTAAGCCGTAGGAGGACAAGAGGAGAATGGAATCTGCTAGGCGATAGGCTAGTAACCTGTCACTAATGTTCCAAATAATCCAATGTTCATGCTCAAAATGACTTAGGAGATAAAATATCCCGTAAGGGTTGAAGAAAGTGAATGTATATATATACCTATGCCTAACTTAGCAGGATTGTGTGTACATATATATGTATAACTTTGATCAATCTATCACAACGATAAAATTGGGTTGAGTGAAGCTAAAGAGATTTATTTGTAAGGATCGTTCCAGATGGCGATCGATAGCCTGCTTATCGCCTTGTGGATGTACAAGCGTGAATATACATATGTATGTATTAGTCTTCTTAATCTTCACGTAATATACGGACGTTTCGATTATATCCTAGTTCAAGAACAAAACAAAATAATCTGTCACGGTATCCATACTATTAATATTGGTGAAACTTAGAATATCTGCAGTCGTAATTCATTAATGAATATTCGCAAACTTCGGTTCGCCCAGTCTAAGACAAATATGAACAGCGCCTCGCTATTTCTAAGTCTTAGTTAAGTTGGCTTAAGTTAACGAAACAGATGGGACTTTCGAAATGGCTTGATGCATACCTAAGTGTGTTTGTTTGTCTCCTACCAATTCAATGCCTTTTTGTTGCTTCCAACTAATTGAATAGAGTCTAAGAGGATATATTGAGATATTAGGAAGCAATGGATCATACATACATACATAAATACACATCTTGATAGACCACTTTTGCTTCCTTAACACTCATTAATATTTTCATTTACACTCGGCGGTTATAGGCGCTCCTAACGACACCCTTTTTCATATTATTTATTGAGTTATTTTCATTTATTAGATCATAGATATTGTGATAGTAATGCTAGCAGAGATTTAGGAAATGGTAGTGATTATTTTAGAGATTTTATGTATCAAGAGGTAGAAAATTTATTTATTTACTTATATAATTCATTTCATTACAGTCTACGAAGTATGAAAAGTTAACTACAACTCCTACAGCCATATTATACACAGCTAGATACACTTGTAGTCTAAAACTTGGGCTAAACAACTTAATTCCCATCCCCAAAGTACTTAAATTAAAACCTTCATTCCAAATTGCTCTTTTATAAACCTACGGATTGTCTGCTACGAACGCCCCTCGTAGTATGAAGCAACCATTTTCCGTAATGACTACGTACCATGAGGTATCAGGTATTTATTGTTGTAAGGCTTCACGCATTTTTATGGAAATGGTTTTATCAAGTTTGTTCAGAAGTAGTTTTTCAAAGCCTCCATAGCGTGATTTGGGGAGGTTTATTTATGTTATGGTTTGTATTTGTGTGTATTTTTGGTTTTGTGAGTGTAACCAAGAGCCTGATTTTATGGAATTGATGTTTGTTTGTTCAGTGATTATATTTGTATTAGTTTTTTGTTTGATAATAATATGATGAGCAGACTGGAGGTATTAATTGTTGCTGTTAATTTAAACAGTGATGTTCATTTCTAAAAAGATATAAAAGACTTTCAAAATTCATATGCACGTGACAAGTAAATTTAATAAAGCCCTGAATGATGCTAGCTCAATATGTAGAAACAAATTCGAGTATTATATATAAGAGTATATCTATAGCTATATTATACTTTTTAGTAGCCAGACGGCAAGATGTATGAGTGTTTATACAAGCATGATTTGTGTTGTGTATTGTGGTGTCAATTTTTAAAATTTGATTATAATTATCTCCAAGGTTCTATCCAACCACGAAAGGGATCAAAGGAAGTGAACATATTTGTATGTTTCGTGGTATAAGTGTTGGATTAAACTACTCAAAAAGTATGATGAACGTGTACCAACCTTGCGTAGGCTTTAATGGACGAAAGCCTCCATTAATTTGGCTAAAACTCACACTGCTGGACCCTAAGAGTCGACTGGAAAGATTGATGACGCAGCCAGATTCAAACTTCGCGGGATTGTTATCAAATTGTTTTTGTGAGGCATTAATTGAAGCGCAAAAAGTCGTTATTAATGATCCCAGTAATTGGTTTGAACTGCTCTGTGCAATAGCGTGAAATTTGAGAAAATTGAATTGAATAATTGAATTATTATTCTGTGATACAAAAAATAGTGAGAGAACCAGCCTTTTTTGTAAAGCCCATTTCAACAACAGTAAGTAAAGAAGTTGCGGAATACCATCCATCGTATTAGGTATCTGCCATTAGGTTTCAATTAATTTTATATCAATACATGCTGATTTTTATATTCTATACTATAAACATTTATTTACACATTAGTATGTAAAATATCAGATAATATTTTATTCACTATCTTAAATAACAATCTAAATATTGAACGAATATGAAATGTAAATATAATAAAAATAGATTTTTATTCAATATAAAAATTGTAAAACCTTTTATGAAAGCACAAAAAATTCTAAAACTAACGGCATTTCGTAAAGCAAAACCTACAGAGAAGAAAGACTATTACAACTACATACATACATAGACATCACGTCTGATTCCCTGTAGAGGGGTAGGCAGAGATCACGAATCCCCATTTGTTCCGATCCTGACAGAGCACCTTCGCTTCATTGACATTCATACATCCTCTCATACACTCTCACAACTCTACAAACAATTTTAATATCCCTACTACAAAACACACTCTTCTGCTAAACAACGTAACAAAACCAGCCAATAGAGTAGCTGTTTGTTAATGTTAATCGAATGCGAGAGGCAATTAGCCTGTCTGCATGATAGAGCCTCACCGGAAGCGGCTCAGTCGTGTGAGATTACATTTACCGGAAATGGAGCATTGCTAATGTGAACATAACTGGTCGTTGTTGCGTACATTATATATGCTACGCGCGATGTGATAATGAACACAGTATAATGTCATAATGGATATTATTAATCTGTATTAGAAGTACCGATAACCGCAGTATGTGTATGAGGAGTATGAGTGTTAATGAAGAAAGTGGTTTGTCAGGTTCGGAACAGATGGGGTCCGTCATCTCTGCACACCTCTCTACAGGGAATTGGGCGTGATGTGTATTTATGTTTGTATAATGGCAATAATTATTGAAATAAGGACGTAAATTTATACCTTGATACTTATTACTGACCTCCTTTTATCTCTTTTGAGATGAACTGAACTTCAGAGATACTTAAGTACCTTGAACATATGTGTGAAAAATATTTACTGAGTTTTACAGCATTCATATTAAATATTGGTAACATATATTGCCTTATAGCTTCTATTCATCCCTAGTCACTAAGTCTTCAGTTCTAACTAAATTCAGGGTAGAAAATAATAAATAAATAAATATAAAAATTAATTATATATATATATATACATATATATATATATATATTTACGCCTCTACATCCCTAACTGGATAAACAAAGACTATCGATGGCCACCTACAACGATCCTGAAGAATCTCTTTTGCTTCACTCACTATAATTAACAGTCTCATACATTTCTCTTCTGTTCTTCACACTACGTACATCCGCCTTGAGAAGAAATAATAATTATATTGAAGGACACTGTTGCACCAATTGAATTAGTCCCTTGCTAAATACATTTAAGACTTGTACTAAGGGTACTAGTCAACGTATATTTAAGAAATCTATAATAAGTATGTTATTGTAGATATATATGTCATAATCAACGACTAGACTGAAAAGCAGAAGAAAAACGTAGTTCTTTACTCTACCTCCACCGGCAATCGTGCCCGGGACCTTACGATTACTGTTCAAGTGGTTAACCAATCGCGCCACGGAGGTCGTCAAAATTTAATTAAGACATGTACGTTTACAAATTAAATGGGAATTTACATTTCTGTAATTGCAGATAGCGGTTGAATGGGTTGGATGGGGCAAGCCTTCTCGTGGCCCACCCTGTGAGTAGCGGCCGAGCGACCAACGGCCGTGAAACCAATTGCCCCGGGGCTGCTCCATCTCCGTCGATGGACCCGACGGAGTCCTGGAGCAGCGGGTGCCGGGGACGGCTTCTTGGTGCCTTGGTCCCGGCACTGGGTTGTCCATCCCTGGCTTTTGGGCGGGCCCGGCAATCGACGCGATTGCTGGGCAGGCAGCTTCTGCGCTGCCACCGTCAAATCTCGTAACCCTGTTCTGGAGTTTTTCTCTGGTCAGGGCCGAGGGTCTAAGGGGTTTGCTTCTTGGACCACGAGGAAGAAAACCTCTATAAAAAATTACTTGAGCCCGGGAAACTGGGCTCTGGAGATGGGCTGGGTGGTGGGGAGGGGGGGTCACGATACCTTCTGTCGTGACCTCCTCTCTCCCCTACCTAGGGCCGTGGGGTGGTAAGCTGGGGCTTGCCGCTCCTTCGCGTTCGGCCTAGAGGTGGTGTGCGCGTGTCCCGCGCGCCCCTCGGTGTTGGCTGGGTGGGGGGACCTTCACCTGGCCGGGGATGGGTCTGGCTTCGGCCGGACTGCGCCGGTGGGGTCGCGTGATGTTATGCTCACGCGTTCCCGCGACCCCGCCGGGTGAGGCGCCCCGGTGGACACCGTCAGGTTTTAGTCGGTTCGAGTCCGACATAACCCTCCGGCTCCCCAGGGCCGGACGGGTATCCGTGGGGATTTCCTGACGTAAAAAAAAAAAAAAAAAAAAAAAAAAAAAAGATAGCGGTTGAATACATTTTGTATTCAACGTGACTATTACGAGTTGAGTTACTGTGTGTAGATTTGTCAAATTGTATAGAAGAAAGTAAAATAAATTAAATATTAATTTAGTAGTAAAAAGAATCCTTATTAACCGCCATTCCTCTCGGCATGTGGTAGGAGGCGACTAAGGGACTAAAGCTAAATAGAATCTATTGGGCGATGGGGTAGCAACCTATCATCAATGTTCCATTATGACATCACAACCACAATATTCATTTAAGTCACATAGGAGATATTATAACTCCGAGAATTTGTCTATCCCAAAATGGATTAAAGGACGTGAATATATAATGTATGTTGTAGCAATTATTTATGTCTAATACGAGACATTTAAAAGCAAACGTACAAAGTAGGTAATTAATTATTGATCAAATATATTTATTAAACATCAATGTATAATTATCTAATTCGATAATAATCGATTCATATTACAAACACTCTATTTACTTCTTAGTTTATTATTATTGAATCACTCAATCTATTAAAAAAACCGCATCCGTTGCGTAGTCTCAAAGATTTAAGCATACAAAGGGACAGAGAAAGCGACTTTGTTTTATACTATGTAGTGATACGTAATAATAGTATGATCTAGTATATTCTTCTTACATCTGTGGTAAAGTTATAATAATATGAACTCAATCTTGTGTAACCGATTACAAAAGTTTCCCAACAAACAAGCTTAGAGATGTTTTGTAGTCTGGCGACCGGTCGTAAATATCAGCAGAGAAGTGCGGCTGAGTTTTATTGTGATTTGTGAGTCCAGTTATGGGGATAATGGCCGAACGTAAAAGCATTTTGCTACTCTTAATACCACTTTGCTTTACCTATTACCTACATAGAAATGTTGGAGTTAAGAATCGCATTTATACCACGGAGAATATAAATCTATAATGCCTTTATAGTAATTTCTCGGTCACTATTTTTTAAGCTTTCACACATACATGCAGATCACGGCTAATTCCCTGTAGAGAGGTAGGCAGAGATCACTGATCCCCATTTGTCCCGATCCTGTCAGGTCACTTTTACTTCATTGACTCTCATACACCTCCTCATACAGTCTCGCCGGTTATAGGAACTTCTAACGTCACCCTTTTTCAATATGGCATCTATTTCTTTATAGTATCTCCTCAATAACCACTTTTATTGGGGTTTTGTTCATTGATTTATGAAATGAGTTACAGATTGTTATCTTTTTAACAAATAGATTTATAATAATTAGTCTTTTGGTGATTTTTTTATTACGTAAATGTCGTAAAGAGTCATTTTACGTGTCATATAGTATCATCGTGTCTTATTTGTTTATTTACAAAAGTAATTACTTTTACTTTGTTTCTCTGCGTTTTAACGATTTTCACTAAAGGTTGTACTACGGATAAGTTCAAATTCGTGAAGCGTATGTATGTATTATTTTCAGCGTCTAAGCATCACTAAACGTATATTATTTGTTACTTCTGATCCAGAATTTAAGTAGAAAGCGTATAATAATAATATTTGGCCATTATGACACTAATTGAACTAGCCCCTTCGTAAGTACTTATTTAAGGTACTAGTCAAAGTATATTTAAGGAATGTATACCTACATATTATACAGGGTGGCGCATTCAAAACGGTCAGTATGGGAAAGTCTGAAACTATAAGAGATACGAAGATTTGTTCTTAGGAACCATGTCACCGATTTTGATAAAAATAAAAACTGCATTCATACTTTCTTTGAAAAAATGACTGTATCCTGTACGGGAATCGAACCCGGTTGCTTTGAAAAAATAAACTTGCCCTTTTCACTTTTTCTTTTTAAATATCGATTGTGTAGGTCTTAAGCTGTAAATGTCTCTATGAAACATGGTGTCGAAAATGAACGAAATGCATTGTTTTAGCATACTTAAGTTTACATTCACCGTTACAATACTCAACAAGTTCAGACATGTAAAATTGTCTCTATGGCTGTTTGTAGTTTTGTACCTCTCTACTTGTTACATACACCATATCATGTGACATTAGCATTGCATTAATCCGTTTAGAAAGTTTTGTTATCTACAGTAATCAAACACTAACAATCAATTGAAAAGTCCACTTAAAGTGACGTGTTAAACCATATTTGAAAATTTCTTGTGGGGTTACGTTAAGACTGAATTTTCCAAAACAAGCTATGACACCGTTGAAGACCTAAAAGTAGCAATAAAGTCAATTGTAACGCAAATTCACCACATGAAAATACAAAATTCAATAGTAAGATCGTTACCTAAACGTGTTGAATATTGTATTGAAAACAACGGTGGTCACTTAGAAAACCTACTATGATAAACTAAAGTATGCGAAAACAATGCATTTTATTCATTTTCGACACCATGTTTCATAGAGACATTTAAAGCTTAAGACCTACACAGTCGATATTTAAAAAGAAAAAGTGAAAAGGGCCAAATTATTTTTTCAAAGCAACCGGGTTCGATTCCCGTACTGGATACAGTTGTTTTTTCAAAGAAAGTATGAATGCAGTTTTTATTTTTATCGAAATCGGTGACATGGTTCCTAAGAACAAATCTTCGTATCTCTTATAGTTTCAGACTTTCCCATACTGACCGTTTTGAATGCGCCACCCTGTATATATATAAATAAAAAACAACAGTGACAAATTTTGAAATATATTTAATTTATAGGTAAATTATTTAAATTAGTTTTAAGTTTGTAAATATTTTGTCAATTAATTGTAAAGATTTTATTGATAAATAAATAAATAGTATATTAAAGTAAACATAAATGAAACATACATATATTGACGCCTCTACATCCCTAACTGGATATACAGAGACTATCGATGGTCACCTAGAACGACTCTGACGAATCTCTCTTGCTTCACTCACAAAATTATTAACTGTCTCATACATTATCTTTTGTTCTTCACACTACGTACATACATCTGCCTTGAGAAGAAATAATAATAAAAATATTAAAGGACACTGTTGCACCAATTGAATTAGTCCCTTGCTAAGTACATTTAAGACTTGTGCTAAGGGTACTAGTCAACGTATATTTAAGAAATCTACAATAAGTATGTTATTATATATAAGCAGAAGAAAAGCGTAGTTCTTAACTTTACCTCCACCGCCAATCGTACCCGGGACCTTATGATTACTGTTCAAGAGGTTAACCAATCGCGCCACGGAGGTCGTCAAAGTTTAATTAAGACATGTACGTTTACAAATTAAATGGGAATTTACATTTCTGTAATTGCAGATCGCGGTTGAATACATTTTGTATTCAACGTGACTATTACGAGTTAAGTTACTGTGTGTAGATTTGCCAAATTTTATGGAAGAAAGTGAAACAAAGCTATAATAAAATGGTAATTTAATAGTAAAAAGAATGCTAACTAGCCGCATGTGGGTTCATTCCTCACGACAAGTGCTAGGAGGTGACTAAGGGACTAAGGGTTATTAGAATCTATAGGGCGATGGGCTAGCAACCTGTCATCAATGTTCCATTATGACTTCACAACCCCAATATTCATAAAAGTCACATAGGAGATATTATATCTCCGAGGTTTTGTCTATCTCAAAAAGGATTGAAGGACGTGAATGTATATGTACATATGTAGTAGCAATTATTTATGTCTAATACGAGAACATTTAATATAATTATTAATGATTAAATATATTTAATAAACATCAATATATTATTATCTAATTCGATAATAATCGATTTATATTACGGACACCCTATTTACTTCTCAGTATTTTTATACATAAAATTCACGACGTTTCCCCTGCAAAGGAATAGGCAGAGATCACGGAGCCTCAACGCTCGTTATACTGTCAAAACACTATCATTCATTGATTTCCATACACCAAATACACACACATAAAAACATAATCATACGCTTCACGACTTGTGAAAACACACTCCCTTTTTTATTATGGCGGGGTAGTCAGAGCCTTGAATGCCCATCTCCGAAATTTCGAAGGCATGTTAGGTATGGGTCATTCGAAGCCCGCGTATCACTAGATAGACAGCACCCAACGTGATAGGTAGTGAACCGTATGCCGTATGTAGGCACTGACTATTACCTATCCTGAGAGATATATATACCCGTAATAATAGTATGGTCTAGTATATTATTCTTATATCTGTGGTATGGTTATAATAATATAAACTCAATCTCGTGTAACCGATTACAAAAGTTTGTTCCAAACAAACAAGCTTCGAGATGTTTTGTAGTCTGGCGACCGGTCGTAAATATCAGCAGAGAAGTGCGGTTGAGTTTTATTGTGATTTGTGAGTCCAGTTATGGGGATAATGGCCGAACGTAAAAGCATTTTGCTACTCTTAATACCACTTTGCTTTACCTATTACCTACATAGAAATGTTGGAGTAAAGAATCGCGATTTTACCACGTAGAATATAAATCTATAATATATATGCCTATGCAGTATTTTCTCGGTCCCAATTATATTAAACTTTTACACATACATGCACATCATGGCTGATTCCCTGTAGAGGGGTAGGCAGAGATCACGGATCCCCATTTTTCCCGATCCTGACAGGTCACTTTCGCTTCATTGACACTCATACACCTCCTCATACAGGCTCGGCGGTTATAATAACTTCTAACGTCCCCCTTTTTCAATATGGCATCTATTTCTTTATAATATCTCCTTAGTAACCACTTTCATTGGGAGTTTGCTCATTGATTTATGAAATGAGATACAAATTGTTATGTTTTCAACAAATATATTTATAATGAGTCTTTTTGGTGATTTTTTATGACGTAAATGTCGTAAAGAGTCCTTTTACGTGTCATATAGTACCATCGTGTCTTATTTGTTTATTTACAAAAGTAATGAATTTTACTTTGTTTCTCTGCGTTGTAACGACTCTCACTTTAGGTTGTACTACCAATAAGATATAATTCGTGAAGCGTATGTATGTATTATTTTCACCGTCTAAGCACCACTAAACGTATATTATTTGTTACTTCTGATCCAAAATTGAAGTAAAAAGCGTATGATAATAATAATATAATATAAGCATTACTAGAACAATTGAACTAGCCCCTTGGTAAGTACTTATTTAAGGTACTAGTCAAAGTATATTTAAGAAATGTATACCTACATATTATATATAGATAAATACATATTATATAGCATACATAATCAACGACCAGACTGCAAAGGATTAGAAAAGCGTAGTTCTTAACTCTGCCTCCACCGGGAATCGAACCCGGTACTTCACGATTAGCGTTCAGGTGTCTAACCCGAAGTATGTGTATGTATATATAAAACTGCGTATCATAAGTACCTTTATCCATAAATTGTTAGTTACTTTCAATTCGCAATGGACGCGAGTGTGTATGTAGCTTAAGCGGTCTCGAATTAATTCAACCACCATGATCTGTCAGGCTTTGATCCAACATGGTGGTCAGTTAAGCCTCGTCCCTTAATGAGATTAAGTGGAGCATAGACGCATTGTTAGGAAATTGGGTTCGTTATTATAATAGTCTGTTATTTTGATTAGAGAGGACACTTAGGGTATTTAATGCGTACAAGAGATGTAACAGCACGTATTTTTAAGTTATAATTCGATGTGTGGCGATAATGGTTAACCACCTGAACGCTGATGAGAAGTCCCGGGTTCTTTTCCCGGACGAAGCTATGCTTTTCGTCTGTTTTCTTATTATATCTTATATAAATGGAAAACTGTATATTTATCTATCTATAATAAGTATAAATTTCTTGAATTTAAGTACCCTGATAATAGTACTCTTAGTACAGTCTTAAATGATCTTACCTTAGAAATAGTTCAATTGGTGTAATAGTGCACTACAATACTCATATTATTATTTGAAGTGTAATTCACACACTCATATTTTGACATCAAAACATGTTAAGTCATCCCTGCAATATGCTGAATAGAATTTCAGATGGAAACAATGCTTATAAAAATAATATTAAAGACATTTGCCTTTCCTTAAATCAATTATTGTTTCAGTTTTCTTATGTACGTTCTATTGATATATGCGAAATAAATGTACGAAATATAATCTTTAACAATAAACTTAATGGGATAGCAAAAGAAATATATTGTTAACGATGTCTCCACTGTAAAGTGAACCTAAAAGCTAACAATCTGTAACTTTTTACGTATTCTATACCAACGGGCTCACGACCATTAACCCTTGCGAGGTAGTGAGAGGTTCAGGTCTCCATCTCTGCAGTTGCAAAGGTAGTAATTCTATGGCCACCTCGAACCCACGTGGTGACCAGATAGTTTCTACTTAATGTAACAGTTGTGCCATGTCGTCATTTACAAGTACTGACTATTACCTATTGAAAGAACATAATTTTCCCATCACAGTATTCGATGCGTTACACAAATGTATTTTTATAACAAAAAAATACATGTAAAATCAAAAAAATTCATTTCCATTGCTACATGCTCTGAGGTTTTGAACCCTGTACCCAGTAATACAGAATCAAGCCGCAACTAAGCTACGCCGAATATAATTACGCATGAATTTGTCAGCAGATAGCACAGAGAAATGAGAAACGTGGGCGTTTATCAGGAAAACAGATCCCTGATACAATAGAAAGTTGTTTGAATTATTGTTTTGCTTAAACATTGTTTAGTCATAAGCCTTTTGGAAGTTGCAAAACAAATGAAAGTTGAACGCAACTTTTCTCATTAGTCTTTTGTTTCGATGTGGAATTTGGATCTGATTATTCCATATCAATTTTGTTTGTTCTGATATTCTATAGAAAGTCGTTATTCGATCGTGATTTACGCCTACCCGTATTTTAACGACAACCATTATTCAATACTTACTATACACGAGTATGAAATTAAACAACTGTCAACATTGTCAGGACTAGGTGACAAGATGACCTGGTTAAATGATCCTTCTAGATTTAGAAAAAGTATTCGGTCCTATAATTTAGATGCGAGTATTGTTACGATCATATTATCTATTAGTTTTCCATAGCACAATAAATATACTCATATTAAAATGTTATTAGGACGTCTGTTTGTCCCGTGCTAGTCTGGGACGTAAAAAGCATGCTTACTAGATGCCATTCTTCCCGGCACGTCGTAGAAGGTGACTAAGAGACTAGGTGTAAATGGCATCGATTGGGCGATGGGCTACTAAACTGTCTCTAATGTTTCATTTGACATGACGAACCCAATATTTATGCTAAAAATGGTCTAGGAGTTACTAAATCACCGAGGTTTTGTCCACCCTGAAAGGGATTCAAGGACGTGAATGTACATATATGTTGTTAGGAAAAGGTACGGTTACATTCGCCGAAATTTCGCTATTATACGAAATAATCCAACTAGGACAGTTATCAATATATCCAACACATCAAGCGTTTCTTATCCAGATATCACAAAAACCGATGTTTCGTACCAACAACATTAGTATGCAATGTGTTCGCAACAAAATTTAATACGATTCTGCATGCCCCACACGGTTTTTACGGCTTGTGGTTGCCTCCCTATTATAGGAAGTATTTCCCACGGGTTAGAACGTGTGGTACACTCATTTTCTGAATACATATTTCCTTTTTCATCCGGCATTGACTTGATTCCTTAGGGGTTGAGAATATGGAATCATATGCGGATAACACATGCAGAGCTTTGCATGAATTATTTAAATGTTGATAATTGGGTGACAGGCGGTTACGTAGGGGCCGGTTCAATAAGACATGTGACAGTCGGATAGACGCCATATTGAAAAAGGGTGAAGTTTGAAGTACCTATAACCACTGAGTATGTATGAGTGTCAATGATGCGAAAGTGATAGTGTGTATGTATTTATCGATTTGAAATTAGTATATGTTTCTAAAAATATGTTGATTAGAAATATTACCACAAGTCTTTTAAATTTACTTGGCAAGGGGTGTCCTGTAATATTATAATTGTTTTTGCGTAGTGACTGTGAATTAATTTAGTTTTGGAGGGATTCATTAATATTTTATTTATTAATAAATATTATTTTGCTTGTAGATACATAAAATAAATTTTCGCATTTGCGAAAAATCTTTGCTGTGAAGATAGATCTCAAAAATCAATAGAAATTTTAACTGTTCTGTACTTACAGTTGTATACATACGAGTACGCATCCATCGTCTTCATCATAATTTGACACCATTCTGGAAAATCAATCTATATGATTTTAAATAATAGTTAAATGAAAATAATTTTCAATCATCTACACCTGTCAGCAACTTAAGATTCTACATACATACACATCACGCCTGATTCCCTGAAGAGAGGTAGGCAGAGATCAAGGATCCCCATCTTTCTCGATCCTGGCAAAACACTTTCGCTTCATCGAGTCTTACACCTCTTCATACTCAGTGGTTATAGGTACTTCTATTATCACCATTTTTCAATATGGCGTCAGTCTAACTGTCAAATTATAGTTTTAAGAGATTCGCGATTTATACTCATGATTAATAACTGTCAAATGTCTTATTGAGCCGCCTAAGTAACCGCCCTTCTTTTAAATTTACCCATGTGCATTCCATTAGAATTCCAATGCTTAAAATTGCACTTTTAAGAACCTCAAAGTCCTGTCCACAACTGCTAAGACAAAGACTAGTTGCCTACGTTATCTCTACGTGTGTTTAACGTGGCAACTATTACAGTAGCCCACACGAGCTCATATCTCAGCGAGTTAGTTCTGAATCGTTGGTTTGAGATAAACGATTTATGCGGCGACAAATAACATGGAAGGTCGGTCGCACTTTATTCTCTGGACCTAACAGCTTCATTTATTCTAGAAAATTGTGGGCTTTTATAGGAACTGTAAATACATAGGGGCATATATGACATAACATACATACATAAACATACGCTTCACGACTTGTGTATACACACTCCCTTTTTTTATTATGGCGGGGTAGTCAGAGGCTTCAATGCCCATATCCGAAATTTCGAATGCATGTTAGGTATGGGTCATTCGAAGCCCGTGGTATCACCAGATAGACAGCACCCAACGCGATAGGTAGTGAACCGTATCGCCGTATATAGGCACTGACTAATTCCTATCCTGAGGGATAGGCAGGTTTCCTCACGATGTTTTCCCTCACCGTTAGCGACTGTAAATTATGTACGTAAATGAATAACACATATGTATTTAAATTTCATTCATTGGTACATGCCAGAGCCGGGATTCGAACCTAGGACCTTTCTCATACGAAGTCCGAGGTCTTTACCCACTGGGCTACAGCCGCTTTATTGACATTCATGCATTGAAATATGCAGGCATGGCGTGTGTATGAATTAAATATGATTTGCATTATCTATATTATTCATATAAAATTATTATTAACAACTTTTTTCAGATAGGGCAGAACCTTGGAGATATAATCCCCAATCTCTCTCTTCTAAGACATTTTTACAAAAAATCGATGACTAGCCCAGGGCTCGATAGATTCAGTTAACCTCTAGTTTCTTATTAGCTTTCTACATCATGCTTTCATAAAAGGCAGTTAGTATTCTATTTAGAGATATACACATCACGCCTGATTCCCTGTAGAGGGGTGGGTAGAGATCATGGATACCCAACTTTTCCGTCCGTGAAAAATCACGCTCGCTTCATTGACACTCATTAACCTCCTCATACACACTCGGCGGCGTATTTACTTCCCAGGCTATCACGTGACAGCGAACACGTAGCGTGAACTCAGAATTGAATAATCTTTTATCAAGGCCTATGTTAGCCATATGATAGAGAAACGCGTTCACGACCATTAACCCATTCGGGGTAGTCAGAGGTTCAGGTTTCCATCTCCGCAATCGCGGAGGTAGTAATTCTATGGCTACCTTGAATCAACGTGTTGACCAGATAGTCAGTACTCAATGTGACAGGTGGCAAGCCATGTCGCCATTTACAAGCCCTGATTATTACCTGTTCAGGGAACAGGTAGGTGTCCTCACGATGTTTTCCCTCACCGTAGTATTCGACGCATTTCGTAAATGTATTTTTATTTAAACACGAATAAGTTAGTAAGTAAAAAACAGATCGGAAAGAGGTATTTCATAGCAACAATGACTCACTGAGGCATAACTCAAGAAAATAGAGACAATAAAGAGCCAAGTTAATATCTCTAATGTCAGAGTGGAAGAGCTTGTAAATCACTTCCAGCAGAGACTTAATAGAATATTACTTTCTCTTACTGTTTCTGCTATAGAAGGGTAGGCACCCCGATAGACTAGTTCAGGCTGGAGCTTTGAAATAAAGTTTTAGTTATAGTAAACTGTACGCGCTAAATAACTTTTTATTTTATATTTAAGTTAGACAAGAAAGGCTTAGAAGCCTCGTTTAAGAATTAATTGTATAATTAAATTATAATTATTATTCGTGTTAGCTTATTTATTGCCTAAAAAACTTTAACATTTTACAAACACAAACTTTACATGTAAAAATCTTAGAAACTGCTAAGTTCAAAATTCGACTCCTAAACTTATAACGATATAAAAACTTGTTATAGGAATTTATGAGCACACAAACACACTTATTCATAAACAATATTCATTTCGGTAATAGAATATAACATTTATGTTCGCGACAATCGCGGTCGTAGAAGATCATTACGGAACAGGTCCATAAAATCTTTCAGACGATGGGCTAGCACCCTATCACTTATATCCCATATCAATGGCACCAACTCTACAATAGTTCTTTAAACCGAAGTGATATTATATCTCCAAGGCCCTGTCCACCAGAAGCCATTATAAAGACGTGAATTTGACGTAGCTCAGTTGTTTGGGGCTTGACTCTGTATCGAGGGTACAGGGTTCAAATCTCACTTGAGCATGTACCTATGGAAATTAAGTTTAATGAATTTCTATGTACATTTTCGTAATAAAAATACATTTACGAAATGCGTCGAATACTACGGGGAGGGAAAATATCGTGAGGAAACCTATCTTCCCCGAACAGGTAATAGTTAGTGCTTGAAAATAGCGACATGGCTTACCACCTGTCACATTGAATACTGACTATGTGGTCTATGTGGACATAGAATTACTACCTTCGCAATTGCGAATATGGACACCTGAACTTCTGACTACCCCGCAAGGGTTAATGGTCGTGAATGCGTTCGTTATTTTTTTTTGTGAATTTATATGTTTTAGCTGTCACATCTATTCAACTAAGGCTCTATTAAATATCTACCTTTTTATTGTCACCCCAGAGACTTCGAAATATGACCGGGACGTAATTATTTACGAGTGCTTAAATCACTTTGTGTCGTCTCCACTGAGAATTGTTGAGTTTTCTCCTTTCAGATTTTTTTCTTTACAACAGATTCGTTCGATGTCATGTCTCCAAGAAACATTGAAACCAATAGTGGAATAAAATAAATAAGTTTTATATCATGTACATATATTGAAAAAAGGTGACGTTAGGAGTACCTATAACCGCCGAGAGTGTATGAGAGGATTTACGAATGTCAATGAAGCGAAAGTGGTCTGTCAGGATCGGGACAAATGGGGATCCGTGATCTCTGCCTACCCCTCTACAGGGAATCAGGCGTGATATCTATGTGTATATCTGTATGTGTGTAGGTAGGTTATCCTGTGGTAGTCTGAAAAATAAAAAGAATGATAACTAGCTGCCGTTCCTCCCAGCATGTCGTAGAATACTAAGGGAGTGGAAAATAAAACCAGTTGGCTAGCAATGTTCCATTATGACATCGCAACCCCAATATTCATGCTGATAAGTGACCTAGGAGATACCCCGAAAAGGTATAAAGGACGTGAATGTATACGTTGTTTATACGTATGTAGGTTCCTGTATTATTGGACATTTTATCAGAAATATATTATTGTCACAATACTGTGAATGGTGCCACGATTTATGTTAACATTAGGTAGTCAGCACCTAGTTAACACATGGGTTCGAGTTACACTTTGTAATTGTAGAGATGGGCACAGCTATAATACTCGTAATAAATAAATAATTTATTTACAACTGTATTCACATGAATATAAACTTATCTGTTAAACTATTTACTAAATTATTTACAAATAAATTATTATAAAACTATAAATAAAATATTTGAGCCAAATCACTGCCAACAGGGAGAGTGCCCAACATTCTGGCA
Organism: Leucoptera coffeella; assembly: GCA_030578115.1. Taxonomy (NCBI): domain Eukaryota; kingdom Metazoa; phylum Arthropoda; class Insecta; order Lepidoptera; family Lyonetiidae; genus Leucoptera; species Leucoptera coffeella. The sequence goes on along the minus strand of JAMBLF010000032.1, from coordinate 256,146 downwards.
GCATTTCCGCGCTGAATGGCCAAACTTATCCTTTGGCCAAAATAAGCCCCAGCCCTTGGGTCCCCGCTGACCTCCTTCAGGCGACCAGACAAATCGTTGAAGAAGGCCATAGTGTCTGGACCCCATGGCCCATAGTCTCTACCGCAAAAGGGCTGAAGATGTACTCAGGACCCAAATTCGAGTACTTATTCCGCTTCAGTCCTTCTGCGGTAGACGCGGCCGATCCAGCCCCGACAGCAGACTTAGAAACGTGAGATGGGGCCAATGTGTCGACACAAGTTGCGTCTCACACTAACACCATCCCACTCTTCCAAGGAACGAGCGTGCAACCGTCGGGCCTCTTACCATCGGCGCGAAGCAACCCGGACGGTTCCAGAATTGCCGGGACACGCACGCTGGCAAGAGCCCGGCGGATCACGTCATTCAATGCTGCGTGTCTGGACAAGCGACCGCCACTACGTAAGCAGGACAGGCCATGGTAACCAGACCGGTCCACCCACTGTCCACAGTGACAGCGATGTGGCTCACTGACCCTAGCACCCAACCTCAGCGCCACCGCAAGACAGAACGTGGATCTGTCGAGAAGAGTCCCTATTTTCGCTGAGGGCAACGCATTCAACCAGTACCCCGACTCCCGCCCAGCAACAGCAAGGAGACGAGCACGTTCTGCCAGAGCAGGAGCAGAATTCAACAAGTTTTGTTGAATCTGTCTGCACAACGGCTCATCCCACAACCTCTGCGAAGCAACAGAGACAGGAATACTCTGATTGGGACCGACAACAACCGACCACGCATCTTTGGCTTCTGCCAAACCTAAAATATCTATATGGCCAAACGATGGGGACATAATTCTGTTACAAAGTTCTGAACACCCGTGGGCCGAAGACAAAAATGCGGGCAACGCGACTGCTGAAGCACTGCGGACGCCAAGACCACCATGCCGAATGGGCAGAGAAGCCTGCGTCCAACAGCGATCATCAATAGGGCAATTTAAAATTTTGGAAAGTGTTTTTATAATTACTGAGTCGAAATCGCTAAGAAGATGACTGAACTTCCAAAAATGAGTGCATCTTAAACTATACATTAATTTAGGTACAAATAAACAGTATTTAAGAATCAATAGTAGACTAATAATATATAGGTAGTTAATGAAATAAATGAATTGATGTAGGTATATTTTTACATAAAATTTTTGGTCATATAATATATATATATATATATATATATATATATATATACTTTTCGTTACGTTTTTAGACTGAAGATCATGGGTTCAACCCAGGTTAGATTATCTGTTATAGTACTAAATATATTTCTGTTGTCTATATTTTGTTGTATAAATTTAATTCTATTTATAAACAAATGTATATTATTAAAGTTTTTTAATACATACACATTATATTCATACCTCCATGTCCCTAATGAGATAGGCAGAGACTATCGATCACAACCTGGCACGATTCTGACAACTCTCTTTAGCTTCACATAACCCATTAACCTTTGCTCTTTTGTTCTTCACACTACGTACACCCGTCTCGAAGAATGTCTCCAATTTGATCTGTATAAGTTCTGCGGACCTACTCCATCCAACTCTACCTTCCACTTTAGATTTATAAATTTCTTATTGTTTTAAGAGATTCGCGATTTATACTCATGATTAATAATTAACGGGACTTATCGCGTAAGTTTATATATAATAAAATTAAATTATATATATAATTAAATTTCTTTCCTTCAATATGTATTTACAAGTAAATACAAATGCACTTATAACCAAAGAGAAACATATACATTCAATAAAAACATAGAACTCTCATTAAAGCTTATAATACAAAATAAGCATTAAAAATACACTACCATTGGAATTAAAAAAATATTGTTATTTTACAGAAACAAATTAGTATATATTAGGAAACATATTTGAAATACTTTCATTTATTTTTGTGTTTGTGATGCCATCTATATTTATAATAAGTAATATGTGAGTTTTGTCAGGTCATTATTAGATAGATAACTATAAAAGTAGCTCTTGACCCTGACTACGACACTCAACTAAGTTTTAATACAACTAATTAATCAAAATTAACTTACCTACTAATAAAAAATTACGACACATACCTCGTTTTGCATGCATAATGCATATATTAATAAACGAACACACCAAACAAGTAAACCGGAAAACCCAATTCATTCCAATAGAATAGAGCTTTGATAAGATCATCCAAATCTCCTGAGAAATTCCCTCAGTTACCGGCTAAGCAAAAAATATGAGGAAAGCAAGAACCTAACGTGCTACTTACCCGAGGGAAATTAACGCAAGATTCTGCGAACGGAATGTTTGGATAGTATTACACGGCAATGGATGATTGATATTTGAGAAGGTATATAGTATGAGATGACAAAATACTAAGAAGAAAGATGACAAAAACACTATTAATATCACATTTATTTCGTATAACATGTGCCTGATATAATTATTGATTTTATTATTGATATATAATTATAAATTTAAACACAAGCGAACTAATATTATATTTCCGTGGGTTCAACTCAAAACGATACATCGACACCTAACAGAGCACTTGGCGTAAACGCCATTTTTAGCGTAAATAAGAAAGGAAGAAAGAAAGAAAAACATTTATTCACTGTTACAGATATACATTTTGACATAACACTATTTATACACACTTTGATAAAACAACAATACTCGTACATACATATTAGAAGTAGGCACTTGATGCAGTGAAAAGGTGCTGTCTCAGTATTTGATGCATCACTGATCCTCCGACAGCATCCAAATTAAAAATTATACAGTTTAATAATAAATTAAAATAAATGAGTTACTTCCATTAAGTTAGTTTAATTCCATTTTTGTTCTGCCTTTATTGCTCTTAGTTTCATGGCGAAATGACGACTTTTTTGGCGTCTAGGCGGTAAAAAGTATTGGATAATTTTGGTTTTCACGACTTTAAACGTCTTTCCTGTAAAGTCTGCTAAAAGGCGTTTAGGCTTGTCCATCGTTAGTTGTATAAAGTAATGTGTATGTTATAATAGCCACAATTAAAAGCTTTATTTAATTTTAGTACAATAACTTTAGTAAGGTTGATACTACTTTTGATACTTACATATACATTCACGTCCTTTAATCCCTTTCGGGGTGCACAGAACCTTGGAGACATGAAAACATCACCTTGGTCACATATTAGCATAATATTGGGGTTGCGATTTCATATGTAATAATGGTGACAGGTTGCTAGCCTATAGTCCGATATACCCCTAATCCCGTAGTCACCTCCTTAACATCCCGGGAAGAACGGCAGCTAGTTAGCATTCTTTTTACGTCACAGGCTAGTATGTGATACCTTAATGATAAATGCATATATATTTTCATAGCTTTTGTTCAAAGCTTGCTATTGGTACATAACGTTCCATTTACTGAATAAATAGTGTTTGTTGATACAGCGCTTCGGAACGGTTTTCTTCAAAGGCAAGTGTTAGTAAGAGCGTTAGAGTTGGTGGCTTTTAGTACTTGTAGTGTACTGATAAGTGTTTTACTAGTGCTCTGGGCATATGTGCATTTTCTATTTAACAATCAGTAAGTGTCAAGTAACATAAAGTTAATAGTCTATGAAATTATGCTTTCATGCTATAGCCACCTAAATTATGCCGAGGACTAAACATACGCCTCACGACCTGTGTATACACACTCCCTTTTTATTGTGGCTGTGGTGGATAGTCAGAGGTTTGAATGTTCCGCTTCAAAATTTCGTAGGCATGTGAGGTATGGGTCACTCGCAGCCTGCGTTTCACTAAATAGACAGCAAAGTGATCGGTTGAGAAACGTTTCTCACTGGCTATGTCGACGAAATAATCATTATATATTTGAGTCAGATTTTTTTGTATCCTTTTTTTCAAAAAAATAATGCATGTAATATTGAAACAGTGTCTTGAAAATAGTATACAATATTATCAAACGGAAACTGGTGTTTAAATTTGGTATTTGGTTGGTTCGATAAAATAATGTACTGCCTCCACAAAGTAATTAAGCTATCAAAATTTGCACGCACGTAAAACATTAGGTGTTAGCGTCGACTATAAAGAAAAAGTATTATTTCATTCGCACCATCTCGTGACAAAATCCAGTAAATAATATTCCTATCTACATCGTAACTAACTGAGGAAGTAATAAAGTTACCTTTTTAATTATTTCCCCAAAGTCTTAATAAGCTCGCTTAAGTCTTACAGCAATCCTTTTGTGTTATTAGTCAGTAAAATTTGTCATCAGTTAATGTAGCTTTATTATTAATAAGCCAAAGAATATTCAGTGATATTGGAATATATCGGTTATTAACACTGTCTTTTAAAAACAGTAATACTCTTTATAGAGATCTATTGTTTTAACTGTTCTTTATTTGAATCATGACAATGTAAAGTTTTTTATCACACTGTCAAATGTGACTTAGGGAATACGATTATCTACGTCAACTTTATGTGTTAAGTTATCAAATATTTTTAGACTTCATACATCCGTCCTACCTAAACATGTCTCGAAATCCTCTCCACCCATCCGGAAATTCAAAGTGTATACACATGAACAACATCTGAATTTATCCGCCGAAATTGACATCGTAAAACCCACCCAATTTCAGATGTCACTCAATTATCAACTCTCTGGCAAGCTATGAATATCGATCGCGGAATTTACATAGCTGGCCTCGGTAATAGGGGTTAGTGTTTGCGTTTTGCCCCACCTAGAAGTGAGGTGATCTGTGGTGAAATAGGTTAACTAATCCCGGGTCCGTTACTTAAATATAACCCAACTAGAGTGCTAACAAGAGTTAACGTGAGCATGTACAATATAGAAGATTTATAACAAACTTAAGATAGTTTACTAAATAGTTATTTTGGAATTAAGTCTTATAAGAGAGTGATATGTTACTGAATATAACGTATAAAGTGCGTGTCGTTGAGGTGTTGGCGCAAATGATTTACAAAACGAAATTTTCATATTCGATGTCTAGATGGAACAAATAGTAGAAAGTAATAGAAATAAATTATTCAAGGAACTACCTCAGATGTCTTAGAAACATGAAGATATTGTAATCCTGATATTAAGTAATACATACATACATACATATACCTTCACGACCTTTAATTCCTTTCAGGGTAGATAGAATCTAAAATATCAAGGTTATATCAAAATACGTAAACATATTCACGCCTCTTCATTCCCACTGGGATAGGCAGTGAGTATCGATCGCCACCGCGAACGATCTCTTTTTCTCGCACACCCAGTAACCTTCTCATACATTATCTTTTGTTCTTCACGCCAACTTAAAGAGGAAATTTAAAGGAAATATTATTCCACTATTTCACGACACTAGAGGCACGTGTTTTTGTATGTTTGTATAAGTAAAAAAAAGTGGCTTTAGCCCAGTGGGTAAAAACTCGGACTTTTTATGAGAAAAGGTTCTAGGTTCGAATCCCGGCTCTGGCATGTACCGATGAATGAAATTTAAAATATGTGTATTTCATTTACGTACATAATTTACAGTCGCTAACGGTGAGGGCAAACATCGTGAGGAAACCTGCCTATCTTTCGGGATAGGTGATAGCCAGTGCCTATATACGGCGATATGGTTCACTACCTATCACGTTGGGTGCTGTCTATCAAGTGAAACGCGGGTTTCGAGTAACCCATTCCTAACATGCCTTCAAAATTTCGGAGATGGGTACTCAAGCCTGTGACTACCCCGCCATAATAAAAAGGGAGTGTGTCAACAAGTCGTGAAGCGTATGTTTATGTATATAAGTTAACCCAAGCTGGATATTCGGATTGCTTCATGGCATTTGAAAGACAGATTTGCTGGTTCGAAAAATCAATCAACGCTGAAATGGAAAAGCTTTCAGGCCGCATAAAATAATCAAAGTTTCTAAATACAGAGTACCGTTATCAGAACACAGCTGTGAACTTTTATCGTATTGCTTAGTGCCTTTTGTTGTCTGGTCAACTATGTAGTCTGTACACACACTTTGATATTGAGTTAGTGGTTTATATATAAAGGCTCAATTATATATATATATATATATATATATATATACATACACATAAGTACATATATCAACATAAGTATATGTATAGGTTCAATTCTAGGCTAGAAATTCAGTTCGAAGTAGCTCAGTTGTTCGGGGCTTGACTCTGTATCAGGGTTCAAATCCCACTTGAGCATGTACCAATGGAAATGAATTTTAATGAATTTCTATATACATTTTCGTAATAAAAACACATGCATCGAATTATACGGTGAGGGAAAAACATCGTGAGGAAAGCTACCTGTGCGTCGAACAGATAATAGTTAGTGCTTGTAAATGGTAATGAACCTCTGGCAACCCCGCAAGGGTTAATGGTCGTGAATGCGTTTGTTTTGTTTGTAAATTCAGTTCTTTAAAATATATATTTTTTCCTGGTTACACAGTTTTTATATTGTAAATTAAATATCTTATTAAAACACGAAAAGTATGTTAAATGTAGTCGTAAACATTCAGAAACGGTCAGAACTAAAGTCACTATCTTCTAAATATTTTCCAGTGCTAATTGAATAACCACTAATGAAATTGACTACTAATTATTTGTTGAATTGCAATCTGAGAGTTACAAACAACCTGTCATGTTAAAAACCGGCCACCGTACTAACAACAAACCTTATTCAAACCTCGGAATATTAATAAACTGTGGGCCTTATAAATAAACATATTTTCCTATAGAGACATTACGAAACCAATTATCAAAGCCTTTCTTTCCATTACACAATGAATCCATTTCCTAGGGCAACAGGATAAATTGACGTAGCGCTGTCAATTCTCTTAACAAGCCAATTAGCTGCCGCGACGAAGCTTGTAACCGGAAGCGACTCAATAACTCAACGACTGTCGCGCGTTTATTTTGCGATACTGTTTTGCTTTAGTAATAGTAGTAGTGCCTTCTAGGTTTAGGAGAATTGTGTTTGTGTGGAGAATGGAGAGGAAGTAATTTCCTGTTTAAGATGTGTTTTGTTGTTGGGCTTAAGTATAGAGATAAATATTGTATACAAACAAACTCCTATTTATTACCTGTGAATCAGGCGTGATTTGAATGTATGTTTGTATACAAACATTAAACATTAGTATGGATGCTATAAAGAGATAGGAATGATAACTCTTTATGCTATGTTAGTTTTCGTGAATAATAATAATAATATTTGGACATTATTACATCAATTGAACTAGCCCCTTGCTAAGTAAAATTAAAACTTGTGTTCAGGGTACTAGATGATGTCAATTTAAGAAATATATATTTATTATATATAGACAAATACCTATATAGCATATATACTCAGCAACCAGACTGGAAGAAAAGCGTAGTTCTTAACTCGGCCTTCACCGGGAATCGAACCCGGGACCTCACAATTAGCGTTCAGGTGCTCAACCCATCGCGCCACGGAGGTCGTCAAATCCGTCGATTATGTAAGGAGTTGAGTTAAGGATAAGTATAATAGTGGTGGTTATGGTAAAACACTTGCTTAAGGATTAATTCACTTAACACTCACTCTTGCAACCCGCATTAAATCTAAAAGTGTTCAAAAACAAAAGTTAGATGGCGTAACTGGTCCCATTCAAAGTGTCGCAGGAGTGAAATTATTATAATAATTTAACAGTGACATAATCCTTCTTGCGGCTGGCGTAATAAATTCCGAAAGTTCTGGATAACGAATGTCCTGAAGCGAGTTGGACGCAAAGCTGTTGTAAGTTGACGTACATCCGACTTAACGGTTCAAATGCGGTTTTTGCTTTGGCTAGTTAGGGTGACATTATCACGGTTTCAAGTGGTTTGTTTATATTTGTAAACATTCACGTTCTTTCATCGCTTTTGGAGTGGACAGGACTTTGGATACATGAAAACATCTTCTCTGTCACTCATTAGCATGAATTTTGGGGTTGTGATGCTATATGGAACATTGGTGACAGGTTGCTAGCCTATCGCTCAATAGCTTCAATATACCCCTAGTCCTTTAGTCGTTTTCTAAGACATGCCAGGAAGAACGGCAGATAATTGGCATTCATTCTTCCCAAACTAGCACGGGACACATATACATAGATAAAAAAAACATGTTATATGTTAAATACTACGGTGAGGAATAACATCGTGAGGAAAGCTACCTATTCCCCGGACAGGTAATAGTTAGTGCTTGTAAACGGCGACATGGCTTATCACCTGTCACATTGAGTACTAACTATCTGTGGGTTTGAGATGGCTATAGAATTACCACCTTCGCAATTGCAGAGATGGACACGTGAAACTCTGACTAACCCGCAAGGGTTAATGGTCGTGAACACGTTTGTCTTTGTTTGTCTGTGTCTTTATTACGTGCTTTCTGTACGAGTTATTTAGTTTTATTTGTTATGCTACCTTTAATTGAAAGCAGTTTTTGATCTCAGACCAGAATGTATAACAAGTTTCCTTTCTTCAATGTTTATGAAACAATATAACAAAACAGGTTGAAAACAACATAATACAAGTATTTAATAACTTTAAAACATTACATATTATTATATTTATAAATTATTAAAACTTGATCAAGTTGGTACTTCTCGTATTTTTATTTCTACTCTACACACTAATCTATCTAAAGTTAGAAAAACTTTACATGTTTGTTTTATTTCTTTAATAAGCCATTTACCACTAAGGTTATGTCGGCTCAAGTACAAACACTGATGCCTTAACTTTTGCACTTGTTATTCCCTCGCCATGGTTACACCACCAACTTTACATGTTATTAAAATTAACGCATTAAGTACAGTTTCTTGTATAATATATAAAAATCACCAGTCTCGAAAATATTATACAAAATATTCTTCACAAGTTGAGTATAGAAAGAAAAATGGAATAGAAATACTTATGGATATTTGCCAGGTTTGTAATCTGTGCCCATTCCAGTAGGATTAAAAACCTTTAATCTAAATATAAACAAAAGTACTCATGGACACTTCGACACTTCAACATTTATCTTCGTCCGACTAACAAACTTAAACTTTAGATCCGACTTGCAATAACAAGAGCGGAAATATAAAAGTGCGCCTTGAAATGGCTGTGCGCTACATCCGGTTCCGGCGGAAGCTGTTGCTTGAGTATCAGGCCGGATGTCTCCGCTGATTTTAGGATTGGAAGCTATATACAGCCTTCAAGTATAGTTGGTATAAATATTGCGTTATATTTTAAGATTTAAAGAAATGCTTCGATGGTTTGGACATATGCGAATGAATGATAGTAGATTGACAAAAAGAATATATGTGAGTGAAGTGCAAGGGTGGTTAAGGGCTGGTTCAATATGACATATGACAGATAGACGCCATATTGAAAAAGGGTGACGTTAGAAGTGCCTATAACCACCGTGTGTGTGATACGTGATCGTTGCCTACCCCTCTACAGGGAATCAGACGGGATGTGTATGTATGTTAAAGAAAGGTATACGTTCTTCTACTCTTCTACTGTAATTATTAATAGCTAGCGGGACTTATCGCGTATGTTTTTATATAATAAAGTTACCTTTATTAACCCGAAGTTTCGGCTACGTTGCAGCAGCCATGGTCACGGGCAGACTGACGATGCATATTTCTTCGCCTCCACCGCAGCGCCCTGTCAGATTCTTCTCCGACTACCCTCACTGCTATGTTTTTATTAATATCACGCGACCTACACACTACACTCACAGTATCTTGTTTATTATATAAAAACATACGCGATAAGTCCCGCTAGTTATTAATCACGAGTATAAATCGCGAATCTCTTAAAACTATAGTTAAAATTATATTTAAATTCTAGTGTTTGTGTAATAAAATACTGACCATTCATACTCACCAAAAACAGAATCCGTGATCTTTTCCTACCCTTCTACAATAAACACACTTGATGTATAAGTTTTTACTAACCATTTCTTTTTCTTATAGGACATATAACAGTCAGATAGACGCTATATTGAAAAAAGGTAACGTTAGGTGTACCTATAACCGCCGAGAGTGTATGAGAAGATGTATGAATGTCAATGAAGCGAAAGTGGTCTGTCAGGATCGGGACAAATGGAGATCCGTGATCTCTGCCTACCCCTCTACAGGGAATCAGGCGCGATGTGTATGTATATATGTTGTTTTTCTTATCGATGTACGAGTATCTAGGAACGATTAAACAACATGTTAATTGAATTTATGAGGCGATGGGCTAACATCCTGTCACCCTGTCAGGTAACGAAGGCTTCAATGACCTGACGTGTTAATATCCCCTAGGACTGGGAATGGCAGATATAAGGCCTGCAGTGCGATCGTTATTATTACACGGCAAAGCAATATGTATGCAAATCATTCTTTACTGAGTTATGGCTGGAAGAGACAAGTCCTTTGTCCGTTGAGTTTTGTACAATAAAATAATATTATGTAGGAAGTGAAGTAGTAGAGGGTACTTAGCTTTCGTAAGTGATAGTAGCATTTGAAATCGCTCTTGGCTATATAATAGTTTTTAATTGTATAATATACATAATTGTGTTTCGTGTAGTGTAAATTACAAACCTCAGTATATCCGTGCAGTGGGAATTCACAAACACTGAGCAAAAGAGTTAATTACATATATTCACGTTGTTGATACGTTACAATTTGAAAACACTTAACTGAAATTAAGCACTTTGTCATTAACACAATGGCTTCTGCGGCTCCTTTCAAGTGTTCCGGATGCCCCAAGACCATCGTGGATCGGCAGTACCTCGGGTGTCGTACGTGCCGGGAGCGCTTTGATTTGGAGTGCGCGAACATCTCCTCGAAACGATTCCGCGAGATGAGCAAAGAGCAGAAGGCGGGCTGGGAGTGTGTGCGGTGCCGCGGCAAGGCGCCGAGGGGCGACAACACCGAGACCCCCATCCGTGCGGGCCCTGACTTTGTCTCCGACCGCCGCGGTGGTGCGCTGCCAAGTCCTGATTACGCCCCCCGGGTGACGACTGATCGCTTGGGCGAGGGAACCGGCGATATCGCGACTATGGCGGCGGAGATGCAATTGTTTCGCGCCGAAATACGTGCCATGCGCGTGGAGATTGGTGCCTTCACTGCGGCCATATCTGCGGTGATGGATCGCCTGGACTCCTGCGACGACAAGATCAGCCGGCTCACCGACAGAGTTGCTGAGCTGGAGCGGAGCGGTAGTGACGGGGCGAGCCACTCGAAGGTACAGGCGCTCACTCAGACGGTGGAGGAGCTGAGGGCGGATCTCAACGACCGCGATCAGGAGCTACTGCTCGATGAGATCGAGATCAGCGGTATACCCGAGGCCAAGGTGGAGAGTCTGCAGCACATAGTCACGGCGGTTGGCGCGAAGTTGGGCGTCGAGCTGCAGGAGCGGGACGTGATGAACGTTTCGCGTGTGGGCCGTATCTTGCGCGTTGGCGATGTTCCTGGTCGGTCGCGCGTCATCGTCGTGAGGCTGGCGCGCCGAGCTCTTCGAGACCAGTTGCTGCGGCAGGCCAGGGTGCGACGTGGTGCCACTACGGAGGGATTTGACCTGCCTGGGGATCCCCGTAAGTTTTATGTTAACGAACGGTTGACCCGTCACAACAGGCAGATGTTCCATAAGGCGCGGGAGCTTGGCTCCAAGCTGGGCTTCCGGTTTATCTGGACGCGTGACGGGAAAATCTTCGTTCGTAGGCGAGCGGATGATTCACCTCGGCTTCGGATTCGCACGGAGGCTGACCTGGTGAGGGTTTTTGGGTGCCTCACGGTTGGTGCTGAAACAAGGCAAAATAATGTTTAGTGTTTTCTTCAGTTTTGTGTTTAATTTTATGGTTATTCTCGAGTTTTATTGGTTTAAATTTACTTACTTGTTTGGCATAGTTATCCATTGCGTGGTGGATTGTGTGGCGATCTTAAATTGTACATTAGAGGTGACTAACACAATATATTATCTTTTATTACTAATTATTTATCACTATATATTATTTCACATTATCAGCACTCAACACTATTAGGGCCGAAACTGCGTTAAGCGGGCGCCCGCGCGGGTACCCGACGCGTCACACCGCGCGTGGACCCGCGCGTCGAGCCGCCGGCGGGCCCCGCGGGCACGTGACGGGAAACCGTCGCGGGGACCGCATATCGCAGCGTCGCTAGTTCAATTTTAAGGGTTTGCAAGTACAGTCGTGTCGATGGAGAGCTTAATATATTATTACATAGCAAAACGACGATCAATGGCAAAAAAGAAACGGCAGCCAGTAAGCCCGTTTATTGAATCGAGGTTGTTATGTGGGGAATTTGTTGTAAAATTCGGTAAATTAAGAGAAAATGAAAACATATTTTACAAATATTTTAAAGTTTCGGCACAGGTCTACGACGAATTATTTTCGAAACTGGAACCGTACTTGAAGATCAGCAATATTAAAGTTAAACGTTGTAGGAGATGAAGCATTTGGATTGTCTAGTCATGTCATGCGGCCATATGCTCGAGCTCTCAATTTAAACCACAAGAAAAAAATATTTAATTATCGGTTAACAAGAGCTCGACGTTATATTGAGTCAACGTTCGGTATCATGGCTAATAAATTCAGAATTCTTCATCGTCCCTTAAATGTTTCAAAAGAGAACGCTATTTCTTTTATTAAAGCGATATGTATTCTACATAATTTTGTTAGATCTAGACCAGATGACTATAATGTCAACGATGTTGTCATAAATTCACGCCATATTCGTGATGTCGAATATGGGTTTCAGAACACTCAAAGAGACACGTATACAATACGCGACAAATTCTCTGATTACTTCGTCGCAGGTGGTAAAGTATCGTGGCAAGATCGTAGTATTTTTTGAAACATCCTCAAAAGTAAAGTCATCCATCGTTCAGATACCCTCTTGTATTAGTAGACTAAAAAAAAACTTTTTAAAAATCAAATATCTCTGAAAATATTTAAGCAACACCGCACTACTTTGCTTACTAAAAGATACATTAACCTATCTTCCAATACACAAAATAGGGCGGAATTATCTTAAAAATTTTTAGAGATATTTGACTTTTAAAAAATGGGTATGTATACATGTTTATGATTTGACTGTATCGGTACACGGCCCAATACGCTAGTTGACCCTTTTTTTTTCTATGCATTAAATGGTTTCTTACCATCATACAGCACTATAAAAATATTGAATTTTTTTTTATAGGCATTTATCATAACAATTTTTTAATTTTAAAATACGTTTTGACAAGACGGCCAAAAATCGGTGTAAACAAAGAGAATACAAATACGATCATCACTCTTTCTGTGTCGAAAGTCATTTTTCTTCTTGCCTTTCTCCGTGCGTGCTACCCGTATCACACAGCGTTACTGACTGAACAAGCCCGCGCGTACTCCCGCTGCCGAGTTCCCGCGCGTACCCCCGTGCGGACGTGTCGCCCGGATACGGGCCACGCTGCGCGGGCGCGGGGCCATACTCTCCGCAACGGACGCCCGCGCGTGTCTACGCGGCGTAGCAATTTTGTATGAACCCGCGCGGGCGCCCGCTTAACGCAGTTTCGGCCCTTATACTTCGCATTTATCTAAAGCTACCTTCAATCACAATTATTACCTTTATGACATCAACTTTGACATTTCTGACAATTCAAAAATTAGACTGACATATAAGTTAACTAAAATTATAAATTGCAATTTGTTTACAATACTGGCATTGGTTTTGTTGTATATATTTAATGTGGAACTGCTTCAAAATATGATATTGGTATGTGATGGTTATTTGTATGTACGTAGGGGCTTTTGTGTAGTGTTTTTCGCAGTGCTTATAAGATGACAGGACGAAATAGATTTATTAAATTTGGACTTTATAATGCAGGTTCACTAAACACCAATCATGACAACTTTATTACTGCCATGGCCTTGCATCCCACGGATGTGATGGGCATATGCGAGACTTGGCTGTCTGGGCGTAATGCGATTGCCCCGGTAGTGCCTGGGTATAGAATGCTGAGCTTGCCCAGGCCGAAATCTATGAAGGGCGGTCGTGGGGGTGGTCTAGCGTATTATGTTCGTAATGATTTCAAGGTTCGCCGTCTACCCCACGTGGGGGATGACCTGGAACAGATGTGGCTTGCGACCAGGGCAAGTGGGCAACGTATTATCATTGGATTGGTATATCGTCCCAATTGGATCAGTGTTGACTTATGCATTGACTGTTTGTCCGAATCTATTTCTTCTTTTGGACATTATGATTTTATTATTTTACTCGGGGACTTTAATATTAATTTTCGCACTGATAGTGCAGATACCATCAAAATGACTAACTTTTTAGATAATTTAGGACTTAAGCAAGTAATTTCCGAACCAACTCACTTGACATCAGATAATGAAACTTTGATTGACCTAGTGTGTACTAATACTCGCGTTAAGGACATTAATTTATACAATGTTAATGGCTCTTCTGGACATCTCATGATTACTTTGACTGCCTATATACCGAGACCTAAGGCTGTCACCAAATTTTTACAATATAGACCTATTAAATGCATTGATATGGAGTTATTTAATCTTGACCTTAATTTAATTAATTTTGAACATATCCTGACATTGTTTGATGTTGATGAAGGGTGAGGTATCGCGGGACACAGTCTTGAAGACTATTATGTCTATTAAGTCCAATGCTCGGGGGATTGACGGCATCAGCAGGGATATGGTGCTGTGCACGTTGCCGCGGACGCTCGCTGTGATCACTCACATCATCAACGCATCTATCGCTGGCGGCAGGGTGCCGCAGCGATGGAAGCATGCGGTGGTTACACCTATTCCGAAGCACGATGGCGCGTCTGTGCTGAAGGACCTTAGGCCGATCAGTATTTTACCGTTCCTCTCTAAGGTGTTGGAGAAGATTGTTTATACCCAGCTTTCGTGCTACGTAAATTGCGTGGGCATTCTGCCAGAGTATCAATCTGGGTTTAGGAGGGGCCGGGGGACGATCACAACCCTATTAAACGTGACTGACGACATTTTGACGAACCAGAATAAAGGACTGGGGACTATATTAACTCTGTTGGACTATTCTCGTGCATTTGACTGTCTTAATATTAATCTGCTATTATCTAAATTGACATATTACGGACTTGATCATGGTGCGCTGAGATGGTTCGATTCGTATCTCTGTGATAGGAAGCAGATGGTCAAGTTGACTAGGTCCGATGGCTTCTCACTTCACTCGCGGCTGGGTGATGTGAATAGGGGGGTTCCCCAGGGTTCAATCCTGGGCCCGCTCCTGTTCATTATTTATACGGCCGATCTTTATCGGGAGGTGCGGAATTGTCATTACCATCTGTACGCTGACGATGTACAAATATACACGTGTGCTCCCCCAAAGGAGATTTTGACTTGTGTGCCTCGCTTGAATGACGACTTGCTGAGGATACGGGAATGGTCCGACCGGAACGCTCTCGTTCTGAACTCAGCAAAGTCTAAGTTCCTTATGATAGGCAGCCGGATGAATGTGGAGGTGATGAAAGTGCTAAATCCAGTCGTAAGAATCGGAGATGATGTTCTCGAGCGTGTGTGTGAGGCTAGGAACTTGGGCTTGATTTTTGATGAGCAGCTACAGTTTTCGTCACATATACAGCGTACCATATCAGCCTGTTTTTACCGCTTGAAAATTTTGTATGGTGTGCGTGATGTGTTATCCGTGAGGTCTCGAGTGGCCGTGTGCGATGCGCTAGTGTTGTCAAAGCTAAATTACTGTGACGTGGTGTATGGGCCTAGAATTAGTGTTGGTCTGTCGAAGGCTGTGCAGCGGGTGCAAAATGCGTGCTGCCGATACTGCTTCGACGTGCCGCGTCGCTCGCACGTTGGCCCTTTTCTTGATGGGGCGAACATGTTGAGGATGTGCTCGCGGAGACAGTTGCACCTTGCTTGTTTAGTGTTTGACGTCATTAATTACCAAAATCCACCATATTTGTACAATAGGCTTAAGTTCGCGAAAGGTGCTGGTTCGTTCGGAGTGAGAGCTGTAAGGGCTCCCCTCGAACTAAAGATACATCACACTACGGCTTTCAGGGGTGGCTTTCATTACGCTGCCACCAAATGTTGGAACAACATTCCACCACCTTTGAGGCTGACAAAAACTAAACATAAATTCAGACAAGAATTGAAGAACACATTATTAGCGATACAAAAACAACAACCGCAATGAAAGTTACTCACCTATATATGTATGTACATTCCTACTGTTTTATTATTATAGTATATGTATTCGTTAATCACTGCACAGTCACACAGTTTTTTATATTTAATATTTATTATTTGATACAATTTTCTTCGCAATATCTAAGTATTGAATATCTTATTTAATCTATAACCCTCTGTGTGCTGCCAGCTGAAAATCGGTGGTTCTGCGCAGCCTAGGCCTAGCAGACGCCCACCGAGCTGGTCGCCTTTTGGGATCCCACAATACAATCGCTACAGTTTGGTTGCTTCTTTAATTTTATTTAATACTTAATTTTGTTACTTTTTTTTTTAATTTTGTTAAATTATGCAATTTTGTTTAATTATGAAATTTAATTGTTATTCAATAATTGTGAAAGTGTGGATTCTAATAAAGATTTATTATTATTATTATTATTAAGTATATTTATTTATATGTGTTTATTTTTTGATTTATTACACTTTTTTTTTTGTGTAGAAAGTAGAAAGTATAGGTATATTAATAAATATAGATAATAAAATGTCGTATACAAGTTTTTCAAGGGGTAAATGGAATTCGATTTCGAAATTCGACCCCAAAATTCAATACTAATATTAATGTTTAGTAATGCCAAAGCTATAGATATAATTATATTTTCTTACACGTTCTACCATATGATTTCACGACTGCTCAACCCTTTCGGGGTCTGTATTTGAGTGTCCACCATTAACAAAGATTTGTTATGGTCTTTGGTCAAACAAAACCCAGTTTGTAACTGATATTCATTGGGTAAATGGATATTGCCGTGATATGTATACTTTTTTTTAATGAAATTAAAATGTGTTTTTCATTTACGTACATAATTTACAGTCGCTAACGGTGAGGGAAAACATCGTGAGGAAACCTGCCTATCCCTCAGGATAGGTAATAGTCAGTGCCTATAGACGGCGATACGGTTCACTACCTATCACGTTGGGTGCTGTCTATCTAGTGACCATACCTAACATGCCTTCGAAATTTCGGAGATGGGCATTCAAGCCTCTGCCTACCCCGCCATAATAAAAAAGGGAGTGTGTATACACAAGTCGTGAAGCGTATGTATGTATGTATACTTTTTAGCTGTATATACATACTGACTATTGCTTATTCCGAGAAATATTTACTGAAATCAACATGAACGGTCTATATGGCCACCCATCCACACACTTTCCAAGCCCGCGTTGCTTAAGTTCGATGATCGACCGAGAACCGCTATATCTACGCGGCTATATAACAATAGCGTTATTAGTATATAAATATGCATATTTCATCAGTCTCCTATTATAGGGGGACAATTGTGATATTCCTTATCCTTATGTTAATTATCAACAGCAATCTAAGTAGATTGGGTAAGTTTATGATTAACAACCAGAATATAATCGCTTTTGTAGTAGTTGATCACCATTGCCTGATTATCCGAATTTACACGAAAAGCCTAGGTTTATTCCATAAAGCTGAAATATCAAATCATCCTGCTACATACATATACAGGGTGTAACAGAAGAGTGTAGCAATACTTCAGGGTCGTATAAAGCATCACCTAATTAGTCTAAATACCCAGTTTCAGTAGGATCGGACTGAAATTGCCTTTTTTACAGCTATCTGAAAATGAGTAACATTCACGATCAGCTGATCGCAACAAAATTCCGACCCATCACTATGAGTAAATCAGTATAGGTAGGCGGCGAAGTCAAACGCTTTCAGGAAAGCCGCTCAAAGCTATAGGCTCCACCCCCAACACCTTGAAGGTGCCGTCCATTCTTTGTGAAAAGCCGCCCGCCGCCGCCACTGATATTAGGGCGAGTTCACATACAATTGTAATATTATGCGTTCACTTTTTTACATAATTAACGCGTGGAACATGTTAGGTACTTGATTAGCTTAGCATTCCTAATGTCGTAACTCATCGCTTAGGGTCGTCGTAGAATTACCTTTCATCACTTATTACCTATTGCCATCAAGTCTTGCGAGATCCCGCGACGTCACATAATAAATGAGACCGTGGAGACTGCTAGAAGCCTAAATTCTGTCCAAAGTCCAAACCTAAGAAGATTACGGCGTTTGTTAGGTATGTTACCTATACCTACCTGTAAACGTAGTTATGTTACATTCCGTCGCTTGCGCATTTTTATAATAGGTATTTTTATAATTATTACCTATCTATTTATCTTCGTAACGGTCTGGACTTAAAGGTAACCAGCTGCCTTATTCCCGGCATGTCGTAAGAGGCGTTTAAGGGGCTATATGGGCTTTTTTGTTTACCTAAATACCTACCGAGACGGAGGCTTCCTCGTTCCTTTTGATTTTTATGGGGATTATGGGAGATATCGTGTACAATTGTGTGTATGATTTAGTCATGTGGATACCATCTATCCACACATTCCGACCATGTGGTCTCTTGGTTGCCATTTACGACATCCCGGGAATAAATCAGCCGGTTGCATTCTATTTAACTTATGCCAGACCAGCACTGGACAGTCCCGGACTAGCACGGGCATTTCATAATACATTATCAGTAGGCACGTAACACCATCATTTCAGTATCTTTAGTTGTAGATCATTAAATTAAATAAAATTCTCATGTTCAAATGTAATGTAGGTAAGTAACCACAAATACAGGTACCTAATTAAATTACGCTTGTATGGAATCGCCCTTAGAATTTTGAGTGAAATTTACCTATTGTTAATTTTGTTTGTTTTAGTTACTCAGTTGATTTTTGACACGTG
Source organism: Leucoptera coffeella (assembly GCA_030578115.1). Taxonomy (NCBI): domain Eukaryota; kingdom Metazoa; phylum Arthropoda; class Insecta; order Lepidoptera; family Lyonetiidae; genus Leucoptera; species Leucoptera coffeella. Next base: position 237,168 of record JAMBLF010000032.1, on the reverse strand, counting down.
TCCAGTTGGCAACGTTTTTGCATATTGAGATTTTCGAGATTCGTGCGTGAAAGTAAACTAATTAATATGTCTTTTAGTAATAATTTGTGAATAACCCGAATGAATTACACATAGTGGACTGCAAGAGCTGGTCTGAGTGATTTAGCGGATGGCCACATCAGTACACACATAGTGGATCCGCCCCACCGGGAGTGTTTGGCGCCGACCGTTTTGAGCAAATAGCTGATAATTATCTTAGTTTATTATTAACTAAGAAGTGTAGTGGTTCAGTGTTATGATACCTACTATTGATGTGAAAGTTGTGAAACTGTACGGAATCTTATTAAGAATTTGCTAACTCAATAAAAACCAACAGGTCAGTCTAACTTAGTTAATAATAACATAATTTGAAAGATAATAAGATTATTCAAATAATGAAATTCAATTTATGTTTTAAATAGTTTTTATTTAAAACATAAAGATATGTAATACTTTGTCTTGTGTTTATGTACGTATCCAGTTTGAATTCATTCTTTCGGTACCTAAGTCCTAAAACGCGACTAAGAGACTAAACTATCATTGGTCGAAAGGCTGACAATCTCTATTTATTTCTAAAGTGACTCCGTGTCACAGTTATTATCCTAAGTATTGATTCTATTGAAATTCTAATGTGACCTAATTCTAATTATCTTAAGTCACCCTAAGTTCAGTCTACCCTTACGAGGATTAACTACCTGTCACTTACCTATTAAAGAGTGAAAGTTTTATGATTAGGTTACGCTAAACGTTGACTTCAAATCCTAAAGAGGTAAAACATAAAACCTCTTCCATCACGTTTAGTTTTTATGTAGGTACCTGGTAACTACTGAACAAGGCATTACAGTCGTGATGTTTATGAGAAAAATAATAACCGGGTTGGCAGGCTTCAATAAATTATCTTGTATGTGAAAGAAAGGTCAGATAAATTTGTTTGGTTACCTACATACATATGCATCACGTCCATAATCCCCGAAGGGGTGGACAGAACAAAAGATTCCAAAGACCCTTTTGTCACGTTTAGCCTGTCGTTGGGGGACAAAGATATAAAAGATTTTGGTACACTGGGGATGGTGGCTAGCCAATCGCCCAAAATACCTAACAAACCCCCTAGTCCTTTAGTCGCCTTTTACGACATGCCGGGTAGAAGGCAGCCGGTTACAGTACCAGTCCCAGACCAGCACGGGACTACAATTCTTAAAAACCTACTGAAAAGTAAACAAACTTTGAATCGCCGACAAAAATCCCAATCCATATTTACTACAAACAGATTTTGAGCCTTATTGCGTAATGATTAACGTTCAATTCTCAATAACACAATGTACTGCTATAGGTAGCAGGCGCCTGATTCTTTTGACGAATGCCGATGTCTCAGGAAAATCAGACTTAATGCTAAGGAAATAGTGCGAATTGAATTTCCTTGCGGTAATCATGAAGGCGCCGAACTTTATTTTGTCTTTCTCTGTTTACTAGTTGGTTTCAGTTGCACTAGGGATGGGACATTGTAATATTTGTACTTAGGTTCTTACTCATTTTTGAGTATCAGATTATGGAAAATTCTAGATTTTAAGATATCGAGCTAAAACTTTACAATTACACTAAGTAGGTGATAGAGAATCTAGCCCTAAAGTATGACTACACTCTTCTGTTACACCCTGTATATGAGTAAAATGGTGCTATTTATTTTATACAAAAGTTTCAGGGCAGTTAAATAACGATGAGATGCAAAACTAACCAACGAAAAACAAAATGCAAACGACTAACATTCCCTTTTTAAATTGGCTGAAATTAGTATGCATTAATCTCGTGATTTGACAGCAACAACAAAACAACCTTACCTTTTAAACCCTGCCATTCAAATCTTAACCTTACCCTTAAGTTAGAGGGTTGCAATTTGCATAAATATTCTAAGGCAATAAGGTTACGGATTGCAGGTAGGGGTTGTTACAGTAACTCGGAAGGTTGATAGAGTGATCTCAAAGCTATTGGAGAGTGCTTGAAAAATTCATTGGCGTGGAAACCCGGGTTTATGGATCTTGACGGCTTGTTTTTTAGATCCCGGTCTTCAATTTCTAAAGGCAAGCTTGAGTTTCAGAATCAAGTGTTTTAAGAGATATAAAGGGTACCTACTTGTTAAATTTTGTAATTTTAGTGTAGTAAATCCAAGAACAGATTTGAAAACCTCTTATGTCTGTAAGTGAGGTTTTGTTGTTCGCTTAGGTATCAATCAATCAGCCTATACTAGTCCACTGCTGGACGTAGGCCTCCCCAAGGGTACGCCACAAAACACGATCATTCGCGGCCCTCTACCAGCCACTACCAGCGATCTTCTTTAGGTCATCGATCCACCTATCTGGGGGCGTCCTATACTACGGTTATAAGGGAAATATAATGGTAGCTAAATACTATTATCCTAGAATGTATTTAGATTTGTCTAAGAAACAAGGTTAAAATTGCAATATATGTATTTCTTTACTTAAAATAACAATGTGAGTGAATTTTCTATAATATGAGGTCGATGTGCTACGAATAAGGAACACCGAACCAATATTCCATATCAATGCCATTGCAATCCCATTAATTAAACTAAAAGTGACCATCAAAAAACTATGCATCTCTAAGGTTCAGTCTACCGCTAAAGGTATCAAATTTTGTTCATATCCCTATGTAATTGTTAAATCAAAATCATCTTTTCGCCACCGCGTTTCATGACACCGATCGATTTCGTCCTCAATTTCAGTCACTATAAAAAGTGATACCACATTTTTATACTCCTTGGTAATATTCACATGACGTGCACATGCGAAATTGGATTTTAATTGATACGTAACCAAAGCTCAATTTCCGCCAGCAATCAGAGCGACTGCTCTAGCAAAGCCAAATGAACTGCGAGCAGATTAAAGTCATAAATTATTTCAACAGATGGCGTGAGTATTCTCGTAAATCTCGTGCCAATAATGCAGCTGCGCTGTAACTTATTTGGCTCTTTCATTTAAGTATTTAATAGCACTTCCGTGATAATCTGGAACTGTGAATTGGGTAACTAGCTGCTATTTTGCTCGGCGTTAAGGGGATCTTGGTTTAAATGATTCGTTTTACTAGGGCAAGTTTATTTTTCTCATCGTTCTAATTTAAACACAACATAATTCATTTTCTATCTTTTGGGATCAAGTGGGAATAAGCCAGCAACCTGTCACCAATGTTCTATTATGACATCTATATTACGACAATCCTAATATTCATGCCAAAAAGTGACCTAGGAGATATTTCATCTCCAAGGTTGTGTCCACTTCAAAAGGATTTAAAGACGTGAATCACTACATAGCATAAAACAAAGTCGCTTTCTCTGTCCCTATGTCACTTTGTATGCTTAAATCTTTGAAAGTTCGCAACGGATTTCGATGCGGTTTTTTTAATAGATAGAGTGATTCAAGAGGAAGGTTTATATGTATAATATTATCCATTAAATAGCCAGAAGTGCGAAGCCGGAGCGGATCGCTCGTGTTTATATATATGTGAGTGTCTATCTAGTGACATGTAGCCCTCTGTTGAACCCATATCACATTTGTATTCCCGCGGCGTATCTTGCACAATTTATGTCAAAACAGACAACGACCTCTGTCACGAGCTTTTTGCCCGTTCCAGTCATGAATCTTCGTCACTGCTGTATAATAAACTGTCATAAAATAAGCATATACGGTTATTTGCACGCTCTAAGACTGGTAAGTCGTTTCGAGTAGTCAGAGGGTTGGGAATCGTCACAGTGGGTTCTTAACTGGTCTTGAACAGTGTAAAAAGGATTTTTTTTCTAAAAACTAATTAGATATTTGAAGTTGTAGTTATTTGCATGAGTCAAAGTATCGAAAGTCGGCTGAAAATATTTGAATTTAAACAATACAATTTTTAGATGACGGATTAGTAAAAATGTTTTAATTAATAGTTTAGTCCTAAACAACTTCCCGGTCCCCATATAAACTATTCAAAAATACTATTTCAACATATTTTTATAAATATTCGTTGTTTATGCTATACATCCATATAACATTACAATAAATAAAAAATCACGTTCATAACAAAAATAATTCCCGAAATTGTATGACGAAATTAGTCATATGAGAGTCTTGAACTTATTCCAATACTCAGCCACGAGTCATATGACTCATTGGACAGGGTACAGAAGTAATATTTTTGTGAGTATAATATTGTAATAATATATATAATATAATATTGTAGGACGTTTATACACCAATTGAACTAGCCCTTTGGTAAGTACATTTAAGACTTGTGTTAAGGGTATTAGTCAACGTATATTTAAGAAATATGTACTTATTATATATAGATAAATACATATATAATCAACGACCAGATTAGAAAGCAGAAGAAAGGCATAGTTCTTAACTCCGCCTCCACCGGGAATTGAACCTAGGCCCTCACGATTAACGTTCAGGCGTCTAACCGATCGCGCCACGGAGGAATAGATACACAATGGGTACACCTATTATAGTAGAACTTTTCAAGTAATAATTTTATATTGCATAACAACTAATAGCATAAACCTCTTTTCGCAGAATATCGTTTGGCATTAACTCATTTAGCATACATTGAAACCCATAATTCTGTAAGTCAGAATTATCTGTACGCATAATTTTGGTATCCATAATAATCACAATGTATAATCATCACATCGCAGAAAGTTCAAAACCAGATTCATCTTTTGGCATATATTTCTTATCCATAACTATTTAAAAGTAGAACCATCATTTCGCATAATGCTTACAGCAAGAATCATCTTTTATGATTATTGCAACACTTTTCTAATCAGGCGTTATCATTTTTACTATTTAATTTATTATAATATATATATATATATATATATATATATATATTATATTATTTAATTTTATTTTCTGATTAATTTAATTGTTTTTTTTTTAGTAATTGTAATAAATAAAAGTTGATTTAATGATAATTATTTGGTTTTTATATCCTTGCCCATGAGAGCATGTTCGTTTCTGGCACTCGCCGGCCGCTGCCGCGGCACGCTCGCTTCGCTCGCTCGGCTCCTGCATAAGAGGTCACAGTTCTAACCTAACCTAACCTACGCATTTTTAAAGAAGAAAGTAACCCAATCTATATTATTCTAATTGAAATTCTATGATCTTCATAGTATGCCTAGTCAAATTATGCCAAATAATCTGTACTCTAAATGAACGTTATGCTAAATGATATTATACAAAATTTTAACTATGCCAAAGGTAAATATGCCAATAAAAATTCTACTATCTTAAATGTATGCCATTCTAAATTCGGTCATAAGCACATTATGCCTAAAAATATTTATGTCAAATATTTTTTATGCCTAATAAATGATCGACTAAAGAAGTTTCTGCGAAGTCAGTTATCCCAAATAGGTTTCGGAGTATCAAGTTTCTACCAAATAGACCGCACCCGTACACAATCACTATGTACATATATACTTATACCATGTCCTACAAGAACACTACTGTCAACTTCAATGAGCCATACAATACCAAATCCTCTTTCTTCGACGAACTCATCCTCTTTGCAAACTACCCTCATCTCGATCTCAAGTTCAGCCCTTTCACGGAACTTCCTAATTAATTACCAGGCAGGGATGCTGGCTAATTAATAGACACGTATCTCTACTTGGAAGGTTAAGCAAGGAGTTTGTTTTAGCTTCTTCTTTAGACTCTTTGCAGGCAGGTGTGGTTTTTTATTTTGTAAGCTTTGCTTTGTCTTAAAGGATAGGTAATTGTATGGCGAAACAGTAAACACTTGTTCACTAAAAAGAATATAAAGAATTCGTAGCGAACAAATCGTAGCGTTAGGGTTGTCCTAATTCGATATTATTTGTCGTTATAATGTACAACAAATATGTTTCTTGTAATAGCCCTTTAAAAGTGGACAGATCTTTGAAAATATAAAATTTCTGTCTCTACTTTTAAGATAGATAGATAGTTAACATAATTTGTAAGTGCTTGAATTAATTAAAAGCAATTATACAAAATACTTGTACTTACATACATACACGCACATCACGCCCGTTTCCCTGTAGAGGTGTAGACAGACAAACAATCCGATTCAGACAAACCGCTTTCGCTTCATTGACATAATATGACAGTCAGTTAGACTCCATATTGAAAAAGGATGACGTTAGAAGTGCCTATAACTGCTGAGTGTGTATGAGGCGGTGTCAATTACTTGTCTAATATATGTATACGCATTTTTTCATATTCATGACTTATTGTATAAGGTTAAAAACGACATAAAATCCAAAAGGAAACCTACCACCTGAAACCCTTAACTATATACAGACATATATAACACATCCTCTAATTTCATCCGAGGTGGACAGACAATAATATCTACAAGGTCAATTTATAACATGTATATTGCGGTTGTGTTATCATATGAAACATTGGTGACAAGTTACTAGCCTATCGCCCAACTGATTCTATTTAAACCCTAGTTGATTACAGCTCCTACGACATGCCGGGAAGAACGGCAGCTAGTCTTCATTCTTTGATGTCCTATACTAACACAGGACTAGTCATATTACGACGATTACGATATTTTGACGGCTTCCGTGGCGCGATCGGTTAGCCGCCGGAACGCTAATCGTGAGGTCCCGGGTTTGATTCCCGGTGGAGGCAGAGTTAAGAACTAAGCTTTTCTACTGCTTTCCAGTCTGGTCGTTGATTATATATGCTATATATGTGTTTATCTATATATAATATGTATATATTTCTTAACTATACGTTAACTAGTACCCTTAACACAAGTCTTAAATGAACTTACCAAGGGCCTAGTTCAATTGGTGTAATAATGTCCAAATATTATTATTATTATATAGACTCACATGTTACACTCACTGTGCTAGCTAGTATGATGAGTTGAGAAGCTAGATGTTCTTCTCGGCATGTCGCAGGAGGCGACTAAGGGAATTGGGGGTCCCAATTCGACGTAGCTAAGTTATTTGAGCATTGGATCTGTATTATTGGGTACAGGGTTCAAATCTCAATTGAGCATGTACCAATGGAAATTTCTATGTACATTTTCGTAATAAAAACACTTTTACGAAATGCATCGACTTAATCGGCGAGGGAAAACATCGTGAAGAAACCTACCTGTTCGCCGAACTGGTAATACTGAGTGATTGTAAATGGTGACACGGCTTACCACCTAGAATTACTACCATAAGTATCCATAGAATTACTACCTTCGCAATTGTGGAGATGGAAACCTGAACCTCTGGCTACCCCGCAAGGGTAATGGTTGTGAACGCGTTTACCTTTGTTTTTGGGGTCTAAACCCATCCAATTTTCTAAGCCGTTGTCTCAGCTATCCTATATGAACAAACTCCACGTATTAATCCTAGCCAAAAGGAGGCTAAGTCCTTTCGCACTAACTTCTTGACACCTTGTAGTCGCTCAGTAATTACGAAGTCTCTCGCCTCACCTTAACTCCCTTTTGTGATTGGGAGGCAACTTGGCTCTATAGTTTCAGCGGAGTAGGATCGTCGCGGAGTGTTTCAATGGTGTAAAGTATTGGATTGGGCTGGTTTGGAGTTTTGTTGCAATATAAGTGTTATGGTGCAGGTGTATTATTTATAATGCGCGAGCATTATGTATAATCATGATTAATAACTAACGGGACTTATAAGTAAGTTTTTATATAATAAAGTTACTTTTATTATTGACCCGACGTTTCTACGTTGCAGCCTTGGTCACGGGCAGAACTGTGCATAAAAACTTACACGATAAGTCCCGTTAGTTATTAATCATGAGTATAAATCGCATGGGTATGGCAAAAGAAGCATGAAAGTAGAATCAATGCCGTCGAAATGCGGTCACTGAGAAGCATGTTAGGAGTAACATTGAATGATAGAATTAAAAATAGTGAGATAAGGGAAGGTTGCGGTTTGAAAGAAGATATAGTGACTAAGATTGAAAAGAGCATGCTTCGATGGTTTGGACATGTTATGCGGATGAATGATAGCAGATTGACAAAAGGAATATATATGAGTGAAGTGGAAGGGCGGTTACGTAGGGGCCGGCCTAATAAGACATATAACAGTCAGATAGACGCTATATTGAAAAAAGGTGACGTTAGGAGTACCTATAACCGCCGAGAGTGTATGAGAGGATGTATGAATATCAATAAAGCGAAAGTGGTCTGTCAGGATCGAGACAAATGGGGATCCGTGATCTCTGCCTACCCCTCTACAGGGAATCAGGCGTGATGTGTATGTATGTATAAATCGCGAATCTCTTAAAACTATAAATATGTATAATGTTTAGCTTTATCGCTTTCAGTGAACAATTACTATCTTAACTTCATAATCACTACATAGTATAAAACAAAGTCGCTTTCTCTGTCCCTGTGTCCCTTTGTATGCTTTAATCTTTGGAACTACGCAACGGATTTTGATGCGGTTTTTTTTAATAGATAGAGTGATTCAAGAGAAAGGTTTATATGTATAATAACATGCATTAAATAGTGGAATAGACTATATATTTTATACATGTGCGAAGCTGGAGCGGGTCGCTAGTTTATTATATTGCACAGCCATTATTATATTGCTACAGATATTAACCATTAGTCTTTAAGACATGGTACATCAAGCACGCGTCAGCGAGTCAGTCGGGTGACAATAGTAATACTTTGTTTATAAAATATATGCAATAAGTCCCGTTTTCTTGTAAAATGGGTAGTCAGATGTTCGGGTGTTCTTTTTCCACAATATTGGGGTTAGTTGTTCTATGACACATTGAATACATATGTTAACAAGAGAGTCGGTACTTAATGTGACAGGTGGTAAAATCAATGGATTGAACATGATATCATTATACTAGACTATAGAAAATTATTATTTGTTCGTGACAAATATAATAAATAAACTTTAACTAAACAATAGTAATGACGATATGGATGAAAATGTTAGTAATCAATAAAGTTTTTTTTTGAGCTTTGTGTATCCTAACATTTGGTACTTCATAGCATTCAAAGTAATAGTTTGTCACACCTTTCGATGGATATTACACGTAATAATAAAGAAGTCTAGTGTAATTTTTTTAATAAGAGTTGTCATATTTAAACAAAAGAGGACGTTAGCTATAAGTGAAAAAGCACATTGGTTTGAAACAGCTATAACAGTGTTGGAAAAACAAAACGTATACGTTATCATTACAGATTATTTTTAAGCTGGTTTTCCCATTCGGGCAATGCAAAATTGCTAATGGAACTGCAGAATAATATTATTACTAGACAAAACACTCGCGATTTACACTCATTTTATTTACTATGTGAGAGCGGATCGTATCACGATAAATTAATAATGATATAGATACCTTTATTTCACAATACGATCCTGTCTCACATAGTAAATAAAATATTATAATTTTCGATTATCTTATAACAAATACATATATTATATACGCGTGTATGTGTATATATATTGGTAAAATATGCGAGGCTATTTAAATCTCATTTTATTCCATAGATGACGTAGTATAATAAGAACAATAGATAAAGATATTGAAAGTAATTAACGACATTAATTGTTATTTTGTATACATACATACATAATCACGGCTCCATATTTGTCTCGATTCTGACAAATCACTTTCGCTTCCTTGACATACATACACATAGTAATACATACGCATAACATGTAACACATACATATATGGTTACATAAATGAAATCCCAAACCAATTAGTAAGTGCCAAGTAAAAATAACTTTGCATAGCAAATCGTGTCACGCGAATTCAACCATGTAATTACTTTGAACTATAGTGATTTACCACAAAATTGTGTTAGATTGATCATACATGCATATATTCACGTCTCTACGTTCCTAAGGGGATAGGTAGAGACTATCGATCGCTTACCGTAACGATCCTTACAAAACTCCCTGGCTTCACTCACACCCATTAACGTTCTCATACATGCTCTTCTATTCTTCACGTTGCGTACACCTGCCTTGAGAAGAATGTTTCCAATTTATATGTTTATGTTGTATGTTATATATTGAAAAAGGGTGACGTTAGGAGTACCTGTAACCGCCGAGTGTGTATGAGAAGATGTATGAGTGTCAATTAAGTGAATCTGAGTGAGTGAGAGTGGTCTGTCAGGATCGGGACAAATGTCAGGGAGATCAGTGATCTCTGCCTACCCCTCTACAGGAAATCAGACGTGATGTGTATGTATGTATGTTGTATGTTAGTGATTTTATATGTGTAAGTAATAATTATGATAATGTATGAGAAGGCTAATGAATGTAAGTAACGCAAGAGAGATTTGTCAGGATCGTTCCAGGTGACGATCGATAGTCTCTACCTAATTGTAGCTCTACCTAACTGAGTAATAATTATAATCTACTCACATAATTGTGTCAACTTTTGTCTATCTGTACAGGCAATAGTCACTTTTGCCTATAGTTTTTAAAGTAAGTTAAATATTTAGACTATTTAGAAGGATTAAGATTTAAAGATGGGATAAATAATAGAAAAGGTTCTATATAACTTTTTTGACACTAAAACCATCGTTGAGGAAGATTATATAAGAAATTCATAAATATTAAATACCAAAAATCATTGGTTCTTTTATTAGTTAGTGAATGGGACTAAGACATATTATTAATAATATTTGGACATTATTACATCAATTGAACTAGCTCCTTGCTAAGGACATTTAAGATTTGTGTTAAGGGTACTGTTCAACGTATATTTAGGAAATAAATACTAATCATTTATACATAAATATATACTTAGCATATATAATCAACGACCAGACTGGAAAGCAAAAGAAAAGCGTAGTTCTTAACTATGCCTCCAGCGGGAAGCGAACCTGAGACCTCACGATTAGCGTTCAGGCTGCTAATCGATCGCGCCACTGAGATCGTCAATTATTATAGTGAATTTATTGTTATTATTATTAGTTTATATTTTATTGTAGTTCCAATGTTTAATATATTAAGAAATAAATTAAGGTCCATCTAAAATAACTAGAGTTGTACTTTTATTAAGTCATTTTTACGGTCATCTGTTATTACGGAATTTTAAATACACTTCATTCCGACCCTAACATGGTATTAGCTGCAATTATTTTAATGAAACGGTCTCTGTGGTTACTTAATAGACCTTGTTATTAAACATATGTATTAACCTAGTCTGAACCGTAACAAAAATGCTAACTAGCATATATTTCAAACATTAATATCAACTTACTCTAGACTGTAAATAAAATGCTAAATACACTATATTTTATACATACATCACGCCAGTTTTCTTATAGAGGTAGGCACAGATCACGGATCACCATCAGCCCCGATTCTGTCAAGCTACTACCTATATTTATTATATACATACATATCAAGTCCTTTAATACCTATCCGCATGGACAGAACCATGGAGATAAAATTTCTCCTAGGTCAAATTTTAGCAAGAATATTGGGGTTGTGGTGTTAAAAAAAACATTGGTGACACGTTGCTAGCCCATCGCCCAATAGATATTGACCCTTAGTTGTTTGGCCGCGTCCTGTCGTCGCCTGAAAAACGACAGCTAGTCTACATTCTTTTTACGTCCCAGGCACGAAACATATATTTAATCTAAATTATTATAAATGGATATCAAACAACTGTTTACTCTTTAAGGAATAACGGTCGTGATGTCTATTTTATTCTGTAATGTACATACGTATGTATATACTACCAGCGTTCCGACGGTTACGGTTAATAACCGAAAAGTATCTGTTACTAACCCAAACAGATATCGGTTAACAGGTAAAGAAAATAACCGATATATAGCGGTTAACAGAAACCGAAACGATACCGGTTATTCGTAATTAAAGTTCGTTTTGGCATATTTTTGGACTGTAAAAATAGTACTACACATTAATACAGTTAGTGGACAAATAACATATCAATATTAAGCTAATGATAGACTCTCATCATGCAACTACAGAGGTAGCCCATACAGCTTACGTAAAACATGTGAAATTGGCAAAAGGAAAATCTTTTAAGTAATTTCTTAAGTGGTCGATCGCGTGACAAGGTTTGTTTTCGTCTTCATGCCATTACAACGTGATCCAGTGCTTTAATAACAAATCTGCTCTTTAAAAACAATTAGTTATTAGTAGTAGTAGTAGTTATTCTAGTAATATACAATACAATACTTATATCCTTGCCTCTACGTCCCCAACGGGATAGGTTAAGACTATCGATCGCCACCTGGAACGATCGTGACATATCTCTCTTGCTTCACTCACACCCATTAACCGTTTCGTACACGCTCTTCTGTTCTTCACACTACGTACACCCTTGAGAAGAATGTCTCCAATTTGATCTGCATAAGTTTCACGTGGCCTACTACTCCAATTCTACCTTCCACTTTGGCTTTATAGATTTTTTTGGTAACCCTCCTTTCATTCATCCGCTCCATGTACCCAAACTACATTAACATTTTTTTCTTAATTTTTCGTCACTTTATTTTCTTTTCAACTTTCTTAAATATACATTTTAACATTATAACGCAAAGTGTACTTACCACTGCCTTTAAAGGGTTAACTATTTCTTACCTATTTGGAACTCCGTTGTTGGGTAAGTTAAATTAAAGATGAAACTTTATGTTATAAATATTGTTTTGATATCTATAATAGAAATCGTATTTAGGTAAAAAAATAAATAAAAGAAATGTTATTTATTATAAAGTAAGTCCACTTTAAAATTTATGATGAGGTTTGTCACAGTAATGTCAAAATTATACATCAACGATTTAATGTAAACTTACATTTTTAACTCAGGCTGCAGATAAAAGCAGAAAGACTGTGTTTACAATCTTTTTCACCAATGAAGTCAATTGACCCATTCTATTACAATAAAATACGATAGAAATTACTTATTTATTTGTACTTTAGAAAAGTTATATTTAGACGACCTCCGTAGTGCGATCGGTTAGACGCCTGAACGCTATTCGTGAGTTCCCAGGTTCGTTTCCCGGTGGAGGCAGCGTTAAGAACAACGCTTTACTTCTGCTTTTCAGTCTGGTCGTTGATTATATATGCTATATATGTATTTATCAATATATAATATGTATATATTTCTTAAATATACGTTGACTAGTACCCTTAACACAAGTCTTAAATGTACTTACCAAGGGGCTAGTTCAATTGGTGTAATAACGTCCTACAATATTATTTTTACAATCACTCACAACAGAATCAAGACTTTTACAACACCAATTCCATGGCCATCATATGGCAGTACGTTGAATAGCAAGATCGAACCCAACCCTGTTCTAGGTTTTGTTGAAATTCAACAAAGGTAGTAACGGGCACGTGATCCGAATTCGAAAGTATTTCCGGGCTACCGAATGGAGAGTATACTTGGCCAACTTTCGAGTCGACGAGTATGGGGTACGAGTATACTCAGACTTGAGTTCACACATGGACTCTATAACTTTATTTAATTTATACGTTACCTGTAACAAAAAAACAAATTCACGACCATTAAACCCTTGCGGGGTAGTCAGAGGTTCAGGTTTCCATTACCGCAATTGCGAAGGTAGTAATTCTATGGACATCTCGAACCCACGTGTTGACCAGATACTCAGTACTCAATGTGAGAGGTGGTTAGCCATGTCGCAATTTACAAGTACTAAGTATTACCTTTTCGACGAACAGGTAGGTTGCCTCACGATGTTTTCCCTCACCGTATAATTGGATGCATTTCGTAAATGTGTTTTTATTACGAAAATGTACATAGAAATTCATTAAACTTCATTTCCATTGGTACATGCTCAAGCGGGATTTGAACCCTGTACCCACTGATACAGAGCCAATCCCCAAACAACTGAGTTACGTCGAATTATAGAGTATAAACTATAACAATTATAGAGTATAATAATATCTCAAAAAAGCTGAGTATAATGTGTCTTAAATCTTAGACACACACAAGATACGTATATTTGCCTCAGAACATTATTCCACAAACCGATTATAACTTGAATTTGTTGAGGGAACATCATTTTAAATGTAGTGCCTCTAATAGGATTAAAACCATTCAACTAATGGTTCTAATTAGTAAGTGTTTACTGTGTGTATGATATGGTTATTCCAATTATAAATTGTCAATTAAATTTCTATTATATTAAAGCTTTTAATGAAATAATACCACAATGATACAGCTTATATTGGTACATAATCATGTATGTATGGATCAAAGACTGAAAATAATTCATTTCACTTCACTTTTATTTGATAATATCTTTTAATATATAAGCGAAAGTAGTTGCTTAGGATTGGCACGGGATCCGAGATCTCTGTCTACCCCTTAACAGAGAATTGAGTGTGATGAGCATGTATGTATGACACTTAAGGTCACGTTTGTCAAAAAGCAACGAATTTGTCTACACTACTTTTTACTAGAAATTTAGCACCTAATATGACATTGGTGATCCATGCAACCGTGTATAACCCGGACTGTTTAGTTCCCTATCTGTGTTTTTACTTGCAAGTCGTTTCTTTATTTTTAAATATTTCGTACCAATTGCATGAGTACAGGATTAAGTTGCTGTTTATTCCATATAAGTATCATATCGATGGCAGCAAAGTGTATAAAGACATCTACAAAAACATAATTTTACAGGGGAGCGAAAAACGTGAAAAAACGGTGTATTTTCTAAACCATACATACAATGTTTATGAAATTTTCAGTAATGGTATTTAATATTACTATTTATTAAATATTATTGAAAAATCATTATATTTGGTTATAGTTTTTGAAATACGGTACTTGTTTTTTTTTACGCTGTATTATAGAATCAAGCAATAAAGACAACTGACTGATGTCTCTATTTACTTTGTAAAATTAAATAAACTTTTTAATACAAAATATACACGTTATTTGCAATAAAAACCATAAACATATGTATAAAACCTAATTAAACAAATAAATTAAATATATCTTCGTAAAGACAAAATAATATTTACTAGCCAAATAATGCAGATGTCTTTAGTAACACTGGAATGTTTAAACACGTCTTTATCTACTTCATACTAATATACATAAAACTCAAGAAATATTATTATGTAATTACAATCATTTACCTGTAAAATCAAATATATTATTGAGATTCAGTTAAAGTATGGCATTCCTATTTATTTTAATTGTTTTAGTGCTACATTAGGGGTTTTTTTCGTTAACTTAAACTTTAATTAGAACTATTTTGATTATAGTTTTTATTTTTATTTCTTATTCACGTAGAAAACAAAATAAAAATTTGAATGTAGGTAAACGAAAATGTATGAAATAAAATAGTCTAGTAAGTCTTCTCGTTTTGTCTTAATCACAAAGTAGGTTGAATAGGAACTATTCATTAGTGTCAACGTCTCCTTCATCACCTAGACCATGTTTTAACTCCTTAAAGAAGTTGTGATCAGATGGTGGGATTGTGCTGAGACCGTGCCTTTTTTGCAACATTCAATGATCATAGACCTTTCATCTAAATATCTAAATCGTAATTTTAAGATATCATGTCCGACTTATGAGGTTGTACCAATGTTTCGCGTACACCAAGTCCTGGGTTTTTTAATCATGTGTAGGTACTGTTCAAGAAACTTTTGAAGTTCAGAATTTCGTTTTAGCTCACTTCAACAACTGCATAGGGTTCATTATTGAGTTTACTCCAGCAAACGGAGGTGTACCATTCTAGTGACAGAAAATCTGTTTAGTTTTAGAAAATTAATGCATGGACTCTGTCTCCTTCTTGTTATGTATGACCTTTTTCTAAAAAGCGATGGCAAATACGAATATGTAAGGTAATGAGTGCTGGTATGGCAGAAGAATCATGAAAGCAAAATTATTGTGGTAGAGATGAGGTCCCTCAGGAGAGTGTGTAATGTTAGGTTCTGTTAAAGACTACGGTATAGTGTGATGCGTGAACGTTGTGCTATGAAAGAAGATTTAGAGACGAAAATAGAGATAGGTATGTAAAGGTGGTTTAATGTATGGATGGATTAAACGAAGATTATTAAAAGAATCTATAAAGCCAAAGTGGAAGGTAGATTCGGACGGGGGAGGCCGCGTAGAACTTATTGAGATCAAATTGGAGACATTCTTGTCAAGGTGGGTGTACGTAGTGTGAAGAACAGTAGAGCATGTATGATAAGGTTAATGGGTGTGAGTGAAGCAAGAGATATTTTGTCAGAAACCTTTCAGATGCGGATCGATTGTCTCTGACAGTTCGTAAACACAAACTTATAGAAAAACAATACGGTTCCGGTTCAGACCACCGTAGCTATCTGACCATAAGTGCATATCTTCTAGACCCTCTTCAGCTTTCCTTCTAATGTAATCGTAAAGGCAACCGACAACTTCGTTGGAACCCCTCTTTGCCACAGTTTCATCTTTAGCAAATCGCTTTTATCAAACCCTAGTCGAAGATGGTGAAATTGTATATTGATATTTTTTTTTAAGTAAAAAGACTGGGGATAGCGTATGGGTGAGCAGAATAAACGACCAGCTTCAACTTGCCTCATCTGCTGGGGAGTTGCAGGAAATGCTCACGAGTGTGGATCATGCACTTAAGATAAGAGGTATTAAGCGAAAGTTATGACAGTAGAAAGGAACGGAAGGACATTGTAAAGTTGAAATTGATAAGGAGATTGTGGAGCTAGTGAATGACTTTGTATAACAGGGATGCCTTTTTACAAGGGATGCTACAATCTATGAACTTGCGAGCATGAAGATATGTATGGATGTAAATGTAAATATTGGGTGGACAGAACCTTGGTGGCATAATAATACCTCTTAGGTCGCTTTTTAGCATAAATATTAGAGATGTTGTGTCATATACTACATTGATGACAGATTGCCAGCCCATCGCCCAAAATATTCCATTGAATCACGGCACCTAATTAGCATTATAACGTCACAGACTTGAACGGGACGGGTACGTTTCTACGACGTAAAATATAATAATATAGTATCTTTAATGTAGGGATTGTGTTTCAATTTCTTCTAGGATGCCCTCTTATTGCATAAGAGCTTTCTCGGTATCTGAATTAACTGAAAAAATAAATTTCGATCAAAATACTTGTATGAAGTGGTTGTAAATAGAGACATCTGAGTAGTATAGTCCGCAGTAAATAATGACACCTGCCAGATATCTGCATTTACGCCGTAATAACCTCAAGTTTTGAATTAGTCTAAATAAGAACGAAATGAACATCGAATAAAGTAAAACGTATTAAAAGTTATTAAAATATATTAAAAATAAATGTCTTACATAAACTTGTTCTTACCATAGTTTCTGTTTAATTAATTTGTTAGACCGGTGCTGTCGTTAATTTCTTTCTGGACGCCTTTTTTGCTAAATTTAAAAGTATTTTGTTCCTTGTCACACTTATTTTTTCTTCTTTTTAATATAAAATCATCTAGTTTCATGTGCAACTCAAGAAAATTATTTTTAAATTATTTTTTTCTGTAAAACATAACCTGTCCGCGCAAGAACATGACAACTGCCACTTGTTCTTGTTTACGCCAGATTACGGGGCGCAAACTCCCGCGCAATTACGGACATAGTTACATGTCACTGTTTGCGTTGCTTGTTTTAAAAAAAGGAGGGTGTATATCTTTAATTACTTCCGAAAAAAACCACAATAATAGGAAATTTTATAATTTTGTTTCGTGAAACGTTAGATATTGATATAATATGCTATTTTCTATAAAAAAAACATTTTGTAAAAATTGCAGTTGTCCGTAATTACTTTGCTGCCATCGATATTATATAATAAAAAAAAACATTTTATAAAAGTAGTAATTTGTAATTACAAATAGAACTAAATATTCTTAAAAACTCTAAATAACTGTATTAAAATTGTTGATTCAGAGAATCATTTCATAAATTATAGTGAAAAGTCTACAAGTTTTTATCATCCACAAAAGGGAAAACCTTAGCATATAAGGCTTTTTCCGGACCCTTTTCAAATCAGTACCTTCATGTTTTTGCGTATATTACCTCCGGCCGCTGTCATAAGATATTTTATCTTTCCATAAATCTTTATTACGAAAGTTATCATAGCAACTTATATGCCCCTATATATTCAACAATTCTCAAAAGGATAGTAAGAACAAAATAATTTTATTTACTGTCAGGTATTTCTTTCACAAAAATTTCATATCATAAATAATAATTACTATATACCGATAATTTCGATTCAATATAAGTAAAAATGTATTAAACCGCTTTTCACTTTATCCACCATCATCGAATTGTTATAACAAACTTAAATAATCCATACAATTCACATGTAAATTTAAGTATACTTATTTCATACCACAAATCTTCAATGCATAATTAATTACCTTACCCTTAAAATCGCGGCCACCATTGAATGTCCGTCCAAGTCTAGCTTGCCTATAAATTATTCTCTCTAACCAACCTAATGCAATTAATAATGCATCAAAAGCACATTTCCGATACTTTGCATTTCCAATGGGCGAGGGTTGCTAGCCAATCGCATGTCGCTTCACCGAATTGGTTTTACTAATGCAACTGAGTGGAGGATTGCTCGTAAAACTAACGCCATTTGCATAGTTAAGGTGTAGGTCAGCTTTATACTTTTAGATGAAAACTTAAAGTATGCTACATATCTGTTCCATGAATGACTACTAGTAGTTAGTTATTCTATTATTGAAGTAATAATAATATTTGGACATTATTACACCAATTAAACTAGCCCCTTGGTAAGTACATTTAAGACTTGTGTTAAGGGTACTGGTCAACGTATATGTAAGAAATATTACATATCATATATAGATAAATACATATATAGCATATTTAATCAACGACCAGACTGGAAAGCAGTAGAAAAGCGTAGTTCTCAACTCTGCCTCCACCGGGAATCGAACCAGGGACCTCACGAATTAGCGTTCAGGTGTCTAACCAATCGCGCCACGGAGGTTGTCAAACAAGTGTCTGACAAGTGTGAAGACCAGAAGAACATCCCGCCAAAGTAGCGCTGAAATGGTTTCCCCAAGGTTCTCGGAAGATCGGAAGGCCGAAACAGACCTGGTGCCGATCCATCAAAAATAAGGCTCTTGGTCTTGTACCATGGGCTGAGATTGAAGTCATCGCGTAAGATAGGCTCAGGTGGCGTGCTTTGAGGGCCCTATGTCCCTGATGAGGTATTCGAGGATTTTAGTAAGTGAGTGAGTCTTAAAGTGTCTAAATCCCTCGATGAAAATTCTCTTCAATATTTATATTCATCGATAATATTTTAACATGTGCGTTGAGGCAAATCGTTTTTTATTACTAAGTATTCGTATCTGCTTTTCGCAGAATTCTAGCAGCTACATTATTTCATTGACTATAAAATAGCAACGTTGCTTTCAGCTTTTCTTGTAGTGTAAAAATGCACATGAATTTAACGAAGATTTGTTCCAATTAATCACATTCAAAACCTCCTTCTTACAATACATTATACACTTTATAAAATAGTATGTAGAGGTCACAAATCGTTGTTTTATTATATTATATTTTATTTACGAGACTTATTTGTCTAAATGCCTATAGTTATTAATAAATGCTATTTTGAATAGATTAGCGAGTGCTTGTAAACGCTAATCTATTCAAAATAGAGACAAATAGTTCGGAACAATAAACGTTCATAATTTACGGCTCGGTCCATTCTATTCAATATCTTCGGAGAGAAAATGGTGTCTTCAATCGGCTTATTCCTATGTGCTGCACAAGTGAAATGATAGCATTCATACATACATCAAATCGCTTTTTTAAATTCGTTAATGTGCAATTCACCACTAAGGTTATGTCGACGAAAGTACAAGAATTGTGGCTAAGGCGTTTGCACGTCTTGTTATACAGTTGCCATAACACCGAAGAAAAACGAGGTTGAAGTTCCAATTTTTCTCTTCCTTGTTCTTCGGTTCGTTCCAGTTGAGGATTCAAATCTTATCCCAAAGCGAACATATTCAACCAGTTTGGCATCATAATTGACTAAATATTCTCCCGAAAATAAATATTTGTATTTTCAACTTTCACCGAGCTGATGACTTTGTTCACAATCCATAAAAATGATTGGTTGAGAATCAAAATACATATAAATCTTCTGATTGAAGCAAATGAATACATAAAAAAATATTTCCCAGTGAATCACGTTATTTAATATGTTTTATTCCAAAAAGACCGAGAAAGTATTACATATTCCGATTCACGTATAGTTCATACCAAAAACCATGACGTGACGATAGTATTATATTATATACCTCAGTTAGTAGACTTCAATACATATAAAGAATTCCACCTGTAACATCAGACAAGAAGTCGTCACCTCCATATAGATACAACATAAAACATATGTAACATAGTATTAAGTAAACCTCATCATATAATACCTTACAAGGAATTCAAGTCATGTCACCTTAGTAACTTGTCACCCTTATTACAAAACCGCCGACATTTGCGAACAATTCATCTCCTTCACAACACAGGAATGTGTTCTATTATTCACATATACATTCACCTCTCTTATCCCTTCCGAGGTAGACAGAACCTTGGACACACGATAGTATCTCCTAGGTCTCTTTTTAGCATGATTCATTCGATGGGGTTGCAATGCTATAATGAAACATCCGTGACAGGTTGCTAACCCATCGCCTAATATAGTCTATTTACTCCCAGTCCCTTAGTCGCCTTCAACGACATGCTGAAGGAACGGCAGCTAGTTGGCATTATTTTTACGTACCATGCTACTAGTTTTTACTGAATCAATCAGCCTGTAATAGTCCACTGCTGGACGTAGGCCTCCCCAAGGGTACGCCACAAAAACCGATCTTTCGTGGCCCTCATCCAGCCACTACCAGCAACCTTCTTGAGGTCATCGGTCCACCTAGCAGGGGGGCGTCCTACACTACGTTTGCCAAGACGTGGCCTCCACTCAAGAACCGCTTTACTCCAGCGGTCGTTGGTTCTAAGACATACGTGGCCGGCCCACTGCCACTTCAGTTTACAACAGCGATAGACTATGACTATCACTTAGGTTCTTTGCCGGATAATCTCGTTCCGGACTCTGTCCCTTAACGAGAAACCCAGCATTAAACGCTTCATTGCTCGCTGAGCGACATATAATGTAGTTTTTACTAACACGGGATTATTATTTAATAAGAAGATTATATAGGTATCCTTGACTATTACCACTGTTAGGTTAGCCAGGTTACTGGCTTTAATACTTTTAATCCCACTACGTTCGATTTTGCTACGTTACAAGATAATTTGGTTGCTTTTTTTAGTTATATCGGATACTGTGTGGATACCTTGATATTTATTTACACATATCGTAAAATTCAATTTTGAGTATCTATACCATATACACATTTCATTATCCATCCACCATATAGTATTGAAGATATTTATTTAGTATTAGACCTCCTAATTCCCTTATATTATTATAAATAATCATTTATTTAAGGTAACTTAATACTATTTTACAAAATACTTCTATAGCACGCTCTCAATCTAGTGCCCTATACAATCTGATAGGTTTACACCTAAAAGACCTCTATATTATGTCCAATCTAATTTGATATCTTTACACCTAAGATTTAAGCTTACAGTTTTGATTCAAATAAATTCAATGCTTCTATTTTTATTCAAGTAAAACAAATACGAGGCTTGTTTAGGAGGGGCGCGCGATATTCGGTTGGAAGCCTCGGCTTTCCAAACAAAAGATCACATACATGCTCCTGGGAAGATTTATAAACAATTCACGCCTGGCCCTAAATGGGTTATATATTCAAACCAACTCCTTTTATTCCTCGCCCCTAAATCTCTGCTGGGATTCAATAAATTTGTCGATAAAAATCAGTGGGAACGATCCGTTTACCAACAAATCAATGCTGGATTTTGGAATGGAATTTAGCATGCATTGTGGGTGAGGGTTGAATGTTACTTGCAAAGTGTTGGGAGTAACGAAAAATAGTACTTCAAAAGCACCTATAAGGATTGAGTTTGCATGCATTTAAAATTGTTTGCGGAATAGATGTTGAAATACGATATTAATACTTCTCGAATGATTATATAAATTTTATTAATGTCTTATTATTTTATTATTGTCTTGGGATTCCTACCACCCTCTGACAGCGATGATTATAAAGATATATTCTATGTAACTTGATTTTTTTTCTACTTTAGGTTTATAACTTTAATTTCTTGCTTCATTGTATATAATAAATGGTATTATATAAAAACATGAAAATTTCACAGTTTTGATCCTATTTAATTGCCATATACTTGTTACTTAGTAATCATATAGTCCTTGTGAGCTTTTCATTCAACATTCAATTATGTATGAAACCTTGTATATCTCAATAATAGCAAATCTAAAGCCTTAAGTAAAACCTTTAAGGTTCGAAACACACTGTCACTATCATGGAAAACTAATACCACCCATTATTACGAGTAACGGTTCCCATTACAAGAAATTAGATACCTTCGTAGTATAATCTGTACCATTATGCCTATTCATACTACAGACAAAAGTCTCTCCCTCCTTATAACGTGAATAGAGTAATTACGTACTACGTGCTACATACAGCCGTTGACAACAATAGGAGCTCATCAGTCAACAACTAAGGCTCTTTGTTTACTGAGTATTATGTATGCTACGGGTGTGCTGCGGTATTGTATGAGCTACGAATTATTGGACGCAGACGTATGAGGCGAGCTTTGAGGTTTCGTGACTAGTTGAATGATGATGCGTTTGAATTAGAATAGAAGGAGGTCAAGGCTGTAATTTAGCTGTCTATGAGATACATGATGTACATTTAAAATAGAAGGTTATGGTTAAGTATGGAAGGTTATTCTGATTTAAAGTTTTGGTATGTGTGGATAGCGGCCTACATTTAAAATAAAAGGTTATTCTATTTAAAATGTCATCTATTTGTCATATGTATGATGCTTGTTTATCTACATATAAGTATATGTCTGTATTTTATATGTATACCATCGTTTGAGTTGGCCAATGATAATAATTAAATAAATATATTTTTATATAAATTCGACGTAGCTCAGTTGTTTGGGGCTTGACTCTGTATTAGTGGGAACAGGGTTCAAATCCCGCTTGAGCATGTACCAATGGAAATGAAGTATAATGAATTTCTTTGTACCTTTACGTAATAAAAATACATTTACGAAATGCGTCAAATACTACGGTGAGGAAAACATTGCGAGGAAACCTACCTGTTCCGCGAACAGGTAATAGTCAATGCTTGTAAATGGTGATATAGCTTACCACCTGTCACAATCAGTACTAACTGGTCAACACGTGGGTTCCAGGTGGCCATAGAATTACTACCTTCACAATTGTGGAGATGAAAACCTGAACCTCTGACTACCTCGCAGTTTAAATTAATTTGTTTGTATGTTTATCTATTGCTGCGAAAGTTCAGCTTAATTTGGAATGATTATATTATGGTATTTTTGACGTGATTATTGATACTAGTTTTCCTCTAAGTAATAAACACTATTTAAAAACGACGTAAGACAGTCAAATAGACGCTATAGTGAAAAAGGTTGACTTTAGAATTATTTATAACCACCGCGTATGTATGAGGAGGTGCATGAGTGTCTTTGAAGCGCAAGTGGTTTGTCAGGATTGGGACAGATGGGAATCCGTGACCTATGTCTACCCCTTAGGGAAACAGGCGTAATATGTATGTATAATAAATATTCCTCAAATTAAAATGTATGTATTAGAAGACCTACAACACTAAATAACATTGTGACTAAATATGTACAAATTAAAACAAAAAAAAAACTGAAATGTAACAAACAGTGAATATTTACACAGCACTACTAGTGTACCGAATTTAGCACCCACAAACAAAAGCCCCCAGCACACTAGCAGCATTGCCCCGCTGGATAGCCAACGACAACCTCTGATTATTAATATCTTCCTCAAATTTATAATTATTATGAAAGAAACTGTTTAAATTAAACGTTAAATTTACATATACCACATAATTTTGATCGAATTAAACTTAATCAGTTTGGTGGTTAACCGTGCGAAATAATCGACCATTTTCAGAACCCAGAATCCAGTAAGCTAGTAAGCCATGGTGCGTGTACTCATTAATGATGTTAAAGTGAAATGGTTAAATTATGCACTCAATAATTTTCAGTTTGAATTTTTAGTGGCATGGGAATTATTTGTTTGACAACTAAAATTAACAAAGATTTGAATAATTATGTAATTAAATCTCTTTTGCACAGGTAAAATATAATATTTACTTTAAATAATATAATATTTAGGTTTCCAGAGCTTCAATCAGTCATAAAACATATGCAAATTTGCATTGTATTCATTGATATGTACTATCAAACTGTATTTGGTTTTATTTCTTGTTCATCACTTACAACCATTCAAATCATAGCTTTTCTAAATAAAGAAGAAAGAAAAACATTTATTCACTGCTATACATACACATTTTGACATAACACTATTTATACATACTTTTGATACAACAACAATACTCGTACATATAAGGAGTAGGCACTTGATACAGTGAAAAGGTGCTGTCTCAGTATTTGATGCAGCTAAGCAGCATCATTGATCCTCCGACAGCATCCAAACCTAAGTCTGTCACTAGTTGAAAATCATAATATATACTATACATATACACATAGTAAATACGTTACATAAAAAACCTATATATAGAAGAATGTATATATATATATAAATATATAGAAGTGATAATGATAAAAAAACTGATAAACGTACTTAATTGTTTAATATTAAATATTTTATATTTTTATAATTGTAAAATATCTCATATTTATTTTAATAGTTCAAAGTTCAAGTTTCAATTTATACCTTTTATAAGTGCAAGTACCACTTAACATTGTGAGTATTATGCAAATATTTAAAAAGTGTTTCTATATAAGAAATCTAGCCATAGCAAAGTAGGAGTCGAATTGAAAAACTTTCCTATTTGGCTCTTTAGCATTTCTTAATACGTTTGTCGAGCACGAAACGAGTTTGGACAATTGCCAACCTCCTTGGCTGTTGAAATGTGACTTTCCAGGTAATTGACCAAATAAATATTAAATAAATAAATATTGCATCGCTTGAGATATACAACCTTTTGAGTTAACCAATCCCTAAATAAGAGAGAGAGAGAGAGAAATAGATCATTTGTGATGTTCGATAAGACAAGACAAATAAAGACAAACGTTGTACTCAATGTGAAAGGTGGTAAGCAGTGTCGCCATTTACAATCACTATTACTATTACCTGTTCGGGTAACAGGTAGGTTTCCTCGCATGTTTCCCTCACCGTAGAATTTGGCGCTTTTCACAAAGGCATTTTTATTACAAAAATGTACATAGCAAATTGGAATAACTAATGTCCATTGGATGCACGTGGCCCAGAACCGTGTTAAGTGGCGCAAACTGAAGGAGGCCTACACCAAAGTGGCCGAGAGTGGCTGAGAAGAGAAGAAGAGAAGAGAAGAGAAAAATGTCCATTGGTACAACTGCGCGGTTTGAACCCTACCCACTGTTACATAGTCAAGCTCCAAACAACTGATTTACGCCGAATTACTACACTACGTCGAACTACTACTACTATTACTACACACACGTATGTATTAACGCTCTCATTTTTATTGGCATGTTGGGTATAGGCCGTTCGAAACCTTTATGTACATATGTATGGAATAACAGACAAAAGAACGTTGGTTCAATTATTTCCTGTATTATCTTATCCATATTTGCCATACAACCCCCTCATTATATTAATATTAACAAAACCTTTCTCTCTTTCCAAGGTTCTATCCACCCCGAAAAGGATTAAAGGACGTAAATACATACAAGAACTGGAAGGGCGGTTACGTAGAAGCCGGATTAGTAAGACATATAACAGTCAGATAAACGCTATATTGAAAAAAGGTGACGTTAAGTGTACCTATCACCGCCGAATGTGTATGAGACGATGTGTCAATGAAGCGAAAGTGGTCTGTCAGGATCGGGACAAATGGGGATCTTTCTGCCTACCCCTCTACAGGGAATCAGGCGTGATGTGTATGTATAATATTAACGAAGTTAATCTCTTAGATCAGCTAGGAACTAAAATATGCAGCTCTAAGATCCCGGTTCCCGTTCAAACAATTCGCAGACATAAGTTGCAGATAGCTCGCAGCCAATATTGACTCTGCGGTGAGCCAGCCCGTATCCAGTTGGAAAAGTAGCGTCAACTATGTCTCGCTTTACTCCTGTCTAGCTTTAAGTCTCTAGGAGTTATTTAATTTGATAAGGATGGATGTACGGAGACATTAATGACAGTAAATAGTGGGTTTTGGTGTGTTACAAGCGTGGATATTGATTTTTTAATCAAAACTTTATGTGATGATAAGTTTACCTACTTAAACTTTGCTTCTCTTTTAAGCGTTGCGTGAAAATTCTCTTTCAACAATCTTGTGGAATAAGAACTAATAATTCATTGCCTTATTCAAAATCAAAATGAATAATTAAAAATGTTATATTCGTTTAATAATTATCAGTAAAGACTCACCTAACAGACGGGTTTTTGAGACTATTGACAATTGAATAAATCTTTTATTTAGCCAATAGACAATAGTATCAAATCACATATCATTTTTATGATCCTTATATTGAATAGTAAGTAATGTAAGTTTGTAAGTTTGATTTGTAAATTATTTGTATTGTGTATGTTTTTGTGGCTGTAAATAAATGCTTTATTATTATTAATAAAAGATTTACATTTCATTTCACAATAATTTATAGCTTTCTTTAAACTTGTAGTCTCTGTCACTATCTCTCCCATTAGGGCAGAGTCGCCTTTGGCTCGGGGGCCATTCGCCGTAGATCACTGAAACAAATGTATTCTGTAAGGACGACGTTACTTTCGAGTGTCACAGACACCGGCGGCGAACCGGGAACTTAGCATATTGCAACCTGTACAGAGTGTTACTTGAATAATATTTATCTTATAAATACACATCATGCCTGATTTCCTGTAGAGGGGTAGGTAGAGATCACGGATCTCCTTTTGTCCTGATCCTGACAACCACTTTCGCTTCATTGACACTTATACATTTTCTTAGACACACTCGGAGGTTATAGGTACTCCTAATATCTTATTATAAATTATTTATCTTATCTTTTATGATATAAGTTAAGTTATCTTATGTAGATATCGTAATAAAGGCTTGTATATGAAAGAGTTACGTATTCAATCATCGAAAAAACAAAAAATCAACTCTACTTGACTCATACATACAGATCACATCCGTTTTCCTGTAGAGGGGTAGGCAGAGATCACGGATCCCCATTTGTCCTGATCCTGACCATTTTCGCTTCATTGACACTTAAGCAGATTCGGTTATAGGAACTTCAAACGTCACCCTTTTTCAATATGACGTCTATCTGACTGTTACATGTCTTATTCAGCTTGTCCCTACGTAGCAATCCTTACATTACACTCAAGTCCATAATATACTGTTATTGTGGATATATTCTTAAAGAGATTTTATTTCTTGAGCACATTGATATTTTGTTCATATGTAATATTGATGATTATAGTTTTAAGAGATTCGCGATTTATACTCATGATTAATAACTAACGTCGGCTTTACAAAGGTAACTTTATTATACAAAAACATACGCGATAAGTCTCGTTAGTTATTAATCATGAATATTGATGATGTTGCTAGTTCTATCTACTAAATGTCATTGACATCGACATGCTGGGAAGAAATACTGCAATTAAGCTGTCTATTAATACCCTTAGCAGACTGGAAGAAAATAATAGCCATACTTCTACTAAGAAACTTCACTTCAATGGTATCACCTACTCAAAAGTTTTGCAACGTAACTGGTTAAGGTAAATGTGACTTAAGAGATAGTGCTATTATATTTAAGGTTGATAATAATAATATTTGGTCACTTTTAAACCAATTGAATTAGCCCCTTGTTAGGTACATTTAACACTTGTGTTAAAGGTACTAGTCAAAGTGAATTTAAGAATTATATACAGCATATATATATACAGCATATATAATCAACGACCAGACTGGAAAGAAGGAGAAAAGCGCAGTTCTTAGCTCTGCCTCCACTGGAAATTGAACCCGAGACCTCACGATTAGCGTTCAAGCGGCTAACCTATCGCGCCACGGAGGTCGTCAAAAGAAAGGTTTAGACCACGCCAAAATGCATGTATAGAGCCGGTACATAGAAGTAATTTTAACACAAATACAGTTTCGACACGTCCTGTGCATAAACGAATTCAGTAACAAATAAAACACTAGTTTTCCAAGTCGACAGAGCTAAGTCAGTGTTAAGCCCCACTGAATTAAGTTCTGACCAATGCTTAAGCAAAGCGGAATCATAATTTATTACGTGGCCAATACTACAGATGGCATTAATGGTATTTTCAAATACAGTGATGTTTTGTTTTAAAGGTTTATTTAAGTATACATTATTTAGGCTTATTTGGGGAACTAAATGTCAAGAAAATCAGTCTTATCTGTTTGTATCTATACATACCCAATAAAATATGTCAGTTACTTATACCTACATCTTTGAATTTGTTACCAGATAAGCAGAAACTCTGAGAAACAATATTTCCTTGATCACTTTTAGCATTTTATCAAAGTACCAAGCATTAATAGTGAATAATAATCACAGGTTGCTAACCTATCGCCTAATACACTCTACTCCTCACTTAGTCGCCTCCTACTAGAAGCAAGTTCCAGCTTATTTTCATAACACTGCTAACATGTATACATTTAAATAATTACAGGTTATTTATTTGAAAGCCTGAAACTAAGGCTTTACAGCACAAGTGTTTCACTGTTCCTCGCATCCGCAAACCAAAACGAATGTGTTGGCATACATCCGAACTTTAAATTGCATGGCCACATATGTATGTATGTATGCAATTCACAAGATAACATACATAGTTTTGAATATGTACTGGTGTATAATGTTTATTGTTTATGTATATGTTTTTGTGTAAATTGTATTTATTAATTGTATTGTATAATGTAATGGAAACTGTAGGTTATTATGAATGTAAAGTTTTTGTTATTTTATTATTGTACAACTGTTTGTTTTCCTAAATAAATAAAATAATAAAAAACATATGACAGCCACCGATGCGCAATCTCTGCGTTGTTTATATGTATAAATGTATTTATATCGTTATATTTGACGACCTCGATGGCGTAATTGATTAACCACCTGAACGCTTATCAAACCCGGGATTTCTAATAAGAAATAAGTCTTAACCAATTGTCTACAGACGCTTACTAGTAAGTAGTTTTAATACTTTAACCGTTGTCTTTCGTAGTTATGAATGGAACCTCAGAATAAGCGTTCAAGTCATAAACTGTATCATTAGCTAGTATATGTAGAATAGAATAGAATAGAAAAAATTTTTATTCACAAAAACAGCACAGGTACAAAAACATTTACATTTACAATTATTACAGTAGACAGGAAACTGCACTGTCACTGTGAAAGGGCCCAGGCTCAGCATATGTTGCAAGCCAAAGCCCACAACGCCAATCCTCCGCCTGAGCCGCAGAGGGCACGAGTTAAACAGAAAATATAAATAATAATATATATATATAATAATAATAATAAAAATATAATATATATATATATTATATACACATAAATATAGGTAAGTTAAATCAAACACATGAGTTTAAATAGACAAATACATAAATCTTAATAATCTTAATAAATAAAAATACTTATACTCATAGTCTTACAGTCACTATTGATCCCAAGCCTCATCTAACCCAAGGTCACGAAAGTTGACTTTGCTGGAACAATAAATAAGCCCTAAGTTTGGTTTTGAAAGTAGTCTTTGCGGCGCACCCCCTAATCGGCGGCGGCAAATCGTTCCAGCACTTGGTCGCGTGGTATTTAAATCCGCCCCGGAATGCCGTTGTTCTATGCCGAGGTATGACGAGAGGCGCAACGCAATCCCTCGTAGCCCTACTCTGAGCCCGCCATTCAAGCTTATCGAACAGGTACGCCGGCACGCCAGACCCAACAATGTCGAACAGAAGGGAACTGAGGAAAAATTTCTGACGTGCCTCAACATTAAGCACACCATGCTCCCTAAGGAAGGGGCTGACATGCGCCCTGGGGGGCACAGGAAAACAGTACCTGGCACACGCGTTCTGGACACGCTGTAACAGCCTCCTAGTCTTTTTATACAGACACGGCCCATATGCCGCCAGGGCATAGTTAACTTTTGACATTATCAAAGCCTCACATATAGCCACGCGCACCTCTACACTTAAGAATGCTCTGTAATTATACAGAACCTTCAGCCTATAAAAGCAAGCACGCACTAAGGCAACCACGTGGCTTTCGAACCTTAGCTCCCCGTCCATAGCGATCCCTAAGTTGCGAGCCTCTGTCACCCGCTCTACAGGAATCCCACCCAGTAAGATCCTCGGCGCCCTGTTAACTACCCCACTAATATAATTCTTTGTACCCAACACCATGTACTTTGTTTTACATGGGTTAAGCAAGAGGCAATTATCTGTAGACCAAGAAAATATGTTCTGTAAATCCTCATTCAAAGCACGTATAGTAATGTCAAAATTATTAATGTCAATCGGGATATAAAGTTGTAGATCGTCGGCGTATAAATGATATTTGCAATGTCGTATATGATTAGTTATGTCAGCTGTGTATAAAATAAATAATAACGGTCCTAATATCGAGCCCTGAGGGACTCCCCTACTGCTAACGTAATGCTCTGAGTAAGCACGCGACCCGTCCGGCCTAGCAATCTCAACCCTCTGCCTCCTGCCCGTGAGGTAGCTCCTGAACCACCGCAGCGCCACGTCATCAAAACCGTAGTACTTCATTTTATCAAGGAGCAACTCACAGTTAAGCCCATCGAATGCCCGAGTATAGTCCAGCAGAACGAGAATGGTGGCGAGACGCTTATCCTGGCTGGCCAAGATGTTATCCACTACGTCCATTAAAGCCGTAGTAGTACTATGGCCCCTGCGAAACCCTGACTGAAAGATAGGCAAAATATTGTTGTTGGCCAAAAAGCTAGCTGTTTGCTCATAAACAACCCTCTCTATGACCTTAGACAAGTAAGGAAGGATGCTAATCGGCCTCAAATCTGATTTTGTCACTGGATTCTCCTTCTTCGGTATTGGCTTTATAATAGCAGACTTCCAGATCTCCGGGAAGACTCCACTCTCAAGCGAGCAATTAATAAGGCGCGTAATCGCAGGGAGCGCCTCCGGCAATGCCAAAAGCACCATGTCTCTCGATACATCGTCATCCCCCAGCGCCCCACTCCCAATCGACCGCAACAACTCGCCCACCCGCCTCTCGCTCACTCGACCCAGGCTGAAAGTAGTAGAGCTGAAGCGATGCGCTCTGAAGTAAGCGGACACAGTGGAGGAAGGAAATTGAGGCCCAGGAACGTCGAAGAAATGTCCAGCCAGAGCATCAGGGTCGTCGAAGTGAAGGGGCAATGGATGCTTAACCATGAAATCAACAACATCCCGCTTAATGCCCTTCCACAGAACTTTAGGATTAGATATATTTCCGTTGATCCTATACTGGTAATAAGCCTTTTTTTCGGATAATAAACAAACAGATGCAAACTTTCTCAAGTCCCTATACTTAGCATAATCAGAATCTAGTTTCGTGCGTTTATATGTACAATGTGCCTTATCTCTTAAATGCATAATGTATTTGAGATTACTTGTCAACCATGGTTTACTTTTATTATCAATCTTGGATGTATGTTTGGGCGCGTGAATGTCAAAAAGTGAAATAATTAAATCATTAAAATTACGTAGCATGTCATCAATACAGTGGTTGTCAACAAGTAAGTCCCAATCTATTCCCCGAAGGTCGTCATTAAATTTATCTAGGTCAATACGGTGCAAAGGGCGACGGGTTAAGAACCTAACTGGCATCTTAGGCCTGCGGACCCTAAGCGTGACGCATACGAAGGCATGCCCCCCTAGCTCAGGCACGTGGTGCACGCTGGTCCCCGATACCAATCCCGAACCCGAACAGCAGATGAGGTCAATCGCGGTCGCACTATGCTGTGTAAAATGAGTTGCTTCGTTAATGTGGTTAGTCATGTGTAAAGAGCTAAGGAACTGTTGTAGTTTTTTGGTAGATGCGCTTTGCGTGTCAAGAACGTTTATATTGAAGTCTCCCATTAAAATTAAATGATCGTATGTATTAAAACTAGTTATTGTTTCGGTCAAGGAGTCAAAAAAGTCCTCAACATTTACCCAATTTGGCCTGTACGCTGTGCCCACAATAAACCTGAGCGACCTAGCCCTAAAGGACAGCCACATCTGTTCCACCTGCCTATGTGAACCCGAGTGAGCAAGTGTAGCAGCCCGGAGGTTGCGTCCCACGAAGAAGCCCACACCGCCCCCCCGCGCCCTGCCGAGGTCGGTCGGCCGAGGGACGTGGCGGAGCCGGTAGCCCTGCACGCGTGGCAGCAGCGCGTCCCCATCCTGGGCACGGGCCCACGTCTCGTTCACGGCCAGGAGATCAGGCGCGACTCTGGCCATGGCGACCTCTAACTCGTCGTGCTTATTGCACAATGAACCAGCGTTATAAAGACCCAACTTCAGACTTTTAAATGTCGTCATTTTTATTTCGTGAAAGGTCGGCAATTGAACAACGATGGACGAAAGGGCTGAAGCGGCTCACAATGACATGCTCATGTACCAAAAGTGACATATATGAAAGTAAGACGGAATAAGTTACTGTATGTATAATGCAAACTATATAAATACTATAAAAATGATATATGTATGTACCGATAATGTAAATAAATATGTCGAAAAATATAGCGTTTATGATACAAATAATATTCAATAAATAATCGTAGAAATATTTGGTAAAAATGTTAAAATATATTAATACGTAGATTATAAATAATGTAATTGAATATATACATATTAACACTATGTGACTGTATAACAAGTACCCCCCACTCAGCGGTTGCCCTCCCACAGCGCTGGCAAAGCAGAGTGTAATCATCCACAACAAAAAACAAAAAACTACAAAAAGACATAAAACATAGATATAATTATTTGGATGATTGGGCGAGCTCCTCCAACATCCGGACGCTCCGCAGCCAGAGCGGGCGGGCAGCCTCGTTGCGCCGCGCAAACACCCTGCCCTCCCGCGTCCACACCGACCGCCAACGAAAGGTTTTCACCAGAACGTCACGGGCCCTGCCGAATATGATGCGGTTCATTTTGTTTAGCCTCTCGTTGACGTAGATTGTATGGACGCCGGAGAGAAGCGGCGCCTGCACAATGCCCGCGCAGTCCAGCCGCCTTCTGACGCGGGCGCTCCTAATGAACTCGTCACGGACGGCCCTCCGCGCGAGCCTCAGCACGATGGGGCGGGGCCGGGAGGCAGGCGGCGCGGGGGGATCGCTCCCTGCCACTGCGTCGGAACATCCCGATGCGTCAGTTCGCTGCGCGCGCCCACCGCCGCCGACGCGCCTCACATCGACCACATCCCTGTTATCGAGCTCGAAGCCCAGCTTCCGTGCAACGAGGACCGCGACGTGCTCCAAGTTCTCCCCCGGAAGCTCCGGAACACCACTCAGCTCAACGTCATTGATGAGCGACGCCTGCTCACGTTGGCTCAGCTCCTCCTCCAGGCGCTGCACAGTCGCCTCGAGGCCCACGACCGCGTGCGCAGTCGCGGGGTTCTCACGAAGCGCGCACAGCTGGTCCCGCAGGTCAGTGTTTTCGGCCTCCAGTGCGGCGAGACGCGCACCAAACTGCTCGACGACACACCGGATGCCCCGGAACTCCTCGGTGATGGCAGCGAGCGCAGCAGCCACTTCGGAGCGCACCTGCCCCGCAACCGCATCGACGAGGCTCGCCTTCAACTCCGCGGTCAGTCTTGCTCTGTCGGCAGCCAGCCTCTCGTCCAAGAGCTCCGCCAGCCCGTTGAGCGCCGACCCAGAGGGGGCAGCGCGGGGCGAGGAGCGGCGCGCGGGGGCCTCCTCATCGGCGCTGGCGCAGGACAAGCTCATCTCGTCGCAAGACATTTCGGCAGCGACGGTGGAGTGCAGAGAGCCCACAGGTGTGTCATCGGTGCGGCGGCGAGTGACTGTGACCCCCCGGCAACGTGGACATCTCCAGGAATGCCGCAGCGTCGGCAGGGAAGCCTCATACTGCGCCGCGGAGATGCCGAGACAGTCGTGGTGGAAGGCATCGTGGCACAAGACGCAGCTGAGCTGCTCCTCGACGGGAACCTCCCGAGTACACGCCGCGCAATTCATTTCAAATAAATTTAGTGTGATAAATTGTCGTTTAATTTTAAAATCTAACGTCCACTGACTGAAGAACTCAAAACACTTTGGCCCAATTCAAGTCAATTCACTAGTAAAACACTTTTTGCCAGCACTGATTCACCTCAATTACTAGGACAAACGTTTACAGTAGGAAAATCTCACAAAGCGCGCGAAAAACTTTTTACAACTATAAACACGTCTTTTCGATCCGAAAGTCAGACTACCCTCCAGCTCCAGCAGCCATATGTGACGCAGAATGATTTGATATTTCGGCTTTTTGCAAAAAACCTAGGAAGCGAATCGCTTTTGTAATAGTTGATCACCATTATCCGTGCTTTCACAAATCAATCAATCAATCAGCCTATGTCAGTCTGCTGGACGTAGATCTCTCCAAGGTTACGCCACAAAACACGATGACTCGTGGCCCTCAGCCAACCACTGCCAGCAACCTTTTTCAGGTCATTGGTCCATCTAGCAGGGGAGCGTCCTACACTACGTTTACTGAGACGCGGTCACCATTCGAGAACCGCTTATCAAAATGCTAATTGCACAAAATTCCCGGTTTTTAACGAAAACCCGATATAACAAATCATCGTGCGACCTACCCAACCTACTTTAACCTCATGATTCATAACTAACGGGACTTATCGCGTATGTTTTTATATTATAAAGTTACCTTAATTATCCCTGTGAGTGCAGTGTGTAGGTCGCGTGTGTTTAATAAAAACGTAGCAGTAAGGGTAGTCGGAGAAGAATCTGACAGGGCCCTGCGTTGGAGGCGGAGAAATATTCGTCGTCAGTCTGCCCGTGACCATGGCTGCTGCAACGTAGCCGAATTTTATTATATAAAAACATACGCGATAAGTCCCGCTAGTTATTAATCATGAGTATAAATCGTGAATCTCTTAAAACTACTTTAACCTACCTAGGAAGGTTGCTCTCACCTACAAACCATCAGGGTATCAAACAGTAGTAAATCAAAGCATCCCTTTGTCTTACACCCCCATTGTGAGTTAGTTCCCGGGAATGCCAGCGGAACAGTTCCAAATTGAAACGCTTATTTATGGGCGGAGTTGGTCTGTGTTTTGCTTGTAGGATTCCTGACACAAGTACTAACTATTACTTGACGATCTCCGTGGCGCGATCGGTTAGCCGCCGGAACGCTAATCGTGAGGTCCCGGGTTTGATTCCCGGTGGAGGTAGAGTTAAGAACAACGCTTTTCTACTGCTTTCCAGTCTGGTCGTTGATTATATATGCTATATATGTATTTACCTATGTATAATATGTATATATTTCTTAAATATACGTTGACTAGTACCCTTAACCCAAGTCTTAAATGAACTTACCAAGGGGCTAGTTCAATTGGTGTAATAATGTCCAAATATTATTATTTATTTATTACCTGTTTCGTTATAGTAAGGTATGACTGGATTGTGATCTTCTCGGCTTTAAAAGGTAAGTGTAAGTAAAAGCTTAAGTGTAAGTAAAAGCGTGTTTTTTCCACGTCACTGAAAGGTTCCCTGTTAAGGTAACGTACATTAAAAAAAAATTGTATATATTTATGACCTCCGTGACCCGGTTACTAATCGGAATACTCGCGATGTCCTGGATTTGATTCCCGGTGGAGGAACAGTCAAGAACGACACCTTTTCTGCTTTCGAGTTCAATAGTAGAATATAACTTTAAATAAAATATTTATTTATCTACATATCAAGTATATATATATATATATATATATTTCTTTGTGTATATATTTCTTAAATATACGTTGATTAGTATCCTTAATTTAAGTTTTTAGTGAACCTAGGAAGGGGTTAAGACAATTGGTATAATAACGTCTTTAATTTCATTATTATTAAATACATTACATATACAAATATGCCATATTTGATGGTCGTTCAGAAGATAGCAAAAGACAAACGCGTTCACGACCCTACCCGTGCGGGGTAGTCAGAGCTTCAGGTGTCCATCTTCGCAATTCCGAAGGTAATAATTCTATGGCCACCTCGAACCCACGTCTTAACCAGATAGTCAGTACTCAATGTGACAGGTAGTAAGCCATGTCGCCATTTACAAGATAGCATAAATCATTAGTTATATATTTTCATATATTGTCATATATTTTCTACCTTGCAGTTTAGCGTCTACTGCTTTGGTGAATATGTAAATGAATTAGTACGTATGTAGTAAGCAGCGCAAGAGGATTAAGTGAGCACCTACTATCTCGAATTTCAAGCTCACATTGAACTAGTTAATCATCCAAATAGTAAGCTATGTCGTTACCCTGAACAGGCACTGAATATTTACTATTTTGATGAATTCTTATTAAGTTGAAAACTACTGTATTGTCTTGTAGTTATTTTAATTATATTGTGTGTAAGTAGTGAATCGTATAGCCGTAAACAGGCACCGAGTATTACCTATCCCGGGGGATAGGCACTCCACTCCGAAAGGATTAAATTACATAAATGTACATATTATAATGTTACATTCTATTCTATTTAAAATAGGAAATAACAATCATCATAACGTTTTTATATTAAAGTCTTGTGCTAGTTTAGGACGTAAAACGAAAGCTAAGTAGCTGCAATTCTGCCCGGCATGTTGTAGGAGACAATTTAGGGACTACGGATAAATAGAATCAATTAGGCAATGGGCTAGCAACCTGTCACCAATGTTCCATAATGACATCGACACCCCGATATTCCTGATAAAAAGTGACCTAGTTTTATATCTCCTATTCACCCCAAAGGGTGCTAATACTTAAAAAACATTTGAAATAAATATTAAGCTTCTTATGTACATTAATCTACATAAGAAATAACTTAAAAGCTGAAGCGAAAGTAATTAGGAGCAATTAAGCTATCAAATCGACACGCATTAAAAGCATTAACTTTCCTTTCAAGCGATAAAGCGAACTTTCATAATGACTGGAGCTCAAGCAGTTTTTAGTTGATTGCATGAGAATTCTGTACTCATTTTGAAGTCAAGATGATTATATTATTTATTATCTTTAAGATATAGTAACCCTCTTTAACATATAGAAAAAAAGATTTTTATTGCACACACACTACATTAAAACATGAACACAGATAGACGAATTGCACAATAGGCCTACTTGTCCCTTATAACATAACATATTCATATATATATATATATATATATATATATATATATATATATATATATATATATATATATATATATATATATATAGTTATTTAGCTCAATCCCCTTACACACGTCGCTTCTATGTAATTGTTGCCAGTCTGGTTCAGTAATATTCTGGTTGAGATAGAATTATTATAGAACTAGCGACCTGCTCCAGCTTCGCACGTGTATAAAATATATAGCCTACTCCACTATTTAATGGATGTTATTATACATACAAACCTTCATCTTGAATCACTCTATCTATTAAAAAAAAACGCATCAAAATCCGTTGCGTAGTTTCAAAGATTTAAGAATACAAAGGGACATAGGGACAGAGAAAGCGACTTTGATTTATACTATGTAGTGATACAGGTTAAATTGCAGCCTAATATACTGCACACGTTTTAGTCAGCTAGTAATTAAAACTTAAACGTATAGTAATTTTGAATATTTCCAACTACTAAAATAGCCGTAATTGTTTCCCTGACACTTGTCATAGCCCGTAAACGGGTGGAAAGGTGGAAGCCAAAAACACGTATTAAATGCATATCCACACGCCATGGTTTCGTGATTCAGAGTTCTTTTGTTTCCGAGGCTTTGTTTTAGTGGCACGTGTCGCGGCGGCCATTTTTAATCGTCTTTTGTTTTGGTAAAGTGTGTCAAATGTCATAATGTCTTTTGAGTTTTTAGGTTGGGACATAATGATTGTAATATGGAAAAGTTGAAAGTTATAACATAACAGAGACTTCCCATCATAGTTGATACATTAATAGAAAGCTATATAGCTGATGTTCTTCATTTCTTAGATTAATTGACAATATACGCCATTTTTTAAGCCAAATTTGTCACTTTTGCTAATCGACTACCAACTTTACACTATTACTGATCTGACATTAAACTACGTGTTTGAGCTAAAACGCATTAGTGGACTAGCCTTAGTGGTTTAGTTGATAGCCTGTAAACTTGTGTGGAGGCGCTAGTAGTATATTCTTTCACGAGCCAGACCATCTCGGCTCCAAATTAATCATCCTCGTATATAAATTGTTTAATTTACGAGTATTTTCATAAAGTTGCTTCGCAGGAAATCAACCCGTGGTGAGCTCATGAATAAAAACAATATACTCAGCACACGGTTTGTAGCGGTTTCATAAATAAACCAGGGTTTGACTAATGAAGCCCGTTTAAAATATGAGGGAGACTTGGGAAAGATCTGCAGATATTTGCACAATATTTGTCCCAAATTAAGGCTATGTTATATGACGTCATTAAGAAGTTATCATTATTTTAATAAATTTTTCGCATACGTACTGTGCAAGATAATATGTAATGCTAATTTTCTAAGAAAAGTGGGACTATAGTGGTTAGTTTACTAGATACAGAATTGGTCACTAATAGACCAGAATGATTTAAGGAATGATATGTATATATCTAGAAAGAAAGAAAGAAAAATAGTTTAGTCACTGCATATTGTAATTTACATTAGAACACAATACAAACATTTAAATAAAACCAAAACCTTGATTCAGTGAAAGTGTCATTTCTGTTTACATAAATTTTATTAAATCCAAAATAAAACCGAATGGTTCACATTTTCAGGTAGAATAAAATTCATAGTAATATACATATTAAAGGCTGAAACATACTTATTTTGCGCCTTTCCATGTTTCATCCAACATAAATATATAATCAATAAATGTCCGAATCGGGTCTGCCATTTATTACTGTAATAAATTGAAGCCATTATTTACATCTGCCCGAACAGTTCCCTTGCGCCGATTATGATGGCCTTACGTGACATGGGCTATTTATTCTTCGTTTTAAAACGCAATTATTTGAACTGATTTTGGGAATCAATTTTGAACAGACCGCCATTATAAAATTTATTTGCAATGTGATTAAAAATAATTGCACGCAACAGAGGCGCTGTTATGTAGTCTACGTGTTGTTTTATTGAAATTTGTAATTCAGTAATGT
Source organism: Leucoptera coffeella (assembly GCA_030578115.1). NCBI lineage: Eukaryota > Metazoa > Arthropoda > Insecta > Lepidoptera > Lyonetiidae > Leucoptera > Leucoptera coffeella. The sequence goes on along the minus strand of JAMBLF010000032.1, from coordinate 197,629 downwards.
ATACGAAATTCAATGTAACTTGAAGGGACAGCAAAATAGCAATTATAAATAAAAGCGGCTGTGGCCCAGTGGGTAAGACCTCGGACTTCGTATGAGAAAGGTCCTAGGTTCGAATCCCGACTCTGGCATATGAACCAATGAATGAAATTTAAACATGCGTTTTTCATTTACGTACATAATTTACAGTCGCTAACAGTGAGGGAAAACATCGTGAGGAAACCTGCCTATCCCTCGGGATAGGTAATAGTCAGTACCTTTATACGGCGATACAGTTCACTACCTATCACGTTGGGTGCTGGCTGTCTAGTGATTCGCGCCTTCGAATGACCCATACCTATGTTAAATTTCCTTCAAATTTCGGAGATGGGCATTCAAGCCTCTGACTACCCCGCCATAATAAAAAAGGGAGTGTGTGATACTCAAGTCGTGAAGCGTATGTTTATGTATAAATAAAAAATTAATAATTACACTTTGTGACGATAATTATCTAACCTTGAAAACCTGTGCCTGTCAACTTTTATTTACATAATAAACCTTAATTTTCTCATCTAAACTAAAACGTATTTGACGTGTTCGGAAGGAGAAATGCATTTATCATTCAGTTAGATTTATGAGTAACGCGGCCATTACATAACCGTGGTCTAACATTTTGAACGCTAACTAAAACGCTTTAGATACTGATTTTGCATCAATAATTTCCTAAAGCAAGGGAGCTTACATTAAGCTATTGCACCGCTAGTAGTATTAACAGGGAATCTGGTTACCATGGCAACAGTCTTGAATAACTAATTACGGTGATAGACATTTCCGAATGCCAACTTATAGTAGAGTACCCGCCACATACGGTGGCAGTAGCCAAACTTGGAACTAAATTTGACGTTTCCGCCATTGCGTGTTATTTTGTATGAAAGGTAAATTTAGTATTACCAGCGTTGTGTTTTTTGCCCACTCTTTGTAATTTTTATGTTTGTTAAGGGTGATTATAATAAATTGATTTCAGGAGTTTCTTGTTAGTTCTTCTCCAAGCTAGGGTCTCCGCTGATCTAACCTCGGTAAAAAATATGTAAAGACAATGCTCAGTGCCATGTTTGAAATAATAGTTTTAAGAGATTCGCGAATTATACTCATGATATAAGATATAAGGGTGTGTATAAGATTGATTGCAGCTGTGGGAAATCCTACGTCGAACAGACTAAACGGTCTATTGCGGACAGAGTGAAGGAACACATAATATATGTAATATATAATAAGAAGGATAAGTCCCGTTAATTATTAATCATGTTTGAAATAGTTTAATAAACATATTTTGACTTTGATATATTAATTTGTTTTATTTGAGTTTATAGCTCTGCAACCAAAGATCGTTACAAATGAAACCTATAATGTTTCGAGCCGTATGGCACAGTGAGTGCTAGTTTTGGCGTGTTTACTGGTAACACTGAATTACGCGACTGTGGCGACGCCTCCAACTGCCACCGTATGTGGCGCGATCTCTAAGTGAAAAGTTACTTGATTTGGTTGTCAATGGATATTCTGTAGACGTTATTCTTATAATAATACAATCGATCCTTATGTTCCATGATAATTACGTTACGTCTATGCTAGCATTTTGTAAAAGGCGACTAATGGATTCGGGGTAGAAAGAATCTATCGGGCGATGTGCTAGAAACCTGTGAACTATGTTCCATATGCCTTCACATCCAATAAACATACTAAAACGTAGGCGATTTCATTGTGCCTCCGAAGTTCTGTACACCCTGAAAGAAATTATAAGACGTGAATATAATATTTTAACTGTGTTGCTAATACATACATCATAAGGGATCTTGCCCATCGGCTGCAAGAGTCCAGTGGGGATCGCAGAGCTGGTAGCTTCCTGCTGGTAGAATTAGTCTGGCTATTCAGAGTGGGAACGCTGCCAGCATATTGGGCACTCTGCGCTCCAACGACAATGACAATTTTTTAGATATATTTAATTTATAGGTAAATTATTATAATTAGTTTTAAGTTTGTAAATATTTTGCTATTCTATTGTAAAGATTTCATTGATAAATAAATTCAAATAAATAATCAATATAAAATATGAACGAGATAAAAACACTCTTGAATGTTGAATCAATAGACTTTCATAGGCAACTCACTGCTTAGTATTCTTTAGAAGGAGGGGCTTATTTATACTACGCACAATTTCCTTTGTCCCTTAGACCTTTGGTTCACATAGTTTGATGTTGGTATACATACGGTAAGGGCTGTTATACATGCCGATGGAATAAAATATTCAACAAAGCTCAGTTGTTTGGGGTTGTATCAGTGGGTACAGTGTTCAAATCCCGGCAGAGCATGTACCAATGGAAATGAAGTTTAATGAATTTCAGTTCCATTGGTACTTTTTTGTAATAAAAATACATTTACGAAATGCATGGAATATTACGGTGAGGCAAAACATTGTAAGGTAACCTACCTGTTCCCCAAACAGGTAATAGTCAGTACTCGTAAATGGCGACATGACTTACCACCTGTCACATTGAGTACTGACTATCTGGTCAACACGCCAGGTGGCCATAGAATTACTAGCTTCGTAATTGTGGAGATGGATACCCGAACCTCTGACTACCCCGCAGGTATTAATGGTCGTGAACGCGTTTGTCTTAGAAAAAAATTGTCAACACATTTTTGTGTCTTTTTTATTGTTTAGGAATATAAGTATAAAATGTTTTCGTACCTAAAGAAATCCCTGCAACTCCCTTTTTAGCAAATTTTCAAACTGGCAACTAACATAACATAGACGTCTCAATTATAATTGACTTGAGCATGAGCTAGCAACCCGTTTATCGAGGTCTGAATAAACATTACATTACGTTACATTACATTATTATTATATTAGGTTTTGACATACACAAGTCTCAATAGTTATTTTTATATTATTTCAAAAGAATTCTATTTGTGATTCTTATTTAAATATTCATCATACTAGCTATGCCAAGTAAAAGAGGAACAAAAAGAACCTACGTTTATCTTTGTACCTACTTTATATTTCACCTACACTCCAAACCCACATAGTGTGCCGCGGATTTTTTCGTAGATACTTATAAAATCGACAATTTATATGAACATTGTATGGTTCTATCTTCTATAATTTACTTAACTTTTATACATTATGTGCGAAAAATCCAAATATCTTAAAAACACAAAATTCAATTAATTTCCAAAATAAAATTTAGCCTATATTACTCGTGGATAAAGTAGCTTTAGAATGGTAAAAGATTTTTTAAAATCGGTCCAGTAGTTTTGAGCCTATTCATTACATTTAAATAATGACATTTATTATAGTTTTTGAAAATATAATAAAAATTAATGTTATATCAGGTGGACACTGTTACAAAGACAGAAATACATCTAATATATTATAATGTAATAAATAGGACCTATATAATATATTAATCCAGTTCATATTTATCCTATACATTCGCACAAAAAATACTGCAGTACGTGAGAACAATATAAGCATTAATTTCAAATACAACAGTGTAAGTAGACCCTTACAGCACGACGTGCTTAGAAACGTAAGAAGCGGCCAAAAAGGGTGCAATGTATGAGGCCTTTATAACAATACACATTAGCTTAGGACTCCAATATCAAAGTGGTTATACTATTAAGAATATTTACTTTTGCTATAAGAAAACCGACTATTGTAATTTATTATATACTACTGACCCGCTCCGGCTTCGCACGGGTATAAAATATATAGCCTACTCCACTATTTAATGGATGTTATTATACAAATAAACCTTTCTCTTGAATCACTCTATCTATTAAAAAAACCGCATCAAAATCCGTTGCGTAGTTTCAAAGATTTAAGCAAACAAAGGGACATAGGGACAGAGAAAGCGACTTTGTTTTATATTATGTAGTGATAGTCATTAAAAATGCAAGAAGAACTCGGAATAGTATTAGTCACTTTTGGTTGTATTGTATACAGTTAATAGTAGATGATAATAGCTATTGGGAAAAATATACAGCAATATAAGAGACATAAAACAAAATATATATATTACATACATACATGCATACGCATCATGCCTGTTTCCCTATAGAGGGGTAAGATCAGTGATCACGGATCCCCATCTGTCCCGATCCTGACAGACCACTTTCGCTTCATAGACACTCGTACATCTTTTCAGACAAACTCAGCGTTTATAGTAGATATATATAACTAGAAATATATATAACTCGCTGCCATTTTTCGCGCTATGTCGTAGAAGGTGACTAAGGGACTAGGGGGCAATGGAATCAATGCGGTGATGGGCTGGAATCCTTTTACCATTGTTGTATAGAACATCACAACCCCAATATTTTCAAAGTGACTAAGAAGATAGGGTTGCAAGGTTCTGTCCTCCCCGTAAGTAATAAAAGGACTGTGTATTTAAAACGTGGATAAACTCAATACCTTTTACGGCGTTATTGAGTCATCAAGTTAAACGTAGGCTTTGAGTAACCAGAGCTCTTTGCAAGTCGATAACGGTCACTTGAACCTCTGATTACACGAAGAGGGTTATTCACATTTGGAAAACGTATGTACTCGTACGTAAACATATGTACTTTTATATCTATGATTTTCTTAAATGACTTAAAATGATTATAGTTTAAAGAGATTCGTGATTTATACTCGTGATTAATAAATAACGGGACTTATCGCGTAAGTTTTTATATAAAAAAATTACCTTTATTAATTTATTATTAGTCTGCCCGTGACCATGGTTACTACAACGTAGCCGAAACGTCGGGTTAATAAAGGTAATTTTATTATATAAAAACTTACGCGATAAGTCCATAATGGTTCCACACAAGAATTTCGTGGAAATATTGAATGGCAATACATAAATATTAAGGACACTGATACACCAATTGAACGATCCGCTTAAAGACTCCTTTAAGACTCGTGTTAAGTATTTATCTTGTGTAATTAAATTTGGATATATTATTGTTAAATAGTTATTGTATGCGTTATTTTATTGTATCAGTGTACAATTACGTAGGGGTCGGCCTAATAAGACATATAACAGTCAGATAGACGCTATATTGAAAAAAGGTGACGTTAGGAGTACCTATAACCGCCGAGAGTGTATGAGATGATGTATGAATGTCAATGAAGTGAAAGTGGTCTGTCAGGATCGGGACAAAGGGGGATCCGTGATCTCTGCCTACCCCTCAACAGGGAATCAGGCGTGATGTGTATGTATGTATCAATGTGGGTATCTTAATAAGGGTTTATTATTATTTTGTTGTCAAATTCCTTATTTTTACATTCATTTCTATACTAGACAATAAGTGTAACCTGCAATGAACCATTGACCGAATGTCCAACTATCGCCTGTAATGTACGGCTATTAATCACGGTGAATGTCCAAATCGGTGTTCGTGGTCCGCCCAAGCGTCCACGGCACATTGATCAGTGGTTTGCGGGACCACGCCAGCGTTTGTTTCAAAACCAAGCTTGTAGATTCATGGGTTTCCTGTACTAGTTAAGCGTTTGAATATAATTCATGCATTTACGTCCCGTAATTCCATTTACGGTGGAATGAATCTTGGATCTCTAGAACCGTTAACGGTGAGGGAAAACTTCGTGAGGAAACCTGCCTGCTCCTCTGAATAGGTAATAGCCAGTGCCTGTATACGAAACCGTTTACTACCTATCACGTTGGGTGCTGTTTGTCTAGTGAAATGCGGACTTCGAGTGACCCATATCTAACATGCGTTCGAAATTTTGAAGATGTGCACTCAAGCTTCTGGCTACTACGCTACAATAAAAAGGGACTGTGTATGAACAAGTCGTGAAGCGTAAGTGTGTGAATCTAGGAAAACTTGGGAACAGGTAGGTTTTCTCACGATGTTTTCTTTCATCAAATGGGTACCATTCTTCTGTCATTGTTACTGCAACTAAAATTAACTTTTTTTAAAAGTTCTATAAAAAATGTAATGAGACCCTAATTATGAATAAAGGACAGTGCTAAAAACCTAAAGCTTAAAACTCAAAGACCTAATAAAACTAAAAGGCTTTCATTCAAATTCACTAATGAATTCACTACTGTGTCAACTGCACTATTCAAATGTGGATTGAAACGCGCTGTTACTTTCGCCTTTTTACGTAATTAAGAGTAATGGCTGCTCTGAATGGATAGAAAGAGACCTAAAGAGCATTTAAGCTTTTAAATGGGAATCGTATTTAGTTAGTGAAAATGCAATTATCTGCTCTTCCGTATAATACCACCCTTGTTTGTCTGGGAGGTAAAAAGAATGCTAACTAGCTGCCGTTCATCCCGGCATACGTAAAATGCAACTAAGGGACTCGGGATCAGTGGAATTTATTGGGTGATAGACTAGCAACCTTTCACTAATGATCCATACAACATCATGACCTCAAAATTCATGCTAATGAGTAACCACCGAGATGTTTTCGTGTCTCCTAGGTTCTGTCCACCCCGAAAAGAATAAAAGGACGTGATTGTATGTGTATGTCTATAAAATAGGGTTATAAAAGGATATGTAAGTGGTTTCATTACATTTATTTTTTGGTTACAATAAGATCGGTTGATTGTAGTAAAGTGGTTTTAATCTATTTCCTTTCTAATTATTGCTTTTATTAGTATTTTGTTTAACAGGAATATAAAATGCTTTAGTTCTGACTTTATGACTAAGATGATCATAATGATAATGACTTAGACATTTTAAATAAAATAAAAATAAAAATCCTTTTATTCTTACTAGACGCAGTAATACATGTACACAAATAGAGAAAAGAATTAATAATATAGTGTTCCTTCCACGTGTCGGGAAGAATGGCAACTAGTTAGCATGTTTGGACATTATTACACAAATTGAACTAGCCCCTTGTTAAGTACATTTAAGACTTGTGTTAAGGGTACTAGAAAACGAATATTTAAGAAATGTAAACATATTATATATAGATAAATATATACATAATCAACGACCAGACTGGAAATCATTAGAAAAGCGTAGTTCTTTATTCTGCCTCCACCGGGAATTGAACCCGGGACCCTACGATTAGCGATCAGGTGTCTAACCGATCGCGCCACGGAGATCGTCAACTAGTTAGCATGTTTAACGTCCCAGACTATCACGGGACAATGTTTACAGTACATACATATATACATTCACGTCTTTTAATCCCTCTCGGGCAAAACCTTGTAGAGAAAAGTTCTCCTTGGTAACTTATAGCATGAATATTGGAGTGGTCATGTTTTATGGAACAATGGTTACTGGTTGCTAGCCCAACGCCCAAAATATTACTTATATAGTTAGTCCCTTAGTACTTAGTCTTCCACGTGTCGGAAAGAATAGCAACTAGTTAGCATGTTTAACGTCCCAGACTATGACGGGACAATGTTTGAAGTATTGCTTTTCTCGCTAGGTATTAAACTTTTTTCATTTCCAACGCCACCAGGTGCGGGGAACTTTTTAAAACAAGATCGAAACCGGCCTTTGATTTATTCGCGAATTCATTTTTGGCTTTTTCCCCTCTATCCGAAACTCCAGGTGTTACTCTAACGTAATAATAAAAAATATTCATATTTTACATAGGGAGTATTTATATATACATACACATCACGCCTGATTCCCTGTTGAGAGCAGAGATCACTTTTCCCTATTTGTCCTGATCCTGACATACCACCTTCGCCACTCATACACCTATACATACACACTCGGCTTTTTCAATATGGCGTCTATCTGATTGTCATATGTACCACCCTTCCACTCCACCCACATTTAGTCCTTTTGTCAATCTGCTATCATTCATCCACAAAACATGTCCAACCATCGAAGCATGCCCTTTCAATCTTAGTCACTACATCTTCTTTTAAACCGCAACACTGCCTTATCACACAATTTTTATTTCTATCATTAAATATTGTTGAGAATGAGAGTCAATGAAGCGAAAGTGGTCTGTCAGGATTGGGACAAATGGGCATCCGTGATCTCCATCAACCCCTCTGTAGGGTAAAGCGTGATGTATATGTACATAGCTATAAAAACAAAAACAAAAGGCAAACGCGTTCAAGGCTCTTGACCCTTGCGGAGTAGTCAGAGGTTCAGGTGTCCGTCTCCGCAATAGCGAAGGTAGTAATTCTTTCGCCACCTCGAACCCACTTGTTGACCAGATATTCAATCATCAATGTGACAGGTGGTAAGCCATGTCACCATTTACAAATAGCTATTTAATAATAATAATAAAAACGTTTATTGACAGCCACAAAAACAACATAACTACAAAAACAAAACGCATTATGTCTGTATGTATCTCTGCCTACCACTCTACATGAAATCAGGCGTGATATATGTATATAAATATTGTAACTGTATTTCCTCCGAACTAAACACTCTCTATACTCTATGGCAAGGCCGTAAACTGTCACGTTAACAAGGGTTGACTGACGAGCGCCCATTGTTGACAATAATGCTCCTATGGCCGTTATTACCCCATTCATATTAGATATAGCGGAATGAGGCCATGTGGATTTGCTTACATTGCTCCATTGTTCCATTTGGGGAGATAATCCCACACCCATATAGACGTAACAAATGTTATAGTGACTAATTTCCTACGAGGTAGTCAGAGGATTGCCTGTCCATCCATCTCATCTTCTGTCGACCTCCGTGACGCGATCGGTTGACACCTGAACGCTATGCGTGAGGTCCTGGGTTCGATTCCCGGTGGAGGCAGAGTAAAGAACTACGCTTTTCTACTGCTTTCCAGTCTGGTTGTTGATTATGTATGATATTTATGTATTTATCTATATATAATATGTATAGATTTCTTAAATATACGTCGACTAGTACCCTTAACACAAGTCTTAAATGTACTTACCAAGAGGCTAGTTCAATTTGTGTAATAATGTCCAAATATTATTATTATTGTTATCTCTGTTGTTACGAAGTGTGCGAAGTTAGACGTTTGTATCCGTCTCAACTATTTCCTGATTAGCCATAATGAATTATCTTATTATCAGACAGAAATCAACGTAGTTCAAAATTAAACATGATATTAATTTAATATGCAATATTTGGAGGAATATAATGATTTTATTGTAATTTTTAAATAAAATAAATCTTTGCATTAAAAGAAAAAAAACGCTTTCAACAGACCATAGATCATCTTAAAAACTCAACTAATAGTAGACACTCAACATCTGACTGCCCCGTAAATTACACAGTCGTGAATGCCTGTCAATATGTAAAAATACGTAACAGAACTACTTTATTTCTCAAACATTTTCAAATCCCAAATGAGTTAGAGAGATCTCTTGTCAAGCATAAGGGAGACATTTTTTTTAATCCCTTATTAAGCCATTTACCACTAAGGTTATGTCGGCTGAAGTACAAACACTGATGCCACGGCGTTTGAACTTCTTGTTATTCCATCGCCATGGTTACACCAACGCCGCCAGCCGCTACAACCGAAGAAAAACGAAATCGATGCTCCAATTCCTTGCTCTCTTCCTTGTTCTTCGGTTCGTTCCAGTTGAGGATCCAAATATAATCCCTATATAAAACATACTTAGCCAGTTTGGCATCACAATCGACTCAATATTCAGCCGAAAATAATTATTTGTATTTTCAACTTTCACTGAACTGCTGACTTTGTTGACAAAACATAGACGACTGAACTATGTACTACGCAAACATTTTCAAATCCCAAATGAATACAGAGCGAGAGATCTCTTGTCAAGCATACGGGAGACATTTGGAAGAAACAAAAACATCGATTCTAAGCAGCCTCATTTGATATGCATTGAATCATTCATGCCACCGCTATCGTATTGATAGGATAAACATACATTTCTTCGTATTTACATATGAAAATAATTTCGTTTTTGTATCTAACACAAGTTTTTATATGTATGATTCAAGAAGGGTAGATTGTAGTTAAGGAATAAAACTTTTATTCAATTTTGAAGTGCTAATTAGATAATACAAATAAAAGCACAAGAATGAGTAGACATAGTTACAATATAACAAAAAAGTTCTAAGCTTTCATAAAATTAAAATTTTTACATGCATACATACACATCACGACTGATTGCCTGTAGAGGGGTAGGCAGAGATCACGGATCCTCATTTGTCCCGATCCTGACAGACTACTTTTGCTTCATTGACTCTCATACCTCTCATACACACTCGGCTGTTAAAGGTACTTCTAATGTATAAAATAAGACCACAATTTCCTTATAGGTTTTTTCTTAATAAAAATTCAGCTGTTTTATATTATTCAAGGACCAACTACCACATGGTTAGATACATATATTATTATGTAGTATGTATTTGTACTATATAACGTATCTCAGTATGACTTAACTCGACGTAGCTCAGTTGTTTGGGGCTCGGCTCTGTATCAATGGGTACAGGGTTCAAATCCCGATGAGCATGTACCAATGGAAATGAAATTTATAAAAATTTTATGTACCATTTCTTAAAAAAAACATTATATAAAAAACCTACCTGTTCCCCGAACAGGTAATAGTTAGTGCTTGTAAATGGCGACATGGCTTGTCACCTGTCACATTGAGTGCTAACTATCTGGTCAACACGTGGGTTTGAGATAGCCAAAGAATTACAACCATCGCGACTGCGGAGATGGATACCTGAATCTCTGACTACCCCGCAAGGGTAAATGGTCGTGAACGCGTTTGTCTTTTGTGTCTCACCCCCTGTTCAGTAGTAAATGCTTGAAATACCAACCATTGTTTGGGTGCAAGCCAAAATGTTTTCGGTAAATTTCTGCATCCAAGTCTGGCGTTTACTACCAGAAGTTTCCCGTAACTTACTACAATAATGTTACGTCATTAAACATAATTCTTTATAGGTAGTGTTTCAGTAAATTCGACGTAGCTCAGTTGTTTGGGGCTTGGCTCTGTATCAGTGGGTACAGGGTTCAAATGCTGCTTGAGCATGTACTAATGGAAATGAAGTTTCATTAATTTCTTTGTTCATTTTCGTAATAAAAACACATTTACGAAATGCATCGAATTATATGGTGAGGGAAAACATCGTGAGGATACCTAACTGTTCTCCGAACAGATAATAGTTAGTGCTTGTAAATGGCGATATGGCTGACCACCTGTCACATTGAGTAATGACTATTAGGTTAACACGTGGGTTCGAGGTGTCCATAGAATTACTACCTTCGCAATTGTGGAGATGGAAACCTGAACCTCTGACTACCCCGCAAGGGTTAATGCTCGTGAATGCGTTTGTTTTTTGTAGTGTTTCAGTCCCATATTAATCTATGACCGAAAATAATGCAAACTAGCTGCTGTTCTTCCCGATCACAGGAGGCGACTGAAGGACTAGGGGTCAATGAAATCTGTTGGACAATGGGCTGGCACCCTGTCACCAACGTTCCATATAACATCACAACCCTATTCATGTTCAAAAGTGACTTTGGATATATTAGTATATATATATTATAGTATAAAAAAGCGAGTGTGTATACACAAGTCATGAAGCGTATGTATGTATCTATGTAAGTAAGTATTACAACTTTTCCTTATCAATGCCATCAAAACTCCGTGCCTCAAGTATAGAATACTATACCAGTAGTAAGAATAAAATACCTACATACAATACATAGCTCCTAAGTTCTGTTGACCCCAAAATCGATATAATGACATGATTTATATATATTAATTTATTTTTTATTACTTGAAGGTCGTATGTCAAGATTTATTTTAAATATATTTTTAATTATTTAATACTAGGTTGAGGGAAAACATCGTGAGAAAACCTACCTGTTCCCAAACAGGTTATAGTTAGTGCTTGTAAATGTCGACATGCCTTGCCACTTGTCACATTGAGTACTAACTATTTGGTCAACACGTTGGTTCAAGGTGGCCCTAGAATTACTACCTCCACGATTGCGGAGATGGATACCTGAACCTCTGACTACCCGTAAGGTTAAATAGTCGTAAACGCGTTTATCTTTGTCTTTTTTATTCATTTAATATCATTTTTCTCGGCAATATTCTTCACTTTTAAATAAGTAGTTTAAAACCCCATTAATGTCAATTACTTCACGTAAATTTCCGTGACAAATGCCGACAGCATCAATCATTTCTCCCATCTAAACGTGACAGAGACAAATCGGTTCATATTTCAGTGATTCTATGCATACGTTTATTTTATAGGAGCTACGGTTTATTTCCATTCATAAATATCAGCAAAATGTAATTTAAACATCAAATAGAGTGTTTTAAATGCGGCTGTAGTCCAGTGGTTAATACATCTGCCTTATAAAAATGGTCTTGGTTTCAAATCCCGGCTCTGGCGTGTACAAATAAATGAAATTTAAATATGTGTTTTTCATTTACATACATAAGTTACAGTCGCTAACAGTAAGGGAAAACGTAAGAAAACCTGTCTATCCCTCGGGATGGGTAATATAGCTTATCTAACTTGTTGCTTGTTGGCTGCTGTCTATCTAGTCAAGTGAGGGCTTTGAGTTAGTACTCATACCCAATATGCATTTGAAATTTCGGAGATGAGCACTCAAGTCTCTGGCTATCCTGTCACAATAAAACAGGGTATTTGCTTATTCAGAATTACAGCACTCCTCATTGATTTTGCTAATAGTACCCTTCTTGTAATTATATCACCGATGTTCTATCTACCCCGAAAAGGATAAGAGATCTTAAATGTGCATGTTCTTGTTTTTTGGCACCTTACATATTGAAAAGAAAAGCAGCTATTTAGCATTGCATTATCGTTCCAGCTACCTAAGGAACCTTAAATTTCTGGAAGCTACGTGGTAAATACGTTAATACGTAAAAAGTAAGACGCGCATATAAGTATTAAAGTAAAAAAGTCTTGACTAAAGCAATTAAAATAATGAAACAAAATAAGTATCAGAGAACCTTTTTGCTTACTGCCTAATTTTGACATATAAATCAACTGCTATTCTTACCCGCAAATAGGAAAAGAATATCAAGGCAAGGTTAATTGATGAGTGAAGGAAGAGAGATTATAGTCACCCGTTCTAGGTGGCCATCGATAGTCTCTGCCTATCTCCGTGTCAGTATCGTTCCAGGTGGCGATCGATGTACCTATAGAAATGTGAATATATGTATGTATGTAAATAGAAAAGTGATAAACCACTGATAGGAGCTAACTATTGTTACTCCAAAGAATAAGTAGGTTTGTTCCAAAGCGTAAAAGGAGCGTTTTTTAAGCAAGGGTTGTGAAAACGGCCTTTAACAATATTCATAAGGCTTAACTGGATAAGTTACGGTTGGATTTAAGCCAGAGAAGTTGGAAATTAAAAAGTTCCAACAGATATTCCCAAAATACTTGTGGGAACACGATTTCGCTTAAGATTTTGTTACTGATAATTTTAAGTGAGTTTTGAATGAGAAGGAAACTTTTAATGATTCATGTTTTTTACATATTTTTACATGATGTTTTATGTCATTACTGCATACATACATTTGCTTTTTCATTCCTTTTCGGGGTGGCCAGAACTTCAGAGACAATATAACCTAAGTCCCTTTTTTAGCATGAATATTAGGGTTGTAATTACATATTAAACATTGTTATCGGATTACTAGCCCATCGGCCAATAGACTCTATTTAACCGTAGTCCAGTATTCGCCTCTTACGACATGACTCATGACGTCGACATGATGACTTAAGTATACTTAAGACTGAAGAAATTTGCCTTACAATGTAGGTATCTACTCTATGACTAATACTTATTATCTACGAATAGAAAGGGATTTACTTTCTGACGTTTACTATCTAGAGAGAATTGGCATCGAAACCTAGTAACCATAAATATAACATTACTATTGTATTTCAAAAACGAGAGCTCACATAACTTTAGAACAATTCATAGATGAAACTTTTACATATTACATACATAGGCAGAGATCACGGATTCCCATTTGTCCCGATCCTGACAGACCACTTTCGCTTCATTGACATTCATACATCCTCTCATACACTTTCGGCAATTATAGGTACTCCTAACGTCACCTTTTTTCAATAAAGCGTCTTTCTGACTGTTACATGTCTTATTAGGTTTATTAATATAATATATAGCAATATTGCTTGAAGCTTTTACCCTAAAATGCCGAAGACTTATATAATATTATGGAAACATTAAACAGTACTATACCTCATATACCTTGAAAAATAGTGAAAGGATGTTTTTAAAGCGAGAAAACATATTTTCGAGATCAGAGCGTCTGAGCCGGACAAGTTTCACCCGTTAAAAAGTTAAGAACATGATTCTTCACTTTAATGAAATGGAATTTAAACAAAGTTTCACGTTTTAAAGTGCTTCAAGATTTGTTATTACTTATTCAAGTAAATCAACCCTCAGTTAGTATAACCATGGCGACGGAATAACAAGAAGTGCTAACGCCGTGGCATCAGTGTTTGTACTTGAGCCGACATAACCTTAGTGGTGAATCGCTTATTAAAGAATTAAAAAACCCTCAGTTCATACTTTGATTAAAATATTTCATAACATGTATGAACTTCACGTGTATTAATTACTCTTTCTGGGAACTCAGTAGATTGAGTACCTACCCTCGTTTCTACGTGAAAGGATGTGAGTCCATTGCCATTCAAAGACTAAGTTAGTACTGAGATTTTAGATAGTTCTATGAAGGTTTTGAGATATCTCAGATATCTTCTCCGTGTTTTTTTTTTAATTTTTTTATTAAGCCATTCACCACTAAGGTAATGTCGGCTGAAGTACAAACGCTGATGCCACACGGCATTTGAACTTCTTGTTATTCCATCGCCATGGTTATAACAACGCCGCCAGCCGCTACAACCGAAGAAAAACGAAATCGAAGCTACAATTCTTCTCTTCCTTGTTCTTCGGTTCGTTCCAGTTGAGGATTCAAATCTTATCCCAAAGCGAACATATTTAGCCAGTTTGGCATCACAATTGACTAAAAATTTATTTGTATTTTCAACTTTCACTGAGCTGCTGACTTTGTTGACGCACCATAGACGACTGCATTTTTAAGTTATAATTCGATGAGTGGCGCATATTGTTAACAACCTGAACGGTGATCACGAGGTCCCGGTTTCGTTTCCCGGACGAAGCTATGCTTTTCGTCTGTTTTCTTATTATATGTTATATAAATGGAAAAATGTAAGTTTATCTATCTGTGATAAGTATAAACTTCTTTAATATAAGTACCCTGATTATAGTACTCTTAGTACAGTCTTAAATGATGATTACTTAAATCTTTAACTAATACCTATGAAAATATTAACTCTCATAGTTGTGTATGTATAAAAAGTACTACTTGAGCTTAGTTCAAATTTCCACATGCTACAAAATATAAAATTTACTGTCAGGTTAGTCTTTAAACATACAAACAAAAAAAAAACGACAAACACGTTCACGACCATTAACCCTTGCGGGATAGACAGAGGTTCAGATGCCCATCTCCGCAATTGCGAAGTAGTAATTCTATGGCCATCTCGAACCCACGTGTTGACCAAATAGTCAGTACTCAATGTGACAGGTGGTCAGCCATGTCGCCATTTACAAGCACTAACTATTACCTGTTCGGGGAACAGGTAGTTTTCCTCACGATGTTTTCCCTCACCGTAGAATTCGACGCATTTTGTAAATATATTTTTATTATTCATACATGCATACAAATACGAAATAGCATATAAAAATAACTAAATTATGTACCAAAATAACACACTCCCAACCCAAACTTAACCTTCGATATACGTTCTTATATATCGGTTTACGTAATTTTGATGTATATTTAATTATTTCTCTTCAAGTTATCAAGCCTAAGACTATTAATGAGAACTGCCCAAAATTCGGTCATACTCACTATCTTTGAAACTAAGCCGAGACTTCCGGCCCGTTGGCTTCCGGTGAGACCGTTTCCGCATCCACCGGAAGCGGTGGGCTAGCCATTTTGAGTTTGGCAACATTTTCACATTTCCGCCCTCGTAATGAGGTTTGATGAAAGTTTCGGTTCGACTATCGATTTTATAGGATTCCGACGATGTCACTTGAATACAAATATTCTGTTCAAGGAGGGAGAAAAAGCAGGTTTTTTTTGTATAAAACCTTGATGTTACAGTTATTTTAAAAACTTACGGTTTATACTCATTTTATTTACTATATATTGGGTGATATTACAATTAATATAAATAATTATAATTCATTAATTTGATAATACATACATGTAATCCAATAAAAATACATTTGCAAAATGCACCAAATTTTACGGTGAGGAAAAACATCGTGAGGAAATTGTCAGTGCTTGTTAAATGGCGACTCGGTTTATTACCTCTTACATTGAGTACTGACTATCTGTAGTTTTAAGAGATTCGCGATTTATACTCATGATTAATAACCAAGCCCGCGTAAGTCCCGTTAGTTATTAATCATACTGACTATCTGGCCAACACGTGGATTTGGGGTGGCCATAGAATTGCTACCTCCACAATTGAGGAGATGGACTCTTGAACCTCAGAATACCACGGTAGGATTAACAGTCGTGAACGCGTTTGTCATGTTAGTATTTATATTAATAACGTATAACCCTGTTCTCCAATAACATTCTAGTTTCACTCAGGACATAAAGTGACATTATTTATTTCTGTCTCGCTGTATAGATATCCCCTGTGGATTCAGCGACAGCTCTTAAGATATATTGGTCTGACTCATATTTTCTCTAAAAATGTACATTCCCTGCTGATCTGGTACTTAATTCGTCTGATATAGCTGCCTTTCCTACTATAATATCCCAGTAAGTAAACTAAGATACTAGGGATTTTTTACTTTATTTTATTAAGCTATTCACCACTAAGGTTATGTTGGCTGAAGTACAAACACTGATGCCATGGCGTTTGAACTTCTTGTTATTCTATCGCCATGGTTACACCAACGCCGCCAGCCGCTACAACCGAAGAAAAACGAAATCGAAGCTCCAATTCTTCTCTTTCTTGTTCTTCGGTTCGTTCTAGTTGAGGATACAAATCTTATCCCAAAGCGAACATATTTAGCCAGTTTGGCATCACAATTGACTGAATATTCAGCCGAAAATAATTATTTGTATTTTAAACTTTCACTGAGCTGCTGACTTTGTTGACGCACCATAGAAGACTGATACTAGGGGTTAATTGAATCAATTCAGAGATGGTCCCGTGGTAGTTTGGGATGTAAGAATACCTGCTAATTAGCTGCCGTTCTTCCCAGCATGTTGTACGAGGCGACTAAGGGACTAGGGGTATGTGGAATGAATTTGGTGATGGGCTAGTAACTTGACACAAATGTTTCAGGTAACATTCGCACCCTATCGAATTTATATTCAAGCTAATAAGTGACCTAGGAGATATTATCGTGTCTACGTAGTTCTGTTTACCGCAAAAGTAGTTAAGGGACGTAAATATATATATATATATATATATATATTTGGGCCACTAAAAAATATTAAATTCATGAGTAAGTATACAGTTGTATATATACTAATTTTATAATTGTGCCAATGTTAGCCGATGTTATGTTTCTAAGGTTCTATATACCTTGAAACATAAATCACTCGCGTATACAATGAAACGAGGGTAGTGTATATTAAATAACCAAAGATGTCACTAGCACAAGTTTATTTTGCGATAAGAATAAACGAGTGCTGTGGACAGAAGTTTGCTCCTATCTCATTGTAACAAAAGAACTGCAGGGTGTTGCATGAAAGAAATTTACTTTGTTATTTCCATATACGAATTGAACACATATATACATAACCCTTGCGGGGTAGTCAGAGGTTTAGGTATCCATCTCCGCAATTGCGAAGGTAGTAATTCTATGGCCACCTCGAACCCACGTGCTAACCACATAATTAGTACTCAATGTGATAGTTGGTAAGCCATGCCGACATTTACAAGCACTAACTATTACCTGTTCAGGGATCAGGTAGGTTTCCTCACGATGTTTTCCCTCACCGTATGTGTATCACATAATATACTGCATGTACCGTGCTGGTATTTATTATTACTTTAGGGAAAATATGTAATTGAAAGCTCATCAAAAAGGATGAAATGTACACCAAAGGTTAGGTTTGGGTTGGGACTGTATTATTTAGGTGTGCAAAACAGTATTTTTGATAGGCGTTGAAACATAAGCCTTATTTTAGTAGTCATTGTTACTGGTTGTTACTGGTAGATTGATTACAATTTTTTTATGTTTTCTTTGACAAATCCTATCTCAAAGGCTTATGTGTGTAACGCTAGAGAGATTTGACAGGATTATTCTAAGTGGCATTTAGTCTGCCCAAGCTTAAATGTAGGGTAGAGAATACATATGTATATATCCGATCAAGTTATAGAAGCATAAACATAGTGTTTTATACTATTAAACATGTTTGAGAAGGTTAATGGGTGTGAGTGGAGCAAGACAGATTTGTCAGTATTGTTCCAGGTGGCGATCGATAGTCTCTGCCTATCCCGTTGGGTATATAGTTGTTAATATATGTATGTATGTAAAAAAAACAACAAAAAAAACAACAAAAAACAAAAACAAACGCATTCACGACCATTAACCCTTGCGGGGTAGTCAGAGGTTCAGGTGTCCATCTCCGCAATTGCGAAGGTAGTAATTCTATGGACACCTCGAACCCACGTGTTAACCAGATAGTCAGTACTCAATGTGACAGGTGGTCAGCCATGTCGCCATTTACAAGCACTAACTATTACCTGTTCGACGACCAGGTAGGTTTCCTCACGATGTTTTTCCCTCACCGTATAATTCAACGCATTTCGTAAATGTGTTTTTATTACGAAAATGTACATAGAAATTCATTAAACTTCATTTCCATTGGTACATGCTCAAACGGGATTTGAACCCTGTACCCACTGATACAGAGCCAAGCCCCAAACAACTGAGCTACGTCGAATAGTGAGCTACGTCGAATACTGAGCTACGTCGAATACTATTACTATTCGACGTAGCTCAGTATATATGTAAATGTTATTATTCAGCACCAATAAAAGCATGTTCAAATTACGCCCTTCTCCCTAAAGAGTTTTATTTCTCATCATCATCATCATCATCTTCTTATGGTACCCCAGTGGTACAAAGGGCCTTCGTGAGAAGTCGCCAACCGCTCCTATCCTGTGCCTTGCACTCCGCGTCCCTCCAACTCAACCCAGCCGCTCTCAACTCAGCGTCGACTGTGCGCTGCCAGGTGTGCGCCGGCCGGCCTGGGCGTCTGCTCCCGTGCGGCCTCCATGTGTATGCTGCCCTGGCGATGTTGTCTTCCGGTCTTCGGAGTGTGTGCCCTATCCACTTCCATTTACGTTGAGCGATTTCACGCTTGATTGGGACTTGGTGGCATTGCTTCCATAGATCCTCGTTTCTGATAGTGTTCGGCCAGAATATGCGAAGTATGAACCTCAGGCATTTGTTGACGAACACTTGCAGCTTGTTCGTCAGTCCCTTTGTCTCCTTCCACGTCTCGCTGCCGAAGAGCAAAACAGACTTCACAATGGAATTGAAGAGGGAAATCTTGATCCGCCTGGTAAGCACATTAGAGTCCCAGACCGGTTTTAGCTGGGCAAAGGCGCCTTTCGCTTTCCTTATTCTGGCGTCAACGTCGTCACTAGCTCCACCACTCAGTCACCATGCTGCCGAGATAAGTGAACTTTGCGACAGATTCTAGTGGGGCACCGTTGAGCATTACAGGCCGATTCTCACATGACTGAACACGCATTTCTACGGTTTTCTTAGCGTTGATTCGTAGTCCCTTCTCTTGAGCTTCCTCTTTTAACAAGTCAAGTTTCCTTTGGAGATCGGATAGTGAAGGCGAAATCAACACTATGTCGTCTGCGTAGTCCAGGTCCTCCAGGTGCGAGCCATTGTGCCACGGAATGCCTCTGGGTGTTACTGTGACATTCCTCATTACGTCGTCCAGCAGGATAATGAAGAGCAGTGGTGACAGGAGGCAACCCTGTTTGACCCCTGTGGCCATCGGAATTGGTTCACCTAGAACCCGCTCATGTACCACCCTGCAGATGCTGCCGTTATATAGGGACTGGATGATACCTATATACTTGCCGGGTACTCCTCTCTTCCTGAGACTGGACCACAGTGCGCTCCACTGCACGGAGTCGAACGCTTTCTCAAAGTCAACGAATGCCAGGAAAAGTTCGGCTCGCCACTCCACGCACGACTCTATCAGTATGCGCAAGGTGTTCGTGTGGTCAGTACATGATCGTCCAGGACGGAAACCGGCCTGTTCTTCGCGAAGTGTCCTCGCAATTTCAGGGGACATACGGTTAAGGAGTACTTTTGCCAGTACCTTAGCCGCCGTGGGTAGAAGGGTTATACCCCTCCAGTTATCACAGGCTGATAAGTCACCTTTCTTCGGTACCTTTACTAGCAAACCTTGTTTCCACCCATTAGGAACACGCTCCGACTCCCAAACACGCTGTAAGAGAGGCTGAAGTAATTCGGCTGACCTAACCGGATCCGCTTTTAGGAGCTCCGCATTTATATTGTCTACTCCCGGTGCCTTACCCGCTTTCAGTTGTTTGATGGCGGCAACTACTTCTGCGTAACTTGGTGGAGTCGTAGGCAGATTTAGGAGCGATCTGGGGCTTTCTGAAGCAATTACTGATTGGCCTTGGCATATGGTCAGCAGGTTGGAGAAGTGCTCAGTCCATCGTTTTAGTTGTTCCTCTGTGGTACACAGCAGTTGTCCCGAGGCGTCCTTCAGCGGCTTTTTGGAGGAGAGTTTTTTATTGCATAGGCGCTTGGTAACGTCATACAACTCCCTCATGTTAGCTATTTCAGCTGCTGCGTTAGCCCGGTCCGCCAGCTCGTCTGCGGCGCGTCGTCTGTCTCGTCTGGCCAGTTGTTTGATTCGGAGACGTAGGGCAGTGTATTCCTCACCGAGGGCGTCTTTTGCAACTGTGGTGTCAGCTGCCAACAGCTCTATCTTAACACCCTGCCTTCTCTCTATCGTAGACCACAACTCTTGAGACATCCACGGTTCTTGCTTATTTATTTCTCACGATCCTTAAAAACCATTTTCGGTTCACTTTATCCATCCGCCGCTTCATACGACCTCCGTGGGGCGATGGTTTAACCTGAACGCTAATCGTAAGATCCCGGGTTCCATTCCCGGTGGAGGTAGAGTTAACAACTACGATTTTCTTCTGCTTTTCAGTCTGGTTGCTGATTATCTATATATAATATGTATACATTTCTTAAATATTCTTTGACTAGTACCCTTAACACAAATTTTAAATGAACTAACCAAAGGGCTAGTTCAATTGGTGTAATAGTGTCCTAATTATTATTATTATACGCAATTTAAATGAATATAAACCAGATAAAGACACACTGTAAGAAGAGTACTATTTTAAGAGGTCTCAGGTTGTCTTTTTGACATTTTTAAAGATATGTGGCCCTAAAAGAATTCTTACTACCTTTGATCCGAAATATATGGAGGCAGGTGTTAAAATACGAAAAGTAACGTAAGATGTAAGTTCCAAGATATGTGTTCCAAGAATATGAGAAATTTATGTTAGATTTATATTTATGTATTATGCACGTCTATAATTCTTAGAGAAGATGGTGACATACATTTGATTTATTTGAAATAAAAGTGGTGGTGATACTTAAATATAAATATTTAAATTTACGTTAGAAATTGTCTGTCGTAGAACTGACGACCGCTGGAGTAAAGCGGTTCTTTGTGGAGGCCACGTCTCGGCAAACGTAGTGTAGGACGCCCCCCTGCTAGGTGGACTGATGACCTCAAGAAGGTTGCTGGTGGTGGCTGGATGAGGGTCACGAAAGATCGTCTTTTGTGGCGTACCCTTGGGGAGGCCTACGTCCAGCAGTGGACTATTACAGGCTGATTGATGATGATGATGAAATTTACGTCCTTCAATCCCTTTCGGGATGAACTGAAATTCGGACACCCATTAATATCTCCTAGGTAACGTTTTAGCATGAATAAGTTTTTAACTATCACGGGCAAAGGAAATATAAATTACTTGATAAAAGTTTTAGTCTCTTTTTTGCTATAATTAAGATTATTTACATATTTGTTGTCAATCATAATAGAATTTTATTTACAAAACGTTTCATTTCTTTTATTCATAATTAAGAGCATCAGTTGTGATTTTATGTATACAAACTATCTTATTTTCCCTACAAGAATCAGCATTGCTTACCTAAACCACGCTTACACCTCATTCCAATCAATCAAAAGTTCTCCTCAAAATAACACTGAGTTACGGAGGCCATTCGTTTCAATTTACGAAGTAAGTAAGTACGCAAGATCATTTTTCTCGGCGTAAGGTAGTGACGTTGACAAACGAGAGAATTATAGGAACAGACCGATCGGGAGTTACTCCTACCGTATATTGGCGATTCCAAGAACTACAGAGCTGGGACCTTAGTCTACTAATGCTTATTGCAAAATATCAGTTCAATATCAAATCAGTAATAGTGTGAAGTTGGTAAATTGGCAAAAGTGACGAATTCCGCCATTTTGAAAGCGAAATTTGACACTTACTGAATTTAATGGTGAAATTTGACACTTTCTAATCTACTGCCATCTTCACACTATTACTGGTCTGATATTGAACTGCGTTTGTGTTAAAACGCATTAGTAGACTTGGACCCCTGTTCTAGTGAATTGTTTTGTACATAAACGTGAGGAAACGTGTTTGTTTAGGATGGGAATAGAGTACTGACTTGTTGCTTTTATTTTGGTTAAGTTATAGGAGAAATGAGGTGCGGATAAACAAATTTTATTGTGTTCAACTAGAGACGTGTCACCAATGTTCCATATGCGTCAATACTAGTAATATTGCTAAAAGTAACAGTGGAGATATAAAATTAATAATTACGCTGTGATAATAAATTGATTCTCTACTAAGCTGTCCATATGTATGTTTCTATTGTTAATTGTTTTTATAATAACTGTGTACAATTACTTATTTGTTGAGCCCTTCCTTTTAAGTTAAATAACTTTTATAAGAGCTCGCTCCTCGTAATTTCTATATAATTTAAACAAGCATTTTAATTCAAACTGAATCTATAAGAGACCCAGTTTGTACAACATATTGTTATTAGCCATGGAATTAAGTAGCTACAGCTTTTCATACTGACGAGGACTCAACACAGAACCACACGATATCGGAATAAAAACCTTTGTGACCCCAAAAGTTCACTTTTAGCGTTCATATAAGTTAGTAGACTGGTTAGCATTGCAAACATATCCCGAACAGGCCGCCATAAATGAGTCCGTGACAGATCTCGGCCACTTTCAGAGCTATAAATAATGCTATGAGCCAATCTCCGTGTGACAGGGGCCGTCATGAACATACTCTGCTTATAACTGATAGAATTTTAGGCTGATTTGAGATCTAGCTGCATGCGAATTAGGTATGTATTTATTTGGTTTGTTAAATTTATCTTACGTGTAAAAATTTTAACTTATTTATATTTATGTGCTGCTTAGGATAGATTTTATATTATAGAACATTTAAAGTGATTTAAATTCGTCACGTAAAAGACAGTTGTACCAAACGCGATTGGTACGAAACAGTGATAAAATTGACCATGATACAAGCTGAGTGATAACTATCTAGTGCCCCTTATATGTGATGAGGCCACGATTACAGTATAAATATAACGTTAATTTCCCATGGCCCTGACTTACCCGAAAAAGCTACTAATGGTCGTGAAGGGTATCTATTTAATTTATCACATTTGGTAATGACTGTTATAATGGTTGGTTGCTGTCTATCTAGTGATACGCGGGCTTCGAATGACCCATACCTAACATGCCTTCGAAATTTCGGAGATGGGCATTCAAGCCTCTGACTACCCCGCCATAATAAAAAAGGGAGTGTGTATACACAAGTTGTGAAGCGTATGTTATGGTAATGACTATCTGGCCTTGATTTCGAGATGGCTAAAGAATTATTTAATGAATCAAACTTATTCTGCCATAGCAGGATTCATCCTAATGCAGTAGAAAAAGTCATTTGTTATTTACCCTAATATTATCTAACTATATGAACTACGCTATTTAAATTCCATAAAATAATAAATACTACCTTATAGAACAGGTCAGTGCTTGTAAATGGCGACATGGCTTACCACCTGTCACATTGAGTATCTATCTAGTCAACAAGTAATTCTATGGCCGATAAAATTACTACCTTCGCAATTGCGGAGATGGACACCTGAACCTCTGACCCCGCAAGAGTTAAAGGTCGTGAACGTGTTTGAAATAAATACTACAACCATTCGGGATGAACACTCGAACCTTTGATCACTCGACAAGAATGTGAAAAAGTCTTTGTGTATAAAAAGGCTGAAAATCTTCTTTTCAACACACGAGCAATTCTTTTTCATTTTGTAGGTAAAGCAATGGAGGTACTAGGTAAAACAAGCTAGGAATTTAATAACGCAAAACAAGGCAGAGCCGTGCCGAAAGATAGCTATTTTTAATCTCAAACAGCTCTCTTTCAGGTGCTGCAATAAACCTTTTAGTGAATTCGGCTTACGTACATACTTGTTTATCGTTTTAGTTACTTTCAACAGTCAGTTGGATTTAACAAAGAAAATAACTGTCGAAAATGGTTGAGTTAGCTTTTTCAAAACCATGTACAAAACTAAAATACTTCACAGCTGTCCTGAGTAAAAAGAATGTTAACTAGCTGTCATTCTTTCCAGCATGTCATAGGAGGCGACTAAGGGACTAGGGGTAAATGAAATCTATTGGGCGATGGGCTAGCAACCTGTCATTGTGTCATTATGACATCGCAATTAATATTCATGTTAAAAGTGACCTAGGGATATGATATCTGCAAGTTTCTGTAAACCCAAAAGGGATTGAAGGACGTGAATGTATACGCATATATGTTAAATTATTGCTGTCACTATGAATATACTTATTCTCCAAAATGTGAAAAGGTGACTTGACTACTTTTTCCACTAAATAAGCCTGTTCCCTTTCTCTTTACCTAAATTATCAGTATATAATAATAGTACGTTATTCACCCAAATATGTATGTAATCAAGAATTACTTAATTATATTAACTATCAATACTCTATAAAATTTTGGTTTATTATCACACTAAAAGTGATCCAAAAAGTAAGTTCTTATCTATAGGAAAATCACTTTAAACTATCACATACTAATTTACATCCGCGATAGCACGAGTAGGAACACGTGGCGAGCTTTAAATAACCAGCAGCGTCATCTAACTGTAACAATACGGAATTAAATCTCTTAGTTTCAGTTACCGCTATTTCTCTTTGTATTTTAAAACGGCTTGAATAACATCATTTGGTTAGTTTATTTTAAATTTTGTAAATGTGTTTTAATATTGGAGTTATATTTCAGTTAATTCCTAGAATAATTTCAGTAACAAAACTATTTTTAGCATCCTCTGCGTAAAGCAATCTGTCCTTCAGTTTGAAACGTTAACTGATATTTAAGTAGGTAGTATAATTAATAATATAATGATATAGTCATAAATTATATGCATCAGAATACGCGATAGGCAAAATTTTTACGAAACTACCAATAATGACTTATCAACCTTCGCAGCGATAATATTTTTTCGGTAAACAACCTATTACCGCCAGAAAAATTAGTTTTGTCCTAAAGAAGTATATCGGATCTTAAATTTCTAGAAAATAAAGTACGAATATACTGATTTCTGCTTTCACTTCGAATTGGGGGTAACTTCAAACGCCATCTGTCGCGCCGTTTGAGGAAACTACAGTGCTTAAGGGTTGCTTTTATAATATGTCGTTGTGGATGTTCTTAGTTAAAAGTATTTTATATGAATTAAGTGTTGTTACTGTGTGAGTTTGTATTTAGTAGTTGCTGAATTTGTTTGAGAAGTTGTATATAACGACATAGTTACCTACTTTCTTAAGTTTTTATATTTTTTTATAGTCTTAAGTAAAAAGCACAGTATACAAGTTAACGAACATAATCTCTTGCAAAAATAGGATAAAAAAAATCGGTTAAAACTTTCATATAGTCCCTATACACCTGTCTCACCTCTTACAATCATCATTTCCCATACATACACACATTATACATTCACATCCTTTAATCCCTTTTGGGGTAAACATAACTTTGGAGATATTATACATCCGCTCTCCTCATATTTCATATCATATGGAATATTGCTGCCAGGTTGCTAGGCCATCCCCCAATAGATTAAATGTACCCCTAATCCCTTAATCGTCTACAACATACCAGGAATAACGGCAGTTAAAATTCTTTTACTTCGCAGCTACCAGGATGCAAAGATTCTCTTATAAAGCTCACAAAAGACTTACACATAAGCTGGTCTCTTTAATATTTGGCCACATTAGTGTTAGCTCATCGTATTCTTGGCTAACGACACGGAAAGCTGATAGATGGCGCCCCTAATGCCTTTTTTCGTTGCAAGGTGATATTGAATAATGCTGTCTAGACCGTACGTAGGATGGGAGCTTCGTTACTTTCATCTCGATATATGTAACGATAAGATTAGGTGTTATGTTTGAACATTATAATATATTATATTAAACCATATCAAGTTCCTTGCCAGTTGAGATGATAATGCTAACTAGCTGTCGTTCTTTCCGGCATGATGGGTGATGAGTTAGCTTTCAATCACTAATGTTTCATTATGACATGACAATCTCATTATTCATGGTAAAATGTGATATAGGAGATATTATAAGGGGATTAGAGGACATTAATGTATATGCATGTAATGTATGACAACTCAGATAGATACAACGAACAATATTGTTCTATAACCAACTTAGAAGATTCACAGGATCTTAAATATTAAAATAAATGTATTTTTTTAGGTAAATTAATTATATATGTAAAAATTTTCATATACTTTTTTATTTCAACATATTCCATGATAAGATTCAATCATTTGTTCCGTTCTCATCTTTAGTTATTTTGTATCTGTATATGTAACATACACAGAACAAATTCGAGTCATTTTACACAAGGCAGCTGTGTGAGAAGCAAGGGAGATTTGTCAGGATAATTTCAAGTGGCGAACGAAAGTCTCTACCTATACCCTTAGAAACGTAGAGACTTGAATATCTGTATGTATATGCAACATATACGTAAGTGTACATTAAGTAACGAACTTATTATATGAATACATAATATAGTAGCTTATTATTTATGACTCATTTGAGAGCAGTTAATTACTTTTAGAGCGTTTGCTCGCGTGTTCATATTTTGTTTACATAACTATTAGGGCGCTTCTCCACCAGGGACGAGAGAGTTTTTCTGCGTTGCTATGGATACGTGATATCACTACATAGTAGAAAACAAAGTCGATTTCTCTGTCCCTATGTCCCTTTGTATGCTTGAATCTTTGAAACTACACAACGGATTTTGATGCGGTTTTTTAATAGATAGAGTGATTCAAGAGGAAGGTTTATATGTATAATAACATCCATGAAATAGTTGAGTAGGCTATATATTTTATACCGGTGCGAAACCGGAGCGGGTCACTAGTACACTTATAATACTCTTTCCACTTATAATAGTCATAATGTATGAAAAAAGCAGTGGAGAAACTTTCTTTTCGGAATAGGCAATAGTTAGCAATTGCACATTATGATATGTAAGTTTACTGGATCCATGTTGACTAACTGCGGCCTTAGTCCACTAATGCGTTAGCATAAAAACAGCTCAATAACAGTGTGAAGTTGGTAGTGGATGACCAATTCAAAATTCACCATTAAAATCAGCAAAAATGACAGTTTTGTAAATCTACTGCCAACTTCACTTTACTTCTACTACTTCACACTATTACTGATCTGATACTAAAGTGTTATTTTGCAGGAAGCATTAGTGGCTTAGGCGCCTGGTGAAAAGTGGTCATAAATGAAGAGCTTCGAATTGATCACATTATAGAAACACGGACTTCTGACTAGCACGGGACTAACAAGAATGCTAACTAGCTGCTGTTTATCCCGAGATGATTAATAACTAACGGGACTTATCGCGTATGTTTTTATGTAATAAAGTTACCTCAGTCTGCTCGTGACCATGGCTGCTGCAACGTAGCCGAAACGTCGGGTTAGCAAAGGTAACTTTATTATATAAAAACATACGCGATAAGTCTCGTTAGTTATTAATAATGAGTGTAAATCACGAATCTCTTAAAACTATTATTCCAAGATGTTTTAAGAGGCGACTAAAGGCCTAGAGGATTATTGAATCTATTGAACGATAGGCGAACGGCTATAAACCTGCCACCAATGTTCCACATGACATCACAACTCCAATATTCATGCTAAAAAGTTATCCAGGAGATATATCTTTAAGATTATGTCAACGCCGAAAGGTATAAAAACGCGGAATTAATATCTATGCTTTCGCTTTGACAACTCTATAGGAGATATGATTTGAAAGTGTAGATATGTCTTTCAATGAATATTGATCGATAACAAGCGTATCCATGGCAACAAAAGCTCTAGTGGAGAGCCACCCTTATAACTTAGGACCGAAACGACTAATTGCCGAAAATCCTCGGTATGACGAGTTTATTTTAACTTGTAATTAAGTGGGGACTTAGTTATGAACGTTTGAATAGTATTACAGAAGGGTTAAGGGTTTAGGTAGTACCTTAGTCTTGGATAAAGAAACTAACCAAGTGCTAAGTCCACTAATACTTATAGCAAAATATCAGTTCAATATCAGATAAGTAACAATAGTTTAGCAAATGTGTCAGATTTCGTTTTAAAAGCAAAATTCGAGACTGGCTGATTTTAATGGTGAAATTTGACGCTTTTGGATATCCACTACCAACATCACATTATTACTGATCTGATCATTAACTGAGTTTGGGCTAAAACGCATTAGTGGGCTAAGGCCTCTGGTGTCACATTACGCTCGTTACCATATAAAAGGGTAGGCAAAGATCACTGATCAAAACTAACCATGTTTGTTTTATTGATATCCATACACATTCAATGCAATAAAATTGGTGGTTACACATAGGTGCTTCTTACGTCACACTTTTTGAAAAAGGATGAAATGTACACCAAAATATAGCTAAGGTAGGTTTGGATTGGAGCTGTATTATTTATTTATTTTCTATCTGCCATACAATCTTATAGATTATGTCGGCTATGGGCTGTATTATTTTGGTGTACAAAACGGTATTTTTTGGTAAGCGTTTAAACATAAGCCATATAATAATCATCAACGAGGTAATCATCTATTTAAATAATCTGACTTTATTTCCATTTGTCCCGTGCTTTGACGTAAAAATAATGCTAAAAGCCATTCTTCCCGAAATGTCGTAGGAGGCGACTACGGGACTAGGGGTATATGGAATATATTGGGTGATAGGCTATATGAACAATGTACGATTATATGCGTATTATATGCCACTTAAGCACCAATATTAATGCTGATAAGTGACCAAGGAGATGTTTTCATATTTCAACAAATAAACTTCTGAACGCTGATCGTGATTTCCGGTGGAGGCAGAGATAAGAATTACGCTTTTCGTCTGCTTTCCAGTCTGGTTGTTGAATATATATATATGATATATGCATTTATCTATATAAAAAAAGTATTTTTTTCTTAAACTGACTAGTACTCTCAACACAAGTCTTAAATTAACTTACCAAGGGGCTAGTTCAATTGGTGTAATAGTGTCCTAAATATTATTATTATATTTCCAAGGTTCTGACCCCGAAAGGAATTTAAGGACGCGAATGTTTGTGTATGCATTATTTCCATTTAACAAAGAATAAAGGAACATGACTGTGGTTTGATAAAGAACTTAAGACACGCTTCAAGTTATTTACTTAGATATCACTTAGCGGGGAACAAAGTAAGCGTGGCGCGGAATGGTGAAACACGTGAAAACGTGACTTATCTCACGTGTTCGCAAACTCACTTCAGTGTACTAAGCGTACATAACTCTCACGTTTTTGGTCGGAATTGTGCTTGGGAAGTAACGTGTAAAAATATACATCCACATCACGCTTTTCCCTGTAGAGGGGTAGGCTGATATCGCGGATCCCCATTTGTCCCGATCCTGACAAACCACTTTTTCGTATTAATATTTTTTTACGGAAATCACAATATGTTTATAATTTTAATTGCAGTGTTGTAAGTTTTTCTAGTTGTAACTGAACTTTTCCACAATGGCTGACTATGGTTTTTACTGTCTTTCACATTAAGTTCTGACGAACTGGTCAACACGCGGGTTCGAGGTGTTTATAGAACTACTATCTTTGCAATTATGGAGATGGGAACCTGAACCTTAAAATTAATTTAATGGTTTAATGATTAATAGTCGTGAACGCGTTTTTGTTGTTAATCATCTAAAACCAAAGTCATCTAAAAATAACGTCGTATTAACTAAATTCTTGGACATTCAAACTATAAATATGAGAATTCGTCAAAGTGACAAGATAAATTCTTCACTGCGGAAAGATCATCTAAAAAAGCTATTTTTCAGAGATTATAACTAAAAAACTATTCGTACATACAAATGTAACCATATAGTTACACTGTATTAAAATAGGTTACATAGTTCTCCGTTGGTAAACATTTAAAACTACATTGACTTTGTCTTCAACACCAAAATACTTTTAGTACTTTAAACGCTTGAGACCCTCAGTATAAAAACTAGTAGGGTGACATTTTCACCCTTTCCATCCATAGTATGAACAATATAACAAGGGCTTTAGTCCACTAATGCGTTTTATCACAATCAGTTCAATATCAGATCAGTTATAGTGTGAAATTGGTAGTGGATGACCTAAAGTCAAATTTTACTATTTAAATCGGCAAAAGTTTCAGATATCGCTTAAAAAATTGCGGTAGCGCTTTTGCTAATTCACTAACTAGAGATCCCGCCAAATAAGGTGGCAGTTGGAGGCGTCGCCACAGTCGCGTAATTCAGTGTTACCAGTAAACACGCCAAAACTAGCACTCACTGTGCCATACGGCTCGATACATTATAGGTTTCATTTGTAACGGTCTTTGGTTGCAGAGCTATAAACTCAAATAAAACAAATTAATATATCAAAGTCAAAATATGTTTATTAAACTATTTCAAACATGATTAATAATTAACGGGACTTATCCTTCTTATTATATATTACATATATTATGTGTTCCTTCACTCTGTCCGCAATAGACCGTTTAGTGTGTTCGACGTAGGATTTCCCACAGCTGCAATCAATCTTATACACACTCTTATATCATGAGTATAAATCGCGAATCTCTTAAAACTATTATTTCAAACATGGCACTGAGCATTGTCTTTACATATTTTTTACCGAGGTTAGATCAGCGGAGACCCTAGCTTGGAGAAGAACTAACAAGAAACTCCGGAAATCAATTTATTATAATCACCCTTAACAAACATAAAAATTACAAAGAGTGGGCAAAAAACACAACGCTGGTAATACTAAATTTACCTTTCATACAAAATAACACGCAATGGCGGTAACGTCAAATTTAGTTCCATGTGGCGGGATCTCTACTTCACTATATTGGTTATCTGATATTGAACTGTTATTTTGCAAAAAGCATTAGTGGAGTAAGACCCCAGGTATACACATAGCTGCCTTTTTAAATTATTATGTTTATAAACAATCGTACGTCGGTAATTTGTAAGAGATGATTGAGGAACTAAGATTTACCCAGTATACAATAAATTTACGACCATTATTTTAATTTTATATATTTTGGGACACTAAAACATCAATCTAGTTAGTTAGCTAGTCCCTTGCTAAGTACATTTAAGTCAATGTATATTTAAGAAATATGTACTTATATAATTACATATATAATATGCCTCTTGCAACGGAAATCGAATCTTCACAATAAGCGTTCAGGTGGTTCACCAATCGTGCCACGGAGTTCGTCTATATAATATATGCAATATAAGTCTTTACCTATCGATAATAAGTATACATGTACAATTGTAAATGTACATCCTTTGATTAGTACCCTGAACACAAGACAAATTTACTTACCAAGGGACCAGTTCAATGGATGTAATATTGTCCTACAATATAAGACTTTAATTTCTGCAGAACCTATTATGCAGTCTACCCTTTCCAATACTTTATACGCAACTTCAAGCTTAGTAACTTAGTACTCAGTATATATCTCCAAACAACCCTGGACTTAACAAAGGGATAAAGGCATAGAGTGGAAACATTGCACTCAAAATCCTCGCCATTATTATGAAGAAAGCTTCCATTGCATAAGCATTCTAAGTAGCTTGTAACACGCTTTTAGCGGAGCCTCGCCGCCACAATGGAATACATGTTTTATTTACACGCACCCGAGCTGGTACGGGACTCAAAATGCACGAGTATGTTGTAGTATTAAAAACAAAACAAACAAACGCATTCACGACCATTAACCCTTGCGGGGTAGTCAGAGGTTCAGGTGTCCATCTCCGCAATTGTGAAGGTAGTAATTCTATGGACACCTCGAACCCACGTGTTAACCAGATAGTCAGTACTCAATGTGACAGGTGGTCAGCCATGTCACCATTTTCAAACGCTAACTATTACCTGTTCGACGAACAGGTAGGTTTCCTCGCGATGTTTTCCCTCACCGTAGAATTCGATGCATTTCGTAAACGTGTTTTTATTACGAAAATGTACATAAAAATTCATTAAGATTCATTGCCATTGGTACATGCTCAAGCAGGATTTGAACCCTGTACCCACTGATACAGCGCCAAGCCCCAAACAACTGAGCTACGTCGAATGTTGTAGTATTAGCTAAGATGAAATATTTTTTACTTCGACAATAACATGTACAAACTGATCCCCTTAGTTTTTATATTGTGTTGTTGTTTAAATTGTATTTTTTATATTGTGTATGGTTATGGGGCTCAATCAATCAATACACGTATCATTATTATTTACTCATTATAAAGGCAAACGGCAAATTTTATTTTGTGCACGTATGAGTATGTTGTGAATATGTCAATTAAGTGAATTTGGTTTGCTAAGGTCAGAATAAATGGGTATCAATGATCTCTATCTACGCCTCGACAAAGTAAAGTAATAATATTGTAATAGATGTATTTTTATTGATGATGGCAATTCGTATTGACGATTAGCTACTCAGATGTGTAAATATTTGATCATTCGACGTAGCTCAGTTGTTTGGGGCTTGACTCTGTATCAGTGGGTACAGGGTTCGAATCCAGCCTGAGCATGTACCAAAGGAAATGAGGTTTAACGAATTTCTATGTACACTTTCGTAATAAAAATACTATGGGTTGGGAAAAATCGTGAGAAATCCTACCTGTTCCCCGGACAAGTGATAGCAACACGTGGGTTCGAGGTAGCCATAGAATTACTACCTCCACGATTGCGGAGATGGATACCTGAACCTTTGATTAGCCCGCGTGGGTTAATGGTCGTGAACGCGTTTGTCTTATTTGTTTTTATTGTTTATATTGACTATACTTGATTTCTTAGAGACATGATTATGACAAACGATACTCAAACAATGTCAAAAATACACAAGAGGAGTATAACAAACCGTTTCCTCTAAAATGAAATGGCAGGAAGCGGCCCATTTTTCCGCTAAACTGAGCTAAAAGGCTTTCAGCCGGTAACCGGAAACCGGAAGTGTCAGTCAAGGCATGCACTCCGAGAGATCTCTTAAGGCTCTCGTTGTATTCTTTGAATTGGATTCTTGAGCTGTATCCACTTTTCTTGGAACGTTACTCCAGTTGAATTAAGAGTCTATCCCCAAGGCGGGTGTATATAGCGTGAAGAATAGAAGAGCATGTATGAGAAGGTAAAAATGAGTGATTTGTCAGGATCGTTCCTGGTGGGAATCGATCGTTGCATATTCCCTTGGGAACGTAGAGGCGTGAATATAGGGATGTAATATTAAACAGATTTTTTATTATAATTGTATAAGATTTAAGAACTGTTTAAAACATGTTTGCGTGATGCTTTCTAAAGTAGGGTAGGTTGAGTAGACCTTCAGTAAATAGGTATTATTACTATATGAGACCGGGTCATATCACGATAAATTTATAAAGATATCTGATTACCTTTATTTTGCCCGACGTTTCGACCCAGTTGCATAGGCCGTGGTCGCGGGAAGACTAGTTCTAGTCTCAGCTAATGTCTGTCTACCCTCAAAATTTTTGGTAATTCACGTTAAAAATAACTAAATAGGTATTAGGTAAATAGAAGGTTTTTATCATCTCAAAAACCCAGTATACTCAACCAACTGACTGGGTTGTATGGTCGTGAACGAATATGTATGTATATATCAACTTGATGGTAGACACTGACTTTTCCGAAAAGATTGTATGGTTGAGAATTAATATGTATGTATACATATATCAATAAGATATCAAGGTCTCCAATTTCACCGAATCATACAAAATAAATATACAAATCCCTCATACACAAACGGCAATTATAGCTTCGTCTAATCTCAGAATTGTCTCAAATCTATTATTAACATTTCCGTGCTCGAGTATCAGTTTTATTCCTTCAATGGCGCACTAAGCTGGGAGTTTCAATGGACCATAAAATAGGTGGCACCACCTGACACCTCGAGCTCGCTCGACCAAGAGCTTAGACATTGCTATTATCCGGGGGCGCTATTCTCCTAAATGCTATTTTATATTGAATTGCGATCATTACTGACCAGTTGTATAAATCGCTCATTAACTACTTTTCTTCCCTGCATTATTTAGGAAGAAATTACGTACTGATATATATGAAGTTGGCAGAATAAGAGCATTTGTTTGATGTGACATTGATAAAATGTATGTACATACTTAGTTTAAACTATATGTGTTGTTGTTGTTATGGGTATTAGCACCATTGCATTTGGGAATCATTCTTCATGACTTACTAAAAAGGAAATAGGTTGAATTTTATTTATATTTCCGTCTAGACTGTTGTTCTATGTTAAGTTAAACATACATCCATACATACATACGCTTCATGACTTGTGTATACACACTCCCTTTTTTATTATGGCGGGGTAGTCAGAGGCTTGAGTGCCCATCTCCGAAATTTCGAAGGCATGTTAGGTATGGGTCATTCGAAGCCCGCGTATCACTAGATAGACAGCACTCAACGTGATAGGTAGCCGTATCGCCGTATATATATTCATATATAATAGAAATAATACATGTAACACTAACCAACTGCAAGAATAACCGCCAAACAGTTTCAATGATACTCGAGCAAACGACCTGCTTCAGTTGAATGGTTTGGAGGATAATCTTCTATTTGATCATTCGTGCTCGCTGTTTGCTCAGTCCGTGCTTTTAGATACACAATGGCCGGCCAAAGGAGAAAGAAGGTAACACAAATCTACGTGTTTTCTACACACACACAGACACACACACACATCCTTTAATATTTCCTTATATAATATTTATAATAGTTCTTTAATAGCTGTTGAGATGGACAGAAACTCGGAAATCTCCTAGGTCACCTCTGCGTATAGTATTATATGTGCCTCTGCTTTAAATATTGGGGTTGCGATGTCATAATGGAACATTGGTGACAGGCTAGTAGCCCATTACCTAATAGATTCTCTTTACTTCTAGTTCTTTGTTGTTTACGACATGCCGGGAACAATGGCAGCTAGTTAGCATTACTTTACGCCCCAGACTAGCTCGGGGGTGTCTATTAAGTTTCGTTTATATAGGCTGGAATTTCTTATACAGCTGGATTTCTATAGAATGAGTAGAGGCAATTTCTTATTAAAAATAGCTTTGTGTTGTATTACATAACATATTACGCTTGATGCCAGCCGGGCAGCACGTGGTAGGGTAGCCAGAGGCTTGAGTTTCTATCTCCACAATTACCTATCCCTAAGGATAGGCAAGTTTCTTCACGATGTTCCCTCAGCGTTCGCACCGACAAAAAGGCTTGTGATTTTAATAAATACGAACGTACGCGTTCACGACCATTAACCCTTACGGAGTAGTCAGAGGTTACGGTGTCCATCTCCGTAAATGCGAAGGTAGTAATTCTATGGCCACCTCGAACCCACGTGTTAACCAGATAGTTAGTACTCAATGTGACAGGTGGTCAGCCATGTCGCCATTTACAAGCACTAACTATTACCTGTTCTGGGAGCAGGTAATAAGTAACAGGTTTTAATAAAAAGATGTTTTTGAAGATGGAATAACGAGGATGATGTTGATAAATATATTTGAGGTTGAGTCGATCCCGTAATATATAGATTAACATAGCATATATATAACCAACCATGTCTGACTTTACCAACCATATAATTTTATCAACTTGTACTAAAATAACAAGCTAGGCAAAATATCAGTTATCACATCCAACCCAATGAACAGTTAAACCGGCTGCCCCGACGCAAATCAACCAGAAATTGATCAGATTGGCAAACTGCGACGGCAGATGGCGCCAGCCGTGATGCGAATCTACTACTTTGTTGTGACGACAATTTTGGGATAGAGTACAATAATTTTCGTGGTGTTATATTGAGTGTACGAGCTTAACTCAGTTGCTTTATATACTTTATAACTATCGCAGGAAATTTTATATAAATTGTGGTTACGAATTACACTTCACATCTTCTAGGGGCAATGAAGATCCAGTTTAGAAGGATTAATGTCATATAAGCTAGCTTTCTATCACCAAAACTCAATGTGTATGGTATCGCAGCTCCTAACATTACTAAAATGCCGTGAGATCATAATGTTGTTTATAACTAATTAAGATATTTCGTAAATCATGTCTTCAATACAAAGTAAGAAAAAAATCATTCACTGCAATCATATACGATGTAAAGAATTACAATATACCTACATCATGAAGTAATTAATAAGAGGAGTGCGCCTTACGCAATATTTGTATGGAAACTAGCGTGGCATTACGCGGGGTGCAACGAGGTACGCGTGATGGAGGGGAGATATTACAACAAATCAAAATACGGCATCGGCCAATCAAATTAGGTATGTTCTTTCTACTACACATTTTCAGACTCCGCCAATTGGACTCCGCACCGCGTTACGGGGACCGCTCCTTACGCCGGGTCCTCTTTATATTTGGTTTTATGACCTACATAATACGTACATATTATATTCCAATTTCTTTATTTAATTTACTCCCCAACAACATAACTGACATTTAGAACTCCCGCCACAAACAAAAGAGGGACGCGTCGCCATCTTGGATTTTCAATTTAATTTATCTGCAGGCAGCATCTCTAAGGCAAGTGACAGAAATAAGACTGCTGCCTCGAAGAGAAGTCGCCAGTTTAACTTCATTAGAAGATGTTGTGTTAGAGCGTTCTGGGGTTTAGTAGGGTGTCATTAGTTGTGTGATTAGTGGTTACTTGGATCTCGTACTTAAAGGATTTCTGCTCATCATCATTTGGCAACTAAATGGATTATAAATATCTCTTCTTAATTAGAGGTTTTAGGTTCGAATCCCGCCTATGTAACAATGAATGAACTTTGAAATGTGTATTTCATTTACTTCCTGCCTGCCTATCCTACGGGATAGGTAATAGCCTGGGCCCATATACAGCTATACGGTAATTATCACGTTTGGTTTATACCTAATATGCTTTGGAAAGTTCTGAGGTAGTCACGGAAGCCTCTGACTACCCCGCCATAATAAAAAAGCGTACGTTATATGTTGTATTAAATACACATTAATTTAACTTTTGTCTATCCCATCACGTTCATGTATCACTAATATAATATGTATTTAATATTAAATAAACAATATCTTATAAAGTCATCATTCAATTTACATACGTATACTCTTTTATTTTTACCAGAAATTCAGGCGTAATAAACAATGGATTTTGTAGTAGTGCCATTAGTGTTTTAAGTCACATTAAATAAAATTATAATATCTTTTGCGATAACGTTTCACGAATATATACATGCCTACACGCCAGTAATATGTAAAAAAGGCAGTACCAATTGCCAACTCATAGATGCATCGTGATAGACGAAATAAATAAAGATGTAGTCGAACTATATAAAGACGCCATGTCATTCCGAGTTATCAATTCAATCTATCTTAGTGCTGAGTGGCAGAATTGCAAGGTACATAGAAAGAACACTTTATTCCTGACAATAGAGGGAGTGAATGTATACTTTACTTAATAAATGAGCTCAATATTACGGTAAAATGTTCTGAGTTTAATCTGCTCTACAGAAAGTATCAACTTAATTTATATGGTAATCTGCAAGGTCTTATTTTTCTAATAAATGTTGTATTAAAATTGTTTGACGTATGCTGAGATATAAATGTTGTATGACAATCTCATTATGATATATTTTAACAAGTTTAGGATTTACTGAATTACTTTGAAGAAATCCATCATGAATTATTCGTTTTTTACTAAGGGTTACAAGCAGTGAAAACTATATCTTACTTACGCCATCAAACCTCAGATAGTTATACTACAAGTAATCAAATAAATAGTTTCGGAAAAAGCCTGAAATAGATCTATATACCCAAATATATACCCAAACAAAGCAAATTTCAACCCTGAAAGACATTAAAATTTATTGTATTTTAGAGCGTAGAGCAAGATTTACATACACACATATGTATGTACATATGTGTGTATGTAAACAGATTAAATAATTATACATCATCAAAATTTAAACATCAAAAGCCTAGTTTAATCACGATATTTTCCCTTACTTTGCTTATCTACAAATTACACAATAAATTCATATGACGTAATCCCAATGCAAAATTAAAATAAATCCGCTGTATAATTGAGAAAATATTGGTCCATTTACGTTCGCAGATCGGGGTCGAACTGTCAAATATTTACCTGCGTAATGTTAAGGGAAAATTAAAAGGCTATCGAAAAGGTATTGATTACATGCGGGCTTCACTTTGTTGACGACTGAAATGTTTCAA
Source organism: Leucoptera coffeella (assembly GCA_030578115.1). NCBI lineage: Eukaryota > Metazoa > Arthropoda > Insecta > Lepidoptera > Lyonetiidae > Leucoptera > Leucoptera coffeella. Next base: position 158,648 of record JAMBLF010000032.1, on the reverse strand, counting down.
CGTTCATTTATTTACAGGTATACAAATGACTATCGCAGTTACGGATTGTAGGGTGATATACATATTGATAATAACGTATATACTAACAGACTGTGCTTAAATAGAAAGAATAAGCACTTCAGTCTCATAAACACACATATGTCCCCATCGGGATTGGCAGAGACTATTGATCGCCACCTGGAACGATCCTGACAAATCTCTCTTTCTTCAGTCATAGCCATTGTATCATTATATATCATACATGGTTAGTTACTCCAAGTAGCATATACGCTTAACATATCGCATGTTTCACAAATAATAATGTTACAACATAGAATGCGAATTAGCTGTTTTTGTTTTCGGAATGTCGCAGAAGGCGTAGAAATAAATAAAATTTATGAGGAACAAGACTTAAAAATATTTATTGAAATTCAATAACAATTACCTGGAGAACTCCAATAGTTATGTAATACGTGACTAAGGAAATATACCATTAAAATGCAATTAAAGAACCTAACCTAAACTAAGCTTGAGCTGAAATTAACAACCTAATAGAAACTGTTACCAGTAATAAAAAAATATAAATCAATCTTAAACGTTTGGTGTCATGTCAAGAGACCTCAAGACTGAGTAAAAAGGCTTTTAGTTCAATTTAGCGGAAAAGCGTGTACTCGAGCGTATGACTTCATTGGGGTAGACATACATACATTCATTCATGTTCTTATGCTCAGAGTTGACTGAGTACATCTAAGTTATATGTGCAAGAAATAATAAGTAATGAGTATTTTTAATTTAGTATTGTAACTGGCACTGGGAAGAACACCTAAAAGCTAGAGTTTCTTTTTAATTCTTCTTCAAGTCAGTTCCGAACGTCCGTCCGTCAGTTGCAATCATATACGATGTAAAGAATCACAATATACCTACGTCATGGAGTAATTAATAAGAGGAGTGGGCCCTAGTGGGCCTTATGCAGTATTTGTATGGAAACTAGCGTGGCATTACGTGGGGTGAAACGAGGTACGCGTGATGGAGGGGAGATATTACAACCAATCAAAATACGGCATCGGCCAATCAAATTAGGTATATTCTTTCTACTAAACATTTTTAGACTCCGCACCAATTAAAACACGCCATTTGGACTCCGCACCGCGTAACGGGGACCGCTCCTTACGCTGGGTCCTTTTTATATTTGGTTCATGACCTACATAATATGAAGATATTATGTTACAATTTCTTTATTTAATTTACTCCCCAACAACATAACTGACATTTAGAACTCCCGCCACAAACAAAAGAGGGACGCGTCGCCATCTTGGATTTTCAATTTAATTTATCTGCAGGCAGCATCTCTAAGGCAAGTGACAGAAATAAGACTGCTGCCTCGAAGAGAAGTCGCCAGTTTAACTTCATTAGAAGATGTTGTTTTAGAGCGTTCTGGGGTTTAGTAGAGTGTGATTAGTTGTCTTTTTGCTTGACATAATTTGTAAAGCGGTTCTCGAATGGCGACCGCGTCTCGGTAAACGTAGTGTAGGACGCCCCCCTGCCAGATGGACTGATGACCTGAAAAAGGTCGCTGGTAGTGGTTGGCTGAGGGCCACGAGTGATCGTGTTTTGTGGCGTTACCTTGGGGAGGCCTATGTCCAGCAGTGGACTGTCATAGGCTGATTGATTGATTGATAATTTGGCAACTAAATGGATTATAAATACCTCTTCTTATTAGAGGTTTTAGGTTTAAATCCCGCCTATCGCATGTAACAATGAATGAAATTTAAAATGTGTATTTCATTTACCTTCTACCTGCCTATCCTTCGGGATAGGTAATAGCCAGGGCACGTATACAGTTATATGGTACTTATCACGTTTGGTTTATATCTAATATGCTTCGAAAAGTTCTGAGGTAGTCACTGAAGCCTCTGACTACCCCGCCATAATAAAAAAGCGTACGTTATATGTTGAATTAAATACACATTAATTTGAAACTTTTGTCTATCTCATCACGTTCATGTATCACTTATATAATATTAAAAAAACAATATCTTACAAAGTCATCATTCAATTTACATACGTGTACTCTTTTATTTTAACCAGAAATTCAGGCGTAATCAACAATGGATTTTGTAGTAGTGTTATTAGTATTTTAAGTCACATTAAATAAAATTATAATATCTTTTGCGATAACATTTCACTAATATATACATGCCTACCACGCCAGTAATGTGTAAAAAGGCAGTACCAATTGCCATCTCATAGATGCATCGTGAAGGACGAAATAAATAAAGATGGATTCGAACTATATAAAGACGCCATGTCATTCCGAGTTATCAATTCAATCTATCTTAGTGCTGAGTGGCAGAATTGCAAGATCGAGCTTCGGGTACATAGAAAGAACACTTTATTCCCGCCAATAGAGGGAGTAAATGTATACTTAACTTAATAAATGAGCTCAATATTACGGTTAAATGTTCTGAGTTTAATCTGCTCTACAGAAAGTATCAACTTAATTTATATGGTATTCTGCAAGGTCTTATTTTTCTAATAAATGTTGTATTAAAATTGTTTGACGTATGCTAAGATATAAATTTTGTATAATAACCTCATTATGATATATTTTGAACAAATTTAGGATTTATTTAATTGCTTTGAAGAAATCCATCATGAAATATTCGTTTTTTACTGAGAGTTACAAGCAGTGAAAACTTTATCTTACTTACGCCATCGAATCTCAGATAGTTATACTACAAGTAATCAATTAAATAGTTTTTGAAAAAGCCTGAAATAGATCTATATATCCCAAAAGCAAATTTCAACCCTGAAAGAGATTAAATTTTATTATATTTTAGAGACGTAAAGGCAAGAATATATGTATGTACATATGTGAGTATGTAAAGAGATTAAGTAATTATACATCATCAAAGTTTTAATATCAAAAGCCTCGTTTTAATCACGATATTTTCCCTCACTTTGCTTATCTACAAATTACACAATAAATTCATATGACGCGATCCCAATGCAAAATTAAAATAAATCCGCTGTATAATTGAGAAAATATTGGTCCATTTACGTTCCCAGATCGGGGTCGAACTGTCAAATATTTACCTGCGTAATGTTAAGGGAAAATTAAAAGGCTATCGAAAAGGTATTGATTACATGCGGGCTTCACTTTGTTGACGGCTGAAATGTTTCAACCTTCATTTATTTACAGGTATATAAATGACTATCGCAGTTACGGATTGTAGGATGATATACATATTGATAATAACCTATAAACTAGCAGACTGTGTTTAAATAGAAATAAAAGCACTTCAGTCTCATAAACACACATATGTCCCCAACGTGATAGGCAGAGACTATCGATCGCCACCTGGAACGATCGTGACAAATCTCTATTCCTTCACTCATACCTATTGTATCATTATATATCATACATGGTTAGTTACACCGTAGCATATAAGCTTAACATATCGCATGTTTACACAAATAATAATGTAACAACATAGAATGCGAATTAGCTGTTGTCGTTTTCGGTATATCGCAGGAGGCGTAGAAGTAAATAGAATTAATGAGGAAAAAGACTAAAAAACTATTTATTTAAATTCAATAAAAATTTACTGGAAAACTCCAATAGTTATGTAATACGTGACTAAGGAAATATACCATTAAAATCCAATTAAAGAACCTAACCTAACATGAGCTTGAGCTGAAATTAATAACTTAATAGAAACTGTAACCAGTAATAAAAACGTTAAAAGTCAATCTTAAACAAAACGTTGTCATGTCAAGAGACCTCAAAGCCGACATAACCTTAGTGGTGAATGGCTTAATAAAGAATAAAAAAATAAAATAAAGAGACCTCAAGACTGAGTAGAAAGGCTTTTAGTTCAAATTAGCGGCAAAGCGTGTACTCGACCGTATGACTTCATTGGGGTAGACATACATACATATTATACATTAATGTTCTTATGCTCAGAGTTGACAATTAATGCATCTAAGTTATATGTGCAAGAAATAATGAGTAATGAGTATTTTTTATTTAGTATTGTAACTGGAACTGGGAAAAAGTCGTGAAAGCCAGAGTTTCTTTTTAATTCTTCTTCAAGTTAGGGCTTCCGAACCAACAGTAGAATTTTATTATTAAGAGACAACTAATTGTACACAAATGTTTTGATTTTCATGTAGCGTAATGTAATTTTTCTTTTTTTTTTTTTTTTTTTTTTTTTTTTTTTCGGCTGGCAACCCTACTTATAAGTAAACGTAAAATTTGAGCTCTGAGGAAATAAATTCGTAAATAGGTATTAAATAAACTATAAAGCTCAATTTATAATAAAAAGTATTTAGTAATACATTAGAAACTAGTTCCGCGATAAAAAGTGTTGATTGAATATCTGTTGTAAGTAAAAATCTTCAATAATAATTTATACTCGTGATTAACGTCGGTAAGTTTAAAATCAAAAATCAATTTGTTAATTTAACTAGATATTATTAACAGTCTAATAGTGAGAACTGATCTCAGATATACTATTATTGAAGGACATTAAACATAACAATAAACTTGAAATATAAAAAAGTTATGCATATGAAAAAATAAATTATAACCTCCAACAGATACAATCAGTGTATTCTTTTAAGTTTAATTATTATAAGAGTTGAAGTTGTGTTTCACTTAACTTATCTCAAGTGTGTGCTTTTTAAATTATATTAGTATTTGGAGATTAGTGCACGAAAGAATCTGATTTTTTTGTTTGTAAGGTAGTGTACAGTTTGAATAAAATCGTTTCTCGGATCCTTCTGGCTCTGATATTGCTTGGCTTAGTCAGTTTGGGAACCGCTAGTACATGATTTCTTGATTAAGAAATACCTATTTAGCCTCCTGTGTCTGAGTCTTGTGGTTTTGGCGCTTGTGGGGTGTGAGGACTTTGGCATTTGACTTGCACTTTTGTGATTGTGTACTGTGAAACCAGTGTAAGACAGAATGTCTGTTGTAACCAGAAGCACAACTATTCGTGAGCTGGAGACGAAACTAAGGCTGACACTGAGTGAGCTTAAAGAAAGTAAGGTTTTGAATGATAAGTTATTGTTAGAGAGAGATGAGAGTGAGAAAGAGATTATTGAATTGGTTAGTGGTCAAGGAAAATTGAAGGCTGAGATGGCTGTGATCCATCGAGAGATGGAAATTATCATGAATGAGAAGGATAGGTTGCAAAAGATGCAAGACTCAGCTGCATACTTTGGAGATGAATATGAGTGTGCGCTGAGACATATCGGGAAATTAGAATTAGACCTACGGAATGCACACAGGCGCATAGTGTCTCTTGAAGCAGATAATGAAGATCACCAAAAGTTATGCAATGATATTCAGTATCAACAGCTTGTATTAGGAATAAATAATACTAAAACCAACCACCCAGAGAATCAAGTGTCTAGAAATACATTAAAAAAATACAAAAAACTAAACAAGGTGATCAAAAATACTTCAGATAAGTTGAAAAGAATTAATAGGGTTAACATTAAGAAACTATTTAAGAATTCAAATTATGTTAGTTAGTTACGTTAAAATATACGTTTATTGTTGAAAAATTGTGATAGACTCACTCATTAAATCTCTATATTATACTTTGTCTGTCCACCCTTCTAGACAATAGACGTAAATATGTATTAATATATTGTAGACCGTTCATGTCTTTCGGGGTAGATAGAACCTCTATAAACATTATAAGCTATTTCGATGTATCTCTTTGGTCACTTATATAAAAAGTATATAAATCTTGATGAATTTTATTTAGAATCTTAGTAACAAGTTGCTAGCCACAAAAAATCTATACCTCAGTCCCTTATTCGCCTCCTACGACATGCCGGGAAGAGCAACAGCTAGTTAGCATTATTTTACTTCCACGTACTACACCAGTACGAAACTTACATATCACAACATAGTATAAAACAAAGTCGCTTTCTCTGTCCCTATGTCCCTTTGTATGCTTAAATCTTTGAAACTACGCAACGGATTTTAATGCGGTTTTTTTAATAGATAGAGTGATTTAAGAGGAAGGTTCATATGTATAATAACATCCATTAAATAGCCAGAAGTGCGCAGCCGAAACGGGTCGCTAGTACATGATATTTTTATGTTTATTTACTAGAAGACTTATTGCTATTCTCGCTACACAAACAGCTGATTAAAGTCATAAATAACGTCAACAGATGGCAGTGTACAAGCATCCTATCTTTATTTACTGCCAATATGTTAGGATTTACTCCTTATTCTTTCTCATGTTGTTACAATGTATACGTTGCTAGGCAACCGCTATTATTTTATTCAAATGCTATTCTAGAACTTTAGTAAAATGTAATCTGGTTGTTGATTATTCTTTTTCTAGTTGCTATCATGTCAAAGCACGGCAAAATGATGATGATGTGAATGATGATTACTTATCAAATATGTTAATTAGGCATTATTGTGCTTAGGCCCGATTGCATCAATAGACCACACAAAAATAAATCTAGATGTCGGTAATGTCTTTAATAGTATTGAATTAATTAGTTTAATTTCGAATATATAGTGTTATTCATTTTAATTTTAACCGAAATTTCCTAACCTATACACTGAAATACTTTTTCTATCAAGATGCTTTGCATCTTTATAGCTTCCACTATTTTCGTTATTTTTTATTTGTTTAAGTATTGATATGTTGTTCATTATAAAATACTAGATTCAGAGAGTGTAAAGTACAGAATATAAATCAAATGTTTTAACCTATGATGCAAGCAAAGTTGCTTGGAAAAAAAGTGCTATTTCAACTATGTTAAATTTATTCATACCTTAAAATTAAAGTTTATATACAATAGATATTATAAGAATAATTGCATATCCTAATGAAATAGTCCTGCCCTCTATCATTGAAAAACATAATTTTTCTCTATGATCTTTTTTTTATCTCTATCTCATAATTTTTCAAACAAATCAGCACAGAAAGTGGTTAAATATACGTACATACATATTTTATATTCACGGTCTTTAATCGCTTATGAAGTAGACAGAAGCTCAGATACATTAAATACTCTTGGATATTGGGCTTGGGCTGCCATTAACGTTATCTAGAGCTAGAGCCCATCGTGCGATAGATTCCATTGACCTCTAATCTTTCAATTTTCTCCTAAGATATACGAGGCTAGGACAGTCCATATATATATATATATATATATATATTACAAATATATTATATTATGCACGTACAACATTAGGATTATTTCACTCCATCACATAACGCATTTACGACCGTTATCACGTTTTGGGTGCACAGAAACTTTGAAGGATTAAAATTATTGTTTACTGAACATAACAAACGATGTTGTAATAATATTTCTTTACCATACTGGTTACTACTGTATCACTCAAAAGAGATACCATATATGTATTTACATATTACGACACATTAATAAAATAATATATTATGTATAGATAAATTCCCCTTCCGTTATTCCAAACTAGCTGCCGTTCTTCCCGGCCTGTCGTAGGAGGCGACTTAGAGGTATATGGACTGGAATTAGGAGATGGCCTAGCAACCAGTCACCAATGGTCCATGATATCACAACCCCAATATTCACGCTATAAAGTGATCTAGGAGATTTTATCAAGGTCCCGATTAAAGAACATGAATGTATATTAATGTATTTGTATGTAAAAAAAACTCCATAAGACAAAGTTCCAGACATTTAGTCGCTCCGTAAACTGTTTACCTATATATATATAACACACGTTTGTATACAGAAGTATAGGCAGAGATGACACAGATTCTCGCTACACACATCACATAGCCGATACGTCAGAATTAAGCCCGTGTCAAGCTTCTTAATGCAACTTTAGTAAGCTTATCACAACGTATGGGATGGGCGCGGGCCATTAACCCCGACAAGCGACGCAGAGCCATGTTTCATTCGCTGGCTACGACCCAGACTGGCGAATGCAATTTCGTAGCCACACCGCGATTTATGAGGCCGATCGCCGAGGTAAACAGTTTACGGAGCGACTAAATGTCTGGAGTTTTGTCTTATGGAGCTTTTTTTACATACAAATACATAAGGGAAGGTTGCGGTTTGAAAGAAGATGTAGTGACCAAGATTGAAAAGAGCATGCTTCGATGGTTTGGACATGTTATGCGGATGAATTATAGCAGATTGACAAAAGGAATATATATGAGTGAAGTGGAAGGGCGGTTACGTAGGGACATATAACAGTCAGATAGACGCTATATTAAAAAAGGTGACGTTAGGAGTACCTATAACCGCCGAGAGTGTATGAGAGGATGTATGAATGTCAATGAAGCGAAAGTGGTTTGTCAGGATCGGGACAAATGGGGATCCGTGATCTCTACCTACCCCTCTACAGGGAATCAGGCGTGATTTGTATGTATGTATGTATATGTACAAATACCTTAATATACATATAAAGATTCACGTTCTTTAATCCTTTTTGGGGTGTACAAAACCTCGGGACCTTGATCTCGTAAGTCACTTTATAGCGTGAATATTGGAGTTGTGATGTCATGGACCATTGGTGACGGGTTGCTAGGTCATCGCCTAATTTCAGTCTATATACCCAAGTCCCTTAGTCGCCTTCTACGACAGGCCGGGAAGAACGGCAGTTAGTTTGTATTTTATTTATGTCACAGAAGGAGAATTTATCTATGATACATAATTTCTTAATTTATTAATCTCTTGTAACATGTAAATATATGGAAATATGTTTTTTATCAATTTTGTATCCCTTTTGAGTGATACAGTAGTAACCAGTATGGTAAAGAAATATTATTATAACATCGTTTATATTCGGTAAACAATAAGTTTAATCCTTCAAAGATTCTGTGCACCCAAAATGTGATGACGGTCGTAAATGTATTATGTGATGTATTGAAATAATCCTAATATTGTACGTGCAGTCGTCTATGGATTGTAAAAAAAGTCAGCAGCTCAGTGAAAGTAGAAAATACAAATATTTATTTTCGGCAGAATATTTAGTCAATTGTGATGCCAAACTGGCTACATATGTTCGCTTTGGGATAAGATTTGGATCCTCAACTGGAACGAACCGAAGAACAAATATGAGAAGAATTGGAGCTTCAACATCGTTTTTCTTCGGTTGTAGCGGCTGGGGGTGTTGGCATAACCATGGCGACGGAATAACAAGAAGTGCAAACGCCATCGCGAATTATAGAAATAAAAATAAATAAAAAAATATTGTACGTGCATAATATATATATATATATATGTATAGACCGTCCTAGCCTCGGGCGTAAAATAATTGCTAACTAACTACCATTCTTTCCGGCATATCGTAGGACGAGATTGAAAGACTAGGGGTCATTGGAATCTATTTCGCGATGGGCTAGAAACGTTAATGGCAGCCCAAGCCCAATATGAATATTCCAAGTACCCGAGAGTATTTAATGTGTCTGAGGTTCTGTCTACCTCAAAAGTGATTAAAGGCCGTGAATATAAAATATGTATGTACGTATATTTAACCACTTTCTGTGCTGATTTGTTTGAAAAATTATGAGATAGAGATAGAAAAAAGATCATAGAGAAAAATTATATTTTTCAATGATAGAGGGCAGGACTATTTCATTAGAATATGCAATTATTCTTGTAATATCTATTGTATATAAACTGTAATTTTATGGTATGAAATCGTTTAACATAGTTGAAATAGGACTTTTTTTCGAAGCAACTTTTCTTGCTTCATAGGTAAAAACATTTGATTTAAATTCTGTACTTTACACTCTCTGAATGTATTATTTTATAATGAACAGCATATCCATACAATACAATAAAAAATGCGAATAGTGGAAGCTACAAAGATGCAAAGCATCTTGATAGAAAAAGTATTTCAGTGTATAGGTTAGGAAATTTCGTTTTAAATTAAAATGAATAACACTATATATTCTAAATTAAACTAATTAATTCAATAGTATTAAAGGCATTACCGACATCTAGATTTATTTTTGTGTAATTTTTTTAACGTTGGTTAATGGAAGTGTGATTACGAAGGGATCATACAGAGATACCGTATCCGCCGCTCAAAGAAACAATAATCATCAGGGTGATGTTAGAAATAGCTACCAGGCTCGAATATTGTAGGTATTGACTTGCATTATGTTCCATAGTAAAAATAATATATGTACAATTTGTAGTATCTATGTAGTGGTGTATGGATGTAAATACAGTAGTATTGAAATAATTAGTAATTGAATATTCAAGATAGGTATATATACTATACATAGATATATAATATATTATACGAAATTTCTACCAACTCAAACGTGACCTATACGTTCAAAATAAGGCTAATAACAATTCAATTTGTTACTATTCTTTTCTATTAAATTTCAAACTGAACTCCCATTCATCAAAGTCAAAAGTTCAATGCAACATCATATTGGAGTAATGGAAAATTGCTGTTTCTTACAAGATGCTTATTGATTATTATTCTGAAGAATATATGGTATGGTAAGTTATGAGATAGACTAGGACGCAAAAAGGCGAACTAGCGGTTTTTTGTCTCAGTGTTTTGTACTAGAGGACTAGGTTTTTTGTCTCAGTGTTTTGTACTAGAGGACTAAGGTTATAAGTGGGTAAATAAATGTGCTTTTAAGCATATCGAGAACGCTGAAATGTCTACCAAAGGAGTCTAATCATATTTAAAAGTTTAAAGGTAGGCTTTTGGGTAATTTTAAAAAACCCCAAGAGAAGGACTGATCAGGTTATAAACCAGCTGGAGTGACCATGAGTGCAATGAGGCTAGGACGACCGGCATCAATGAAATGAATGAATGAATGAATGAAAATCTTTTTATTCAATATAAGGATCATAAAATCATTTATTGAACGTAAAAAAAAAACATTTTTTATAAAAACAAATTGTGATGGAAGAGCATAGTCCAGCATTGCCAGAGGAGTCACGATCCTCGGTCATTAGGGATCCACTAGAGAGAGAGATTGTAGTGGGTGACGGGTCTATAACCACGAACTAAATATAAAGAGGGCCCGGCGTAAGGAGCGGTCCCCGTTACGCGGTGCGGAGTCCAAATGGCGTGTTTAAATTGGTGCGGAGTCTAAAAATGTGTAGTAGAAAGAAGGTACCTGATTTGATTGGCCGATGCCGTGTTTTGATTGGTTGTAATATCTCCCCTCCACCTCTCGTACCTCCTTTCACCCCGCGTAATGCTAGTTTTCATACAAATATTGCGTAAGATCACTCCTCTTATTAATAACTCCATGTGTGTAACAAATAGTTTAGTTTAGCAAAAAGTGACCGAGTAGTTTGTATGATTAAGCCGAAATGTATAGATATACTCGAGATGCGTTTTAATATACATATATTATTTCAGAATCGAAGAACACGAACGGTTCTGATTTTGTGAATTGTTTTTATTCAATGAATTAGTTAAAACTATGATGATTATTCAGTGTAAAAATTTTCTTTTGTATATTAGCTATTGTACTATAATATTTGGATTGGAGATATGTAGGATTAAAAAACTAATTAAAAAATAATGAGAGAGCATTGAAAAAAACTTCAACTTTACTTGATGTATATGCATATGTATATACCTGTAAAATTAGGTAAATGAAGATCCGTCTCTGTTTTTAGATTTGTAGATATGTAAATGACAATAGATTTCTACTTATTGTTACATTGGAGGCTCTTGGTAAAGGCAATATTAATCATGTAAACAAATAAAGATTATCTTATGCGTTCACTGAGTGAATGCGTACTTGTCTTCTACAAATGTTGCGAAATGACTTCACAAAAAATAGTCATAGTTATCAGTAACATCACCTAAAAAAATATTTATGAACGTATCACTACACAGTATAAAACAAAGTCGCTTTCTCTGTCCTTATGTCCCTTTGTATGCTTAAATCTTAGAAACTACGCAACGGGTTTTAATGCGGTTTTTTTTAATAGATAGAGTGATTCAAGGGGAAAGTTTATATGTATAATAACATCCATTAAATAGCCAGAAGTTTGAAGCTGGAGCGGGTCGCTAGTTAAATTATAATTTGTTGAATCGGAATGAAAATTATGTAATTTAATTTAATTGTATTGAAACAAATTATAATCAACACGTGCTCTGCAAACCGTATTCAATGACGTCAATAACATGAACTCATAACACATTAGAATTGTTTTAGTTGAAACAATGGAAACTCGTGACACTACGTGGGGACAACTTAAGTGGAAACTGTCACCTTGGAGACACCAAGGAGTTTGTGCAGCGCAGAAACTCTTTGTAACATAAATCAATACGAATGTCACAATAAATCCTTTTTAGAACTCAAGTAGTTTGGACATAAATAGAATGATAATTATGAATGATGACAACTATTTTAGCATGAGTATTGAATCATTTAAAAGGTTATCATATAATACTAATTTAGAATTATTTACGTGAACCTACGAACACCGAAAATTTATGTATTGTATACAAAAGTACAGTATATGTAAAAAACCTTTTTTTTTTCAATGAGCTATATTTTTAGTAAACATTCGTGACGTTATCATGTCACCACAACCCAAGACCAATTAGACGTGATAAGGCTTTTTCTACTTATGCAATCGAAGGAACAAACATTAACAAGATTATCTATAAACACCTGGCCAATATTTAGCAAACCTAGATTTCCTTTCTGAAACCACAATTGACGACCTCCGTGGCACGATCGGTAAGTCGCCTGAACGCTAATCGTGAGGCCGAGTTAAGAACTACGCTTTTCTTCTACTTTCCAATCTGGTCGGTGATTATAAATGCTATATATGTATTTATCTATATAATAAGTATATATTTCTTTTAAAAAAACACGTCGACTAGTACCCTTAACACAAGTCTTAAATGTACTTAACAAGGGGCTTCAATTGATGTAATATTGTCCTACAATACATTATTATTACAATCGCAATTCCTCGTAACCACAAATAGCAATTACGAAGCTATAGTCTTAAGTCTAAACCTAGAAAATTATGAAACAATTGCAGGGTAGGCCTAGTGTTTATAGCAAATTGGCATTGCGTGACCTTAGGCTAATTTAAAGGTAATAACTCTATTACGGTATACCTAAGGGACGTTTTGATTTATTTATGAGCTTATTGCATGGTAGAGACATTATTTGTTCGTTTGGTCTAGAATATAATGGAATAATACCTATTTGATTTAAAATGAAGAGCGTAATATTGTCTTCAAAACCTACCAGTTCCCTGAACAGCTAATAGTTAGTGCTTGTAAATGGCGACATGGCTTGCCACCCGTCACATTGAGTACTAACTATCTTGCCATAGAATAACTGATTGCGACGCGATTGCGGCGATGGTTACTTGAACCTCTGACTACTTCGCATGTGTTAATGGTCATGAACGCCTTTTTGTCCTTTGTATATACGTTCGTGAATATATCACGTGGATATGACAATTTAGTCAATTAAACCACTGCTCATTTATTACCAATCAATTTTATTCGGAGGCATGCAATGCTACTAATTGGTTTGTTTGTTCGCGTTTTACGCTCATTACCATACAAATTCACTGTCAATATTGAACAGTTTGCTCAAATGCCTACAAATGAGCAATATTTATTGGTATAACTCGATATATTAATGCCGTGGGAGGCAACTAAGGGACTCCATTTATGGACGACAAGCTTTGATGTATTTTACCAACATTGTAAACGAGAATATTTTTTTCCTCGGAAAAAATAACAACAACATACTCATTAGTAAATACACGAATAAGGCTTGTTTGATATTATTTATTATATTATTATTGAACTGATATTATTTATTATACGACTTAATTCGACGTAGCTCAGTTGTTTTGGACTCGACTCTGTATCAGTGGGTACAGGGTTCAAATCCCACTTGAGCATCAACCCGTGGGTTCGAGGTGGCACTACCTTCGCAATTTCTGAGATGGAAAATCGAACCTCTGACTACCCCGCAAGGGTTAATGGTTGTATACGCATTTGTCTTTTCGTCTATTATTTATTATAAAGGTTATTTTTAACACCCTATGAACCAAGGAGTATGCATTCGGTTACCTATAATATAGCATCCCCAATATTCATGCTAAACAGTGACCTAGGAGATGTATTTCAGCGCTTCTGTCCACCCCGATAGAGAATAAAGGACGTGAAGGTATGAATGTACCTTTTAATCACTATGATATAAATACTACAGTTTTAATATAACTTTTCTGTAGAAATACGGGCGTAACGTATGCATTTATATGTGTGTATGTTTAGTACCCTTTTACGGCACGGTAATATACGTGTATTTCAATTCTTTTTTCAGTTATTGTTTTTTTCTTTTCTGTATTTGTCTTTATTTACAACATATTTAAATTATTATAACAATAATTATGAAATTAATTTAAAAAAACTATTATTTACAAAAAAAAAACAACTTTAAAGGAAAAATACCCGCTTTAGTTCTTCGCTGTCGGAGAAAGGCACGGTATTAGAGATCCCGCCAGATAAGGTGGCAGTTGGAGGCGTCGCCACAGTCGCGTAATTCAGTGTTACCAGTAAACACGCCAAAACTAGCACTCACTGTGCCATACGGCTCGATACATTATAGGTTTCATTTGTAACGGTCTTTGGTTGCAGAGCTATAAACTCAAATAAAACAAATTAATATATCAAAGTCAAAATATGTTTATTAAACTATTTCAAACATGATTAATAATTAACGGGACTTATCCTTCTTATTATATATTACATACATTATGTGTTCCTTCACTCTGTCCGCAATAGACCGTTTAGTGTGTTCGACGTAGGATTTCCCACAGCTGCAATCAATCTTATACACACCCTTATATCTTATATCATGAGTATAAATCGCGAATCTCTTAAAACTATTATTTCAAACATGGCACTGAGCATTGTCTTTACATATTTTTTACCGAGGTTAGATCAGCGGAGACCCTAGCTTGGAGAAGAACTAACAAGAAACTCCGGAAATCAATTTATTATAATCACCCTTAACAAACATAAAAATTACAAAGAGTGGGCAAAAAACACAACGCTGGTAATACTAAATTTACCTTTCATACAAAATAACACGCAATGGCGGTAACGTCAAATTTAGTTCCAAGTTTGGCTACTGCCACCTTATGTGGCGGGATCTCTAGTATTCTTCCCTTGTTTACTTATTTTCGTCCACCTTTCTTTAAAAACATAATATAAAAGTACCAAATTCTGATTCATGCATACAACAAAGTACGTAATATCGCTTACGTCATACAAGAAATGTATTCCATTAAAATGTCAAACTTTTGACCATTAATCATGTTTCGTTTCTCAACTTCGCAAAGCTTGAATCTGCTTACTAATCCTTCTTTGTACTGGTCCGTGCTAGCTAGGGACAAACAAAACATAGACAAATGCGTTCACGACCATTAATCCTTACGGGGTAGTCAGAGGTCAGGTGTCCATCCGCAATTGCGAATTTAGTAATTCTATGGTCACCTCGAACTTACGTGTGACCAGATAGTCTAGGATAAAATTAACCAGTTGTTTTTTTTACCACCGACATGAGAGTAAGGTAAGGTTAACAACAACTTCATTATTTAGGTATCGTTAATAATTGTCAAATATATTTTTCGTGATATTTATTAAATAAGTTGGCGATCGTCGTGAAAAACGCATATAAATTTTATTCTGTAGTACATGCCACAGCCAGGGCGCGAATAAGAAGTTTAAAGGAAAGAAAACTAACTGTCCTTTTTCAAAGTATCCTGAATATTATATATATTTGAAACACTCTATCAAATAAGAAATACCAAAAACATATTTTATGATGATCAGATAATCGTGACGATGAAGCGTGACGTTCCTGTAACCGCCGAGTGTAGGAGGAGGTTTGAGGAGGTGTATCAGTGTCAATGAAGCGAAAATAGAATTTTCAGGATACAGACGAATTCCGTGAATTCTTCCAACCCCTCTACAGGGATTCGGGCGTGATGTCTACTTGATGTATGTTAAAGGTACTAATCAACATATACCTATTATAGAAAGATAAATACATACTTAGCATAAACTCAACAACCAGATCATCGAACATGTATTTAATAATAAATATTAGTGTCTTTCAAATTAGGATTCAAATATTTATATTTGAGTATATTCTATCAATGTGCATAAGGAACTATAGAAGTCAATGAAGTGATTTGTTAGTATCACCGTAGTACTACGGTGAGGAGAAATATCGTGAGGAAACTTAGGTAATAGTTAGTGCTTGTAAATGGCAACATGGCTTACCACCTGGCACATTGAGTACTAACTATCTGGTTAACACGTGGGTTCGAGGTGTCCATAGAATTACTACCTTTGCAACTGCGGAGATGGACACCTGAACCTCTGACCCCCAAGGTTTAATGGTCGTGAACGCATTTGTCTTGTCTTTTGTCTTTGATTTGTTAGTATGGATATCCGTGATATCTGCCTACCCCTCTACAGGGAATGAGGCGTAATGTATGTACATTCTATCAAAGCTCTAGACTAGGTATAGTGGATCCATGTCAGGTGTAACTCAATTATCGGCAGTCGCGTGGCATGAATATTTATCGGCGAATTTCCACGGTGGCAGCCATCTTTAAAATTTGGCGTAATTGCATAGCGGCGCCCCGGAAAACGAAGTGTTACTTTTTTAACAAGTTCTCTTTTTTACATACATACAGGTAGTTTTTTATACATGTCACGGCTAAACATACATATAGGTGATATTCTTTTATACATTTCAGGGCTATTGCTTGTTTTTATTGAAGGGTACGGGAGTCGTTAATGTTGAAGTGTAAGGAGTCTAAAATTGTATAATTATATAAACAGATAAAACCAATTTTTAAAATAACAAACGCTTTCAAGATCATAAATAACCTTTGAATGATAGTCAGGGGTTCAGGTGACCATCTCCTAAATTGCGGAGGTAGTATCTATGACCACCTTGAACCCACGTGTTGACCAGATAGTCAGTCCTCAATGTGATCACGATGTTTTACCTCACCGTATTATTCGCCGTAAATCGAAAACGTCTTTTTTATTACAAAAATGCACATAGACAATCAAAAAACTTCACTTCCATTGGTATCTACACACTTCGAGGTTTGAATCCTCTACCCACTGTTACAAAGAAGACGCCGAAACAACTGAGTCACGTGGAATATCACCAGATAATTTGTCATAGCTTGTGAAGCTACTGATACTGATTAATCATAATACCTATTTTTCAATCATCTCAATACGTTGCAATACCGATGATTTTCAACATACATTACTCTAAGACAGAGATACTAGGGGCAGATAGTACCTAGACTCGCTTTGTGTGTATGAGGTGTGTGAAAAGAAGTGGAAATGGTTTGTTAGTATCATAACAGTTGGGATCAGTGATCTCTGCCTACCCCGTACAGGTAATCGGGCGGGAGGTATATATGAGTAGATAGAATCTTTAGAGCGATGGGTCTTTAACTAATAGTATTGTATATTTATGTAGTATACAAGAGTTATGTTAATGTGACCGAGAAGATATTTATTTCTATTATGACGGATTATCTGGTTAACTCGAGGGTTCAAGACAGGCATAGAATTACTACTTCCGCAATATCGAGAAGAATACTTAAACATCCTGCTTGTTAATGGTCGTAAAAGTATTAGTATTTTTTACTATGAATTTATTTCCACTAAAAAGGACAGCCTTTAACAAAGCATAACGTATGAAACAATGGAAAAATCTAATTAGCATATAAATCTGCTATAAATTCAGCACTGAAGCTTAAAATAATAGAGCTCATAATGGCATACATAATTTATGAGTCACCGTACAATAATGTATGTAAATAACTGCACCGCCGAGATATGGTCGCATGCAATAATAACACCTATTGTTTTATCAAGGGACAGACTTTATTTTAACATATATTTTATAAATATACTAGTGACCCGCTCCAACTTTGCAAGGGTATAAAATATATAGCCCACTCCACTATTTTATGGATGTTATTATACATATAAACCTTCCTCTTGAATCACTAATTCTATTAAAGTTGTTGCGTAGTTTCAAAGATTTAAGCATACAAATGGACACAGGGACAAAGAAAGCGACTTTGTTTTATACTATGTAGTGATTGTTATTATGTCAAGGGCCCAAACCTACTAGTGCCTTTTAGCTCAATCGTAGTTTAATATCATTTCAGTATTAATGTAAAGTTGGTAGTGGTTCAATATAATTTAGTGGATAAGCAAAAGTATCAAATTTCATCATTCATGACAGCCAAAGTGCCAATATTAAAAAAAAGACAAACGTATTCACGGCCATTAACCCTTTCGGGGTAGTCAGAGGTTCAGGTGTTCGTCTCCGCAATTGCGAAGATAGTAATTCTATAGCCACCTCAAACCCACGTGTTGACCAGATAGTCAGTACTCAATGTGACTGGTGGTAAGCCATGTCGCCATGTACAAAAGTGTATATATAAGTGCCATTATACTCCTTTAAAATAGCGAAATGTATATATTTTGCTATTCCACGAACACCTCCACAATGTTACTTGAACGTTTGTTTTACTTGAACCCCTGGTAGGATGCTGATTATATATAAGGAGTTCAAATTGTATTCGACTTGGCCACCGGACACTAGAGCCTCTGAATACCCTGTACGGGATAACGGTCAATATGTTTGTTATGTTGCAGACTAATTCATCCATATTATTTTATAATAATAATAATATTTGGACACTATTACAGCAATTGAACTAGCCCCTTGGAGAGTACATTTAAGATTTGTGTTAAGGATACTAGTCAACGTATCTTAAAGAAATGTATACATATATATATATATATATATATATATATATATATATATATATATATATATATATATATATATATATATATATATATATATATATATATATATATATATATATATATATATATATAGATAAATACATATATAGTATATATAATCAACGACTAGATTGGAAAGCATTAGAAAAACGTAGTTCTTAACTCTGCCTCCACCGGGAATCGAACCCGGAACCTCACGATTGGCGTTCAGGTGTCTTACCGATCGCGCCATGGAGCTCGTTAAAACTATTGTATTATTGTAGACTTGTGGAAAGTCTTAGATAGTGTAAATCACTGATTATGTTACGTTAAGACCGAATGCTGATAATGAATTTTGAATTCCCGTGTTATTCTCGGCCACAATGCTAACTAGCTGATGTCCTGGCATGTAATAATATAATAATACGTACGCATTCACGACCATTAACCCTTACGGGGTAGTCAGAGGTTCAGGTGTCCATCTTCGCAATTGCGAAGGTAGTAATTCTATGGCCACCTCGAACCCACTTATTAACCAGATAGTCAGTACTCAATGTGACAGGTGGTAAGCCATGTCGCCATTTATAAGCACTAACTATTACCTGCTCTGGGAACAGGTAGGTTTCCTCACGATGTTTTCCCTCGCCGTAGTATTCGACGCATTTCGTAAATGTATTTTTATTACGAAAATATACAAAGAAATTCATTAAACTTCATTTCCATTGGAAAATGCTCAAGCGGGATTTGAACCCTGTACCCTCGATACAGAGTCAAGCCCCAAACAACTGAGCTACGTCGAACACTATAATAATGTCCAGACATTATTACAATAGTGTCCAATATACAACACACCAGTACAACATTGTTGGGAACACCATTTCCTTACGTAATATCCTTAAGACGCGCTCTCGGAAACATGAACCACTTGGCAATGCAATAAGTTTGGTCTCACAATTTCTCCTCTGAATAGCATTGTATATCTGATTCGCTAAAGCCGCGGTTACGCGCACTTGAACATGAGTTAAATTATTAGATTTAAAAAAAGTATTACTTGGGCACTCTCTCTGTTGGCAGTGATTGGGCTCAAATATTATTACTATTAATTTATTTATAAATAATTTAGTTTCACAGGTAAGTTTATAGACAAACGCATTCACGATCATTAACCCTTGCGGGGTAGTCAGAGGTTCAGGTTTCCATCTCTGCAATAGCGAAGGTAGTAATTCTATGGACACCTCGGACCCTCGTGTTGTTGTTAGTTTATATTCATGGAACACAGTTTGTTAATAAAAAATATAATAACTTTAAAAAGAAATGTACGGTTATGTAGGTGTCGTACATACATACATACACATTACGCGTGATTCCCTGTAGAGGGGTAGGCAGAGATCACGGATCCCCATTTGTCCATATCGTACATATGAGGAAAAAAGGTGATGTTATTAGAAACTGTACAATTGTCGAGATGTATGAAGTGTTTCTATCGTGTAACAGTTTTTCTAATCTACTGACTTTGTTGACAAACCATAGACGACTATATACGTTTTTATTTAGACTTTAATTCAAGTTTCTGACTACCCCGCCATAATAAAAAAGGGAGTGTGTATACACAAGTCGTGTAGCGTATGTTGTCCATGTTAAATTAATATTACTACTAGGAATAAAGAAAAAACACAGAAGTATTGCTAAAAAATTAAAGCGCGAACGTGCACAAACTCAGTGTAATTGTTAATAGGTATCTTACTAATCTATTGAAACTAGGGTATGAAAATAAATAAAATATTAAAAATAAATATATATAAATATTAAAAATAAATATTAAACTTAAAATAATATAAAAATAAATATTAAACCTTATTTTACACTTCAAAAACACGTCTCCTGTAACCGTGGCTTATCCTGCATCGCATAGAGTGACATGACACGGGTTGAATTTGCATGTTTCTCGTGCTCGCAAAGATTTATCTTGAAAGACGTGCAGTCATTTTATTGTTACGACCTACACGCTATGTAGGGCAGACAGAATTTCCGTTGTATCGAGCTGTAAACCGTATATGCATAAGTAACCTCACGTTGACTTTTCAGAAGGGTATGAAGTGATCTACCTCATCCCATGTCTTCATACATACTCGTTAGTTATAGGTACGTATAACATCTTTTTCAGTACGCCATTTATTTGATCAATTCAATTATTATATTATATTACTTATTGAAACTATAATAAACAGACTGTTTAGTTTCATTATAAGATCTCATATGTTATTAACAAAGAATACTTGTTTCAGGTTTCTAACCCATCGCTTTTTAACCATATCCCTTCAATCGTCCCTCATAAAACGGTAAACAGAAACCTTATAACATAACTAAAGTCAATACAAACCAAGCTAAGAATATTTCATAAGAATATTTCTCCCGCTGTAATATAAATCTTGTTATTTATAAGTTTCCTACAAGATAACCCAGTTTATGTGGCCACCCATCACAGCCAAGTTTTCAATACAGCACCACGTCAACCCATACTTCATGCTACTCGGTAGGAACAGAGTTTAGTAAATCATACCCTTAGAAGATTAAAATGTTACACCTGTAAAGGATGTTACAATACCAACTGTAGATTATAGTTTTAAGAGATTCGCGATTTATACTCATGATTAATAATTATTAGCGGGACTTATCGCGTAAGTTTATATATAATAAAATTACCTTTTATTAACCCGACGTTTCGGCTACGTACTACGTTGCAGTAGCCATGGTCACGGGCAGACTGACGATTTATGTTTAACGATTCATGTTTCTTCGCCTCCATCGCAGTGTTCTGTCAGATTCTTCTCCGACTACCATCACTGCAACGTTTTTACCAACTGTAGAGTTTTAATAAGTAAGTGTCTCTACCACTGTCTGTCAGTTTTGATTTTCAATGTACTGTACTTGTACTTAGATTGAATAAAAATATTTCACTGTGACAGTGTCATAGGTTTAATATAAATCGTATATTGAATAGTTAACTAATATAGACATATAACAGTCAGATAGACGCTATATTGAAAAAAGGTGACGTTAGGAGTACCTATAACCGCCGAGAGTGTATGAGAGGATGTATGAATATCAATGAAGCGAAAGTGGTCTGTCAGGATCGGGACAAATAGGGATCTCTGCCTACCCCTCTACAGGGAATCAGGCGTGATGTGTATGTATGTATATATAAATAGTTACTAGCAGTTATAATAGGAATTAGTCAGGTATTAGATGTAGTTGGAATTTAAATTAATACAAGCTATATATACACTAAATTAAATTGTATATACATACATATATATTCTTTATTAATGTAAAGTTTAATGTAACTTTATTGTATCTAAAGTTCAAACCAACAAGCATTAGTAAATAAAGGTTTATATTGTAACGTGTGTATATTAATATATTAAATATAACATTTACGCACATATTTGTATATAAAAAACTCTTGCATCTCATATCTCTTCGGACTATAATACTATTTATTAGTCAATCAATCATTCAGCCTATAGCAGTCTACTGCTGAACACAGGCAAATCAGTTGGTAGACAAGTTGCTATAGGAATGTATTTGATATGTAATATTTACGACAGGTAGATAACTCGTGGCCATTTACCCACAGTCCCGTACTCAACTCATACATCAGAAGATTATCTTGTTCTTTACCAACAGCATTGTCAGTCATTGCTTGTCAGTTATTTGTTATTTGGGTTCGATTCCCGATGGAGGCAGAGTTAAGAACTACGCTTTTCTACTACTTTCTAGTCTGGTCGTTGATTATATATGCTATGTATGTATTTATCTATACATATATAATATGTATATATTTCTTAAATATACGTTGACTAGTATCCTTAACACAAGTCTTAAATGAACTTACCAAGGGGCTAGTTCAATTGGTGGTTTACGTCCCAGACTTTTTCACTTGTCCCGTCCTGTATTCAAGTACAGAGCTGACTCCGAAAAGCCAGTAGGAAACTATAATCATAAATCAAGTAGAGCTATCGCGTTCCCGCGAGTTGTTGGGCTGTTTTTTGACCATTTTGAGGGATTAACATGACTTTTTAAGACCTCTACTCGGTCTGTAACTAATGGAAACTAGCATTGTAATATTTGCTTTTGTAATACACTGCAGCGTAGACCAAAAATATAGCTAGTCGTACAGTAAATGCTAGGTTTGTGTAGAGACTTTTATTGTTATTTTCTTCTACAATTCAGTGTTTTTGGTGTGCTTTTTGTGTTTACGCATTCACGACCATTAACCCTTGCGGGGTAGTCAGAGGTTCAGGTTTAATTTTACGCAATCGCGCAAGTAGGTTCTATGGCCACCTCGACTACACGTGTTGACCAGATAGTCAGTACTCAATGTGGCAGGTGGTAAGCCATGTCGCCATTTACAAGCATTATTATCTGTTCGGGGAACAGGTAAGTTTCCTCGCAATGTTGTTTCTCACTATACAGGGTGGCGCATTCAAAACGGTCAGTATGGGAAAGTCTGAAACTATAAGAGATACGAAGATTTGTTCTTAGGAAACATGTCACCGATTTTGACAAAAAGAAAAACTGCATTCATACTTTCTTTGAAAAAACAACTGTATCCAGTACGGGAATCGAACCCGGTTGCTTTGAAAACATAAATTGGCACTTTTCACTTTTTCTTTTTAAATATCGATTGTGTAAGTCTTAAGCTGTAAATGTCTCAATGAAACATGGTGTCGAAAATGAATAAAATGCATTGTTTTGGCATACTTTAGTTTATCATAGTAGTTTACATACACCGTAACAATATTCAACAGACATGTAAAATTGTCACTATTGCTGTTTGTAGTTTTGTACTTCCCTACTTGTTACACCATATCATGTGGCATTAGCATTGCATTAATCCTTTAAGGAGATTTTGTTATCTACAGTCATCAAAACCTAACAATCTATTGTAAAGTCCACTTAAAGTTACGTGTTAAAGTTACATATTAGAAAATTTCTTGTGGGATTACGTTAAGGATGAATTTTACAAAACAAGCTATGACACCATTGAAGACCTAAAAGTAGCAATAAAGTCAATTGTAACGCAAATTCACCACATGAAAATACAATATAAAATAATAGTAAGATCGTTACCTAAACGTGTTGAATATTGTATTGAAAACAAAACGGTGGTCAATTAGAAAACCGACTATCATAAACTAAAGTATGCCAAAACAATGCATTTTATTCATTTTCGACACCATGTTTTATAGAGACATTTACAGCTTAAGACCTACACAATCGATATTTAAAAAGAAAAAGTGAAAAGGGCCAATTTATTTTTTCAAAGCTACCAGGTTCGATTCCCGTACTGGATACAGTTGTTTTTTTCTAATAAATTATGAATGCAGTTTTTCTTTTTATCAAAATCGGTGACATGGTTCCTAAGAAGAAATCTTCGTATCTCTTATAGTTTCAGACTTTCCCATACTGACCGTTTTGAATGCGCCACCCTGTATAGTATATTTTTTTTGCTTTGCTATTGGTACACGTAATCTACATAAAGTTCGTTTCACATAAACGCAATTTACAGTTCTTTTCAGAATCATGTGTAAAATATGTTATGTTATAGCAGTTTATTATTATTATTTAGTATAGGTATCTGCAAAAAGTTCATCGGAAGGAAGTGATGACGATAGTTATTAAGATTATAAGAAATTTATAATAATTTTTCAATCCTAGTGCATAATATATATTCGGGTCGCCAATTATATTTATACTTTGTAATAGTATACTATGTTTAGTTTTTCTTTATGTAAATATCACTAAACGCAAATGAAAATTTTAATCTTAAATATATTTTTTTATTTAACATGTAAATGATTGAACTATTCAATATGAACGAACCTCAACATTTTCAAAACAAAACACAGGCGTTAGCTCAACTTCTAGCATAGCCCATCTCACTCTGTCAATATCGGAAATGTGCGACAGACATACTCAGTACACGTTTGTTAAAAAAACAGACTATATTCGGTGCAATTCGCAAATGAATTTTTCTTTGTTCGTTTATATATGTTTTTGGTTATTTTAACTACATTGTTTTTCTACTAATTCCTGTTACTGGAAGCTTTGTGTGGGTAGTCATTATTCGAGGAAAATTAATCAATAAACTGTTTTCAAATTTGTTTGCTTGTAAACAAATTTTGTGTTGTTTACTTAAATGTGTTATAATTAAATTTTGTTTCATTTTGGATTGTTTTAGTTATTAAATATCCTAATACTTACATGTAGCCAACATTGGTCGGTAAAACGTTTTCCTAAAATTAATTTCGAAATACTTTATGATCAGAAATGTTGATGAAGTAAGAATATAATTAATTTTATTCCAATTACAAAGCACCTGGCAACATTCAAGGAACCAAAATAAAGAAGCCTTCAGCTTAATACAGCAACATAATCAATCATTTAGCGAGGCTAAAAGACTGGCAATTAACTAATTACTCACACAGGGTGGCTAATTTATTTCCCCCAGATCTCCGAGTAGCAAGCGTCTGATCAGAATTAAAACGTCTGCATTTCCTTAGCTTTTCACCTTAATTGGTAACGTTTTTCGCTACCAATGGATTTCTTTTCAACCTTTTCTCTTCAATTTGTAAGTAATGATCATTTCTATAGTAAACGTACATACGAGTTTTTTATTTCGGTTGAGTCTTAGAGAATAACATGTTTGTTCTATAACATTCATTATAACTATCGGGTACACTGGATTTTAAAGAAAAATGTTTTTCCCGTAACATTATTATTATAAATAATGAGCGTGTACAAGTAAAAATTAGGACTTGATTACAAGTTACTATCGCAGTGCCTATTAACTTTTACAAATGTAAAGAATAAAAGCCATTACGAAAAATTTTGCGGAGGAGTGCAATTTATTTATTTATATATCCAAATCCATTCATTCAATCGGGCATTCTACCTTATTTCATTCACTCATTCGTTTAAGACCATGCACAGTCAAGGGTTAACTCACTCAATAAATTCAATGAACGACACATCATTAAACTTTAATATGTAAACCTGCATGCATGTAAGTCCCAATAGAATCCGATTCAGGCGTGATCTGCGACGTGGAGACGTGGTTTTATGCGACGTCAGGCAGCGAGTTTTCAATCCCTTAGGCAAACAGACTCAATCAGATTTGCCTCACAATGGCTCCATTCAATCAATATTGACGTTCTCGAGAGAAATGTGGAATTCTTACGTTTGCGATGCTTAAAACTTTGCCAGCTGACGTGCGCGGAAAATGCAAGTCGGTTTCTCTTATCACGTTCATTCGAGAATACGATTGTTTAATTGAAACTTGATTGAATGGTTAGCTAAGTATGATATACATATTCATTCACGTCCTTTTAAGCTTTTCACGGTGTTTATAAATTGTAGAGACGATAATAATATCACTTTTTAAAGTGTATTTATTCAATCATTTTAAACATAACACACGCTACACGACTTGTGTATACACACTCCCTTTTTATTGTGGCGGTGTGGTCACAGGTTGAAGAAGTTTCACTAGATTGACTGCACCCAACGTGATAGGTTGTGAACCGTATCACTGTATATAGGCACTGGTTATTACCTATCCCGAGCCTATATACAAAAGTCAGTATAAAAAATACAAGTCAAGTCATTCCAACTATTATATAAGCCGTAGTAGCCAACTATTATATAAGCCGTATGGGGGTATACGATACGATTAATATATCTTCACTCCACACTATAAAACATAAATTGAAGATAATTGTCCTAATTGAATATAATGGTCATAATGTCTTAATGTCCATGAAAATCATTAGACATTACAATTTGCTTGTTCTGGAAAATGTCGGACGAAAAACATAAAATTCTAATTACACTTTGCTGATTCTCCAATATCTTAACTATACAACTTTTGTTTAATAATTTTATATTATAGCCTAATATATCTTGTAAAATATAATTTTAATAATTCAAGTGCGATAATGTTTCTGCAGTTGAAACATATATTGAATAACAGCTTGAAGAGATTTGCGATTTATACTTATGCGCGTATAAACTTACGCGATAAGTCCCGTTAGTTATTAATCATATATTTAATATATCATTAAATTTAATCAACTGAAGTATCGTGATTAGATTGACATGATTCAGATTTAGTTATAGTAAATTTACACAATTTCATACGTTTTAATGATCTAGCCCGTATCACCAATTTTATATATAAATATTATACTAAAGGCAAACGTAACAATATTATATCTCTTAAGCTTTATTCCGCCCGAATGTAATATTTAATATTTAGGACACTATTACACCAATTGAATTAGCCCTTTGGTAAATGCATTTAACACTTGTGTTAAGGGTACTAGTCAACATATAATTAAGAAATATATACCTAGCATATATAGACAAATACACATGTAGCATATATAATCAATAACTTAACTGGAAAGTAGAAAACAAGCGTAGTTCTTAACTCTGCCTCCACCGGGAATCGAACCCGGGACCTCACGATTAGCGTTCAGGTGCTCAACCAATCGCGCCACGGAGGTCGTCAAAAATGCGAAAGAAGGTCGTAAGTTCATGTATGTATGAGAATGAATACAATACTGACTTTACTTGCTAAATCCTATGTGCCTATTTCACATTTAGTAGAATCGGAACTTCTTCGCTAATTTCCCCAAAAAGAAATGGTAAGTTTTATCTTTTTTCCTTCTTGTACAGTCTGGCCACCCCAACGAGGGCCATGAGAAATTAATGACCAATTAGGCGAGGCTGTAATTAGATAATTACAAAAAGGTCGACGCAACCTCCTTGGTGCAAACTTTTTTCAACTTACAAAGCCGTAAAAAGAAAAGTAAAATGGTGACATTAGAAGTGCGTATAAATACAATAATTTTAGAAATTTATATACATACATTCGTATAAATTTTTATATATTTTATTTATACATTCACGTCTCTTTTTCCTTTCAGAGTGGACAAAAGCTCGGAGAAACGATATCTCCTAGGTCCCTTTAAAGATAATATTCATTCGATAGGGTTGCGATGTTATATGGAGTGACAGGTCGCTAGCCCATCGACCAATGGTTTACCCCTAGAACAAACGGCAGCTAGTTTTTTTACGGCCCAGACTAACTTGAAGACTGAATACCAGATAATATGTGTAGATAGTTATAATAGCTATTTCGTTCGTCTAATGTACCTTTTATATTGTAATTATTTTTTATATTTATATAAAAACAATGAATTAATATATTTATCTTTATGATACGGTATTAGTATTTTAAGGTAGGCTATAATAACTGAATAGATTTGGCAATTAAAAATAAATTTTAAAAGTTACTTAGAAATTTATTCAATGTATTTTTAATGTTCATAGTAACCGTTTTCCTAATCAAAAGCTGTACCTACATGTAACCCAAACTTACTTTAAATACAGCCGTATTCAAGAACCATATAAATATTATAAGAAGGCTTTTCCTTAAGCAACCTACTTTCGTTACCAAGCTATTCAAGGAATTTGCCTCATTCAAACAAAAATGTCTGCGAGAGCGTTTGGCACTTAAGGTGTCATAAATCGAATTTCCGTTGCCAGCATTGAAAATAAAAATAACGCTGTTGGCATTTGACATTTCACTGCGTAGCATAATTTGTTTCCCGCCAAATGTTTCCGTGTAATGTTTTTGTAATTTACGTTTAAAATAACTTCAATT
This sequence comes from Leucoptera coffeella, assembly GCA_030578115.1. Lineage (NCBI taxonomy): Eukaryota > Metazoa > Arthropoda > Insecta > Lepidoptera > Lyonetiidae > Leucoptera > Leucoptera coffeella. The sequence goes on along the minus strand of JAMBLF010000032.1, from coordinate 130,080 downwards.
AAGAGTATTTTTAGATTAATTATGTAATAATATTATATTACTATTAAATAACGAAATGTGGTCACTGAGAAGCATGTTAGAAGTGACATTGAAAGATAGAATTATAAAAAGTGTGATAAGGGAAGGTTGTGGTTTGAAAGAAGTTTGAAGTTTGTAGTGACTAAGATTGAAAAGGGCATGCTTCGATGGTTTGGACATTTTATGTGGATGAATGATAGCAGATTGACAAAAGGAATATGAGTGAAGTGGAAGGGCGGTTACGTAAGGGCCCAATAAGACATATAACAGTCACATAGACCCTATATTAAAAAGATGACGTTAGAAGTACCTTAACCGCCGAGTGTGTATGAGAAGATGCATAAGTATCAATGAGGCGAAAGTGGTCTCTCAGGATCGGGACAAATGAGGATGCGTGATCTCATGCGTGATGCCTACCCCTCTACAGGGAATCAGGCGTGATGTGTATATAACGAAATTTAATATTTTCGATTCTCGTTATACTGACTGATCAACGACGTATTGTATAAGAGGAAGTACATATAACCGACGAATATGTATGTGGAGATGTACAAAAGTAAATAAAGATTTTAAATAATCAATAAAATGAGGTTCGATTACATTTTAACTAACTTACCTACTCCGCAATTTTGTGAATCTGTGAAACTTGTCTAAAGTGTACCAACACAATGTATCATAAAGATACCATAGGTAAGGACAAATCAAATCGTATAAACTTTTAATCATTTTAATTTATTAAATACCTACTTACCAACATGGTTAATATACATACAGATAAAGAAAACCAAAATTACGAAGTTTTACAGTATGTATTTTATATAGTGCATGGTTCAACTTTAAAATCAAACTGTTTAATACAAACTATATACTAAATAAATAACAATACGTACAAGGCCCTATAAAAGAAGCCTAAACGATACGTCTAGCGCCATCTATATTATTTAAGCGTAAGCTTTTCAAATTCAACTCAGAAAAGTATCCATTGAGTTATTTACAGATGCCGCTACGTGTTATAATTTAACACATTTTGTTTATTCATTTCATTTTATTTAAATATTAAATGTTAGCAAGTAATCAATAAGTTATAAGGTTTTACTAGCTGCTGTTATGCATCCTATATTAATAGGAAACAAATCTCTTGGAATAATAGATTCATATCATTCAACGGAATGATGTATCATTATGATTGAGTTGTATGTTACGTATATTTAGGAATTATTATTATTAACTAACTTTATTAATACTCAATTCTCTTAGACCGTACAAATATGGACACTTAAGCCTGCAAATTACTTTTTTTAGTACCTCGAATTCCCCTGCTAGTCTGAAATGTACAAAAGAATGCAAACTAGCTGCCGTTCTTACCGGCGACTTGGAGATTAGAGATAGATGAAAAATATTGAGGCGTAGCACTGACACTAGTGTTGCATGTGTCATTAAAACCCAATATCTATGGCAAAAATGGCCTGGCTCATATTATATCGCCGCATTACTATCCACCTGAAATGAATTTAAGGACGTTAATGTACATGTATGTAGCTAGTAGTATTCAACTACCTTGCTAAGATACTTGAAAGACAACTACCCTGACAGACAATACCGTAAGTTATGTTAATATAACCTTTTTTTCACTACGCCATCTATTGTATAATAAAAAGCACTACATCCACTAAGTGAGCTAAGTGAGGTGTTTAACTTCCCTAGGAGTGCAATATCTTCTTTTCACTAGCGATAAATCCCGTTCACTTACATTTGAGTGATTAAGGCTACGTTAGCAGAAAACCTGCGACGGTGCCACTTCTTAATGGATAGAGGAACGGCGATTTATTGTTAGTCTGGGACTTAGCTTATGTAACTAACTGTACGTAACATACGCTTCACTCCTTTTGTAAACATTCCCTGTTTAGTGTGTCGGGGTAGTCAGAGGCTTGAGTGCCCATCTCCGAAATTTCGAAGGCATGTTAGGTATGCACCACTTGAAGCTCGCGTGTCACTAGATAAACTACACCCATTATGATAGGTAGTAAACCGTATTGGCGTATATAGGCACTGACTATACCTATCCCACTGGATAGGCAAGTTTCTCACAGTATTTTCCCTCGCCGTTAGCGACTGTAAATTATGGCCATAAATGAAACAGTTTTTTAATTCATATATGGGCACGTGTCAGAACTGAGATTCGAACTTAAAACTTCTAATAAGTTGTTAAAGGTCTTGCCTACTACGCTACAGTCACTTCATACATATACATATTATAACAGTACCTATATAAGTACGTAAACGTAGCTCGTGTTTAGACTACGGCCTTACCTGTATCTATGTTTTTTTTATTTGTTTAATATGCCATTCACCACTGATTATGTCGGCGAAAGTACAAACACTCATACCAAGGCGTTTGTACTTCTTGTTATTCCGTCGCCATGGTTATGCCAACGCCGCCAACCGCTACAACCCAAGAAAAACAAAGTTGAAGCTCCAATTCTTCTCTTCCTTGTTCTTCAGTTCGTTCCAGTTGGGGATCCAAATTTTATCCCAAAGCGAACATATTTAGCCAATTTGGCAGCACAACTCACTAAATATTCAGTCGAAAATCATTATTTATATTTTCAACTTTCACTGAGCTGCTGACTTTGTTGACAATCCATAGTGGACTATATATCCATGTTATTTATGTAAGATTTAGTACTTGTTTGAAAGTAAGACATACGTAGATATACGTATAGATAAGACAAACCCATTCACGACCATGAACACTTGAGGTATTCAGAGTTTCAGATGTCCATCTCTTCGGTATATTCTTTCATATCCTCGGTACTTTGATACATATAAAATTATTCAACCTCATTTTCATTGGTATTTCACGCCGAATTTGAACGTCGTACCCACTGTTATAGAGTCAAGCCCCAAACAAATGAGCTACAACGAATTCAATATTAATAAACGAGAATAGTGACCCCTACGTCACCCAAACAGGGACCCTTTCGGTAACGTACCAATTACAAGGTTTATAATAACAATCATTCATAATTGAAATACGTAATTATAAACTGAAATATAATTTTGGTGCAACAATGGCGTAATTACACTTTTACAATTTTTAAAGGAGAGCCGATTAAAGATTTGTATACGATGCATGGCATTTTGGGGAGACTCATTATAATCCGAATCATTTTAAAAGTAAGTTTGATTTGTGTTGTTTCTATTATTCGATGTTTCTCCGGGTGTAAATAGACTTTTCGAACATAATGACATAATAACTTTAATTTACAAAAAAATGTAATTACGACGTTGTTGCACCAAATGAGCGATATGACAGTCAGACAGACGGCATATTGAAAAAGGTTTCGTTAGAAGTTCCTATAACCGCCGACTGTGTATGAAAATGAGATCTCTTCCTACCCCTCTACAGGGAATCAGGCGTCATGTGTATGTAAATATAATAATAACAAATATACACACACCTATATCTCGTATATGCACGCTTTTTTCGACCCCGAAAGGGACCGAAAGCGATTGAAGGACGTGAATGTATATGTAATTACCTCCGCAATTGCGGAGATGGACATCCGAACCTCCGAATACTACTTATAGGTCTCAAGTTTACCAAAACCCAATGTGATCTGATGAAAGGGTTTTCCCATTGGTTCATTGAGGCTGCTTTGATTAGAGGCTCTAAGTTTCAGCTAGAACATGAGTTTCCCGGATTTACTAAGGCTACACATTGCATCTATTAGGACCGGGTATACGCTTCATGACTGTTGGTATACTCAGGATAGATAAAGTCTTGAGTTGCCATTCTAATTTTATTTACTACGAGCAATATCAAATAATTTAAGTTTTCATTACATGAAACATAGATGGCACTGTAATTATAATTTGATTTTTATATTATATTCTTCACTCCTAGTAGCAGGGTGATGTTATATAGCCTGAAGCCTTCGTCAATAGATGGTCTATCTAACACAAAAAGAATTTTTGTATTCGAATCAGTAGTTCCTGAGATTAGCGCGTTCAAACAAAAAAACTCTTCAGCTTTATAATATTAGTTTAGATACGAGACCGGGTCATATCACGATAAATTAATAAAGATATACCTTTATATCACCTGACGTGTCAACCCAGTTGCATAAGCCGTGATCGCGGGAAGTTTGGCGTCTAAGCTATTGTCTGTCTACCCTCACAATTGGAATTTTTGTTAATTACACTCACACTATCCGAAGACACATCTGCAGTTACGCCAAGTGAATATAATTCTGTGATTACAAGTTCCCATGTTTCCGAAATCCTTAAACCATCCTCACGATTGAAATTATTAAGTTGTTTTTAAAAATAGCTATGGCCCTTCTTATATCTATATAACACGTGTAAAGTTATAAGTCTGTGGGTGTATTGCGAAGGACTCAGGTGTATAACAAAGAGTCCTATGGTAAATACAAATACATATTCTTTCACGTCGTCCGTTAATCCTTTTAGGGGCTTACAGAATCTTGGAGACATAAAAACTCCTCGAAAACATCGCTTTGGTCACGTATTAGTATAATATTGGGGTTGTAATGTCGTGTGGAAAATTGGTGCCTGGTTGAAAGCCCAATGCCTAATAGATTTCATATACCTAGTCCCTTAGTCGCCTCTTACGACATGCTGGTAAGAACGACAGCTAGTTACAATTCTTTTCCGTCCCAAACTGGCGCGAGACGTAAAACTTATAATGTATGTGTTATGATATGACGACCTCCGTGGCGCGATCGGTTAGACGCCTGAACGCTAATCGTGAGGTCCCGGGTTCGATTCCCGGTGCAGGCAGAGTTAAGAACTACGCTTTTTTTCTGCTTTCCAGTCTGGTCGTTGATTATCTTTGCTATATATGTATTTATCTTTAGTTATTTTTAAACACTCGCGATTTATACTCATTTTATTTAATTATGTATAATAAGCATATATTTCTTAAATATACGTTGACTAGTACCCTTAACACAAGTCTTAAATGAACTTACCAAGGGACTACTTCAATTGGTGTAATAATGTGCAAATATTATTATTATAAAAACCACTTTCGTTTCATTGAGAGTCTTACACCTCCTCATACACACTCGGCGGTTTTAGGTACTTCTATGGTCACCCTTTTTTTAAATGTCGTCTTGTGAGATATAAGGTCCAAGTTCTGAAGTAATTTTGTATATTAAGTTCTTCTTCTTCTTCTAGTGGCACTCCATTACTGGAGGTCTGCCGTCAGCCTGCTGAAACTTTTCCTGTCCCTGGCCATCCGGAACAGCTCTTCCACACTGTGTATATTAAGTTGGCTAATATTATTAAGGTGGCTAATATTAAGCAAATTGTTCTCAAAAATAGCTCAATTCCACGAAATAATTTCCGGATATCTGTATGTATATACCTTATTGAAGTGAATGTGTATGTATTGTTAAATATATGCCGATAACCGCTGAGTCATCGGCTGAAGCCCAGTGGGTAAGACCTCGGACTTCGTATGAGAAAGGTTCTGGCATGTACCAGCGAATGAATGTATTTTTCATTTATGTACATAATTTACAGTCGCTAACAGTGAGGGAAAACATCGTGAGGAAACCTGCCTATCCCTCAGGATAGATAGTAGTCAGTGCCTATATACTGCGACACGGTTCACTACCTATCACGTTGGGTGCTGTCTATCTAGTGATACGCGGGCTTCGAATGACCCATACCTAACATGCCTTCGAAATTTCGGAGATGGCCATTCAAGCCTCCGACTACCCCGCCATAATAAAAAAGGGAGTGTGTATACACAAGTCGTGAAGCGTATGATGATAACCGCCGAGAGTGTATGAGGAAGTGTATGAGTGTCTATGCAGCGAAAGTGGTTGGTCAGGATCTGGACAGGTGGGGATCCGTGATCTCTGCCTACCCCTCTACAGGGAATTGCGTTATGTGTATGTATGTGTATATGTTACCGGTATATCGATCCACTTAGCATGTTACTTATTAATATAACATGTGTTTATTATTCATTGATAACATCTTGTACTACATTGACAAAACTTGTATATATGATTGTTATAAAAACGATCATAAATGTTTTTTTTTTTATTCTTTATTAAGCCATTCACCACTAAGGTTATGTCGGCTGAAGTGCAAACACTGATGCCACGGCGTTTGAACTTCTTGTTATTTTATCGCCATGGTTACACCAACGCCGCCAGCCGCTACAACCGAAGAAAAACGAAATCGAAGCTCCAATTCCTTGCTCTCTTCCTTGTTCTTCGGTTCGTTCCAGTTGAGGATCCAAATCTTATCCCAAAGCGAACATATTTAGCCAGTTTGGCATCACAATTAACTAAAACTTCAGCCGAAAATAATTATTTGTATTTTCAGCTTTCACTGAGCTGCTGACTTTGTTGACGCACCATAGACGACTGATCATAAATGTTGATATTTTCAATCTAGATTACCTAATAAAAGTAACATAACTAAAAAACGAATCTTTAATCTCTGCCTACCCTTCTAAACCAATTCAGGTGTGATGAACTTAACTTAAGGTTATCCAGTTCTATTTTTAACTCGTTCCAAATTCAAATACAGTTTAGGCAACAACAAAGATTCCAAGGTCGTTTCTCAAACACTAGGTCATACAACTAAGCTATAATTAGTGTCTAAGTAATTATAGACTATCTCAGAACAAGATATTTTATGCATACATATATACGTTCACATCACGCCTGATTCCCTGTAGAGGGGGATCCCCATTTGTCCCGATCCTGACATACCACTTTCGCTTCATTGACACTCATACATCTTCTCATACACACACGGCGGTTATAGGTACTCCTAACGTCCGTCCAATTTCAATATAGCGTCTATATATTATGTATATGAATGTATGTAGAAGTACTAAACTTATGTTATGATAGCATAGAAATGCTAGCCTAGGATGTAAAAAGAATAACAATATAATAATAATATTTGGACATTATTACACCGATTGAACAAGCCCCTTGGTATTTTCATTTAGGACTTGTGTTAAGAGTACTAGTCGATGTATATTGAAGTAATATATACTTATTATATATAGATAAATACATATATAGCATATACAATCAACGAACAGACTGGAAAGCAGTATAAAAGCGTAGATCTTAACTCTGCCTCCACCGGGAATAGAACCAAGGACCGTTACCGTTCAGGCGGATAACCGATCGCGCAACGGAGGTCGTCATAAAAGCTAATGAGAATGCTTACTATCTACCTTTCTTACTATGTCTAAGGCGACAAAGGGACTTGGGCTAAATTGAATCTATTGGGCGATGGGCTAGCAACCTGTTATCATTGTATCATATGACATCACAACCGCTATGCTCAGGCTAAAAAGACCACGGTGATATTTTCATGTCACCGAGGTTGTGCCTACCCTGATTGTTTTTATAGTCATTTACCGGACGGGATTACGCGATTGCCCTTACCTACATTTAAAACTATAGTTAGAGGCCGACTAGTCCGGGGCGCTTACTACGCGGTCGGAGACTACCTTGCCGATGCTCAGGGTTGGCAATGAGTGCATCTAAGCTATATGTGCAAAGATAATTATGTTTCTGTATAATTTGTTTTTGTAACAGGCACTGGGCAAAAAATCCTGAAAGCCGGAGTTTCTTGTTGGTTCTTCTCCGAGCCAGGGCTTCCGAACCAACGGTAGAATTTCAATGCTAAGAGACAACCAGTGTCAAGCAAATGTTTTAACTTTCAATTAACGTACTGTGCTTGTACTTATGTTGAATTGACATTTGACTTTGACTTTAAAAGGGATTCATAGACACGATTTTAGATGTGTATGTAAACTTATATGAGTGTTAATTTTATACTCATACATACTTCCGTGTTACTCTCAGATGTAAATAGAAAGTTAACTAGCTGCTGTTCTGTCAACATGTTGTAAGATGTAAATAAGGGAGTAGGTAGTTGATGCATACACTTTCACACATTTCTTATAATCTCACCGGTGTAGACAGAACCTTGAAAACATATTTACATAGCAAAAAAGTGAATCTTTCGTCATAGCAAAATTGCATTATAGGACATTGAAATTTAATTATCAGATACATTCATACTATTTGCTCATAGTCCCATAGGACTCATCTTTGGTATGCTAAGCAGAAGAATGGCACATATTTAGCTATCGATCAATGTGTTAAAGGAGCACGGGAAATTCATTCCCTTTATATTTGTTACTGACTAGTTTTTTAATATTAGCAATGGGGGCGAGATTACATCTGATAACAGCTGATAAGATATACACTTGAATAAATAGAATCTAAGTACAGTCTAGTTCCTTACACCTGAATACAGATGTCACTTGCAGTGCTAATGTACATAGTTGTAATACTATTTACATGCGCGCTCGCAGCATTGTATTGTGTTTTCTGTTGTGTTATAATCTAGTTAAATAACATGATATTTTTATGCGGTCTCTTTTATAATGACCGTTCATTCAGTAGCTTTCACACACATTGGTTTGTATGTATATTTATATTTCCCTGTGTATATGTATGTCTATTAACCTAATAAGGGTTGACAGTACAAAGTAATCCAAAGATCTAAAGAAAAAAAGATCCAGTGATCCAAAGAAGCAATCTGTTTCTGGGGACAAGTTGTCACATACATACACATAAATTCACGTCCTTCAATCCCTTTCGGGGTGCACAGAACCTCGGCCATTAAGTATCTCCTAGGTCACTTTATAGCATAAATATTGTCTGATAATACCTAATAAAGGCCTCTTTTTATATGTCTTAGACTAGGCCGGTGTTTGACATGAATGATATAAGTACATATATTTCTATTATATACATAGAGTGATGCCATAATTTGTATTCTTACATATTCACTGTCATTTTTGTCAGAACTGCATTAGCCTACAGTCAAACAATTCTTTTACATAATCGGTTACAGACATAAAAAAAGTTGTCTACAAAAGAGACTTTACAAAGGTTTGCCATGCCGTCACAATACAAAATCGTGTCGCCGGCGCATAAGCCATTACAAAGGAAGTGATTCACACAAAAAAGTTACCGCTAGTTTAAACACATACATTTACGCACTACCTATTATCATAGAGCGAGAAGGTGAAAACGAGATATATATGTCCTTTCTTACGACAGCTCATGATATTTGGGATTTAAAATTCTAAATAGCTGCCCTTCTTCCCGGAATATCGTAGGAGGCGACTAAGGGGCTAAGGGTAAATGGAATCCTATGACGAACAATGTTCAATATGCTAGATTGTCTATGTTAGATTCAATATGTCTTTAGGGATGGGTAGACATGTCCCCAAATAACAATTAAAATGTCGCTGCGAAATTAGAGATCGCGCCACATACGGTGGCAGTTGGAGGCGTCGCCACAGTCGCGTAATTCAGTGTTACCAGTAAACACGCCAAAACTAGCACTCACTGTGCCATACGGCTCGAAACATTATAGGTTTCATTTGTAACGATCTTTGGTTGCAGAGCTATAAACTCAAATAAAACAAATTAATATATCAAAGTCAAAATATGTTTATTAAACTATTTCAAACATGATTAATAATTAACGGGACTTATCCTTCTTATTATATATTACATATATTATGTGTTCCTTCACTCTGTCCGCAATAGACCGTTTAGTCTGTTCGACGTAGGATTTCCCACAGCTGCAATCAATCTTATACACACCCTTATATCTTATATCATGAGTATAAATCGCGAATCTCTTAAAACTATTATTTCAAACATGGCACTGAGCATTGTCTTTACATATTTTTTACCGAGGTTAGATCAGCGGAGACCCTAGCTTGGAGAAGAACTAACAAGAAACTCCGGAAATCAATTTATTATAATCACCCTTAACAAACATAAAAATTACAAAGAGTGGGCAAAAAACACAACGCTGGTAATACTAAATTTACCTTTCATACAAAATAACACGCAATGGCGGAAACGTCAAATTTAGTTCCAAGTTTGGCTACTGCCACCGTATGTGGCGGGTACTCTAGACTGTGTGCTTAATAGAGATCCCGCCACATAAGGTGGCAGTAGCCAAACTTGGAACTAAATTTGACGTTACCGCCATTGCGTGTTATTTTGTATGAAAGGTAAATTTAGTATTACCAGCGTTGTGTTTTTTGCCCACTCTTTGTAATTTTTATGTTTGTTAAGGGTGATTATAATAAATTGATTTCCGGAGTTTCTTGTTAGTTTCTAGACGCACTGCTTAGACATTGCTTTCATTCGAGGTCAACACTATGAAAATAAATTAATATCCGTTTATTTTCAAATGCATAAAATAATACTTGGTATTTTATTAGAATCTTATATTGTTATCAAAAGAAAGATAGAGATCCCGCCACATAAGGTGGCAGTTGGAGGCGTCGCCACAGTCGCGTAATTCAGTGTTACCAGTAAACACGCCAAAACTAGCACTCACTGTGCCATACGGCTCGATACATTATAGGTTTCATTTGTAACGGTCTTTGGTTGCAGAGCTATAAACTCAAATAAAACAAATTAAGATATCAAAGTCAAAATATGTTTATTAAACTATTTCAAACATGATTAATAATTAACGGGACTTATCCTTCTTATTATATATTACATGTATTATGTGTTCCTTCACTCTGTCCGCAATAGACCGTTTAGTGTGTTCGACGTAGGATTTCCCACAGCTGCAATCAATCTTATACACACCCTTATATCTTATATCATGAGTATAAATCGCGAATCTCTTAAAACTATTATTTCAAACATGGCACTGAGCATTGTCTTTACATATTTTTTACCGAGGTTAGATCAGCGGAGACCCTAGCTTGGAGAAGAACTAACAAGAAAATCCGGAAATCAATTTATTATAATCACCCTTAACAAACATAAAAATTACAAAGAGTGGGCAAAAAACACAACGCTGGTAATACTAAATTTACCTTTCATACAAAATAACACGCAATGGCGGTAACGTCAAATTTAGTTCCAGGTTTGGCTACTGCCACCTTATGTGGCGGGATCTCTACGGTGGAAACACGAATTTATTAGTTGTTATTTTCTGACAGGAGAATCTTGTCACATTATATTTTACTGGCAACGGACATTTTGCCGTTATGCCACATGTCTAAGAAGTGACCTGTGGATATCGTTTCTCTTGACGTACTGTTCACATGGAAAGGGATTAAAGATTGTTAATGCATGTAACGCATGTTATGCATGTACGTTACATGCATGTTATGTAAGTGGGCAAAACAAGAAAAAACAGAAACCAGTTTCTAAGATTGGAAGACCAAATCTGTTATGATACTGAACATAAACTGTTTTTTAAAATAATTATTTGTATTAAGAATTATGGCTATCCAGCGGGGCAATGCTGCTAGTGTGCTGGGGGCTTTTGCTTCTGGGTGCTAAATTCGCGACACTAGTAGCAATGTGTAAATATGTATTTGACGTCCTCCGTGGCGCGATCGGTTAGACACTTGAACGCTAAGCGTGGGGTCCCGGGTTCGATTCCCGGTGGAGGCAGAGTTAAGAACTACGCTTTTCTACTGCTTTCCAGTCTGGTCGTTGATTATATATGCTATATGTATATGTATTTATCTATATATAATAAGTATATATTTCTTAAATATACGTTGACTAGTACCCTCAACACAAGTCTTAAATGGACTTACCGAGGGGCTAGTTCAATTGGTGTAATAATGTCCAAATATTATTATTATGTATTATATTGTTACTGTTTATTACATTTAAGTGTTTTTTATATTTTAATTTGTATATATTTAGTTTTATTTTGTTTGTTTATTTAACTGTTAATAAAATATTATTTGATTATGTCAATATTACTACCCCACCATAATAAAAAAGGGAGTGTGTATACACAAGTCGTGGAGCGTATGTTTAATATTATAATACTGTGTTAGTATTAGACGTTCATATAATGCTAACTTCATTTTTACTACCAATACTAAGTTGTGACTTAATACAAACCATTCGTTAAAGGTTAGCCCATCGCCCAATAGATTTAATTTACCCTAGCCTTAACTTATTATGATCTATTTTACTTCTGTTAGGCCGTGCTTAATATCATCGTTGCGCCCGGAAGAACCGATGAAGACAAAATCGTAACTTTTGATACAAGACAAAAAACTGTTTGTTACGTATTTTAGGACGCGGATTTTTTTTTAACTATACATAGCGGAAACAGCTATATTTATAATCCTTTGAGATATCACAAAACGGGTTTCACAGTCATGACGGGCGTAGCAAGAAAGCTTTCATAGTGAAAAAGATCATTTTACTTAATGGTAACGGTAGAATTTCAATGATAAGAGACAACCAGTGTCAGGCAAATGTTTTGACTTTTAATGAATGTACTTTACTTGTACTTATGTTGAATAAAAACATTTGACTTTGACTTAAAGTAATATTTAACGGTTTTTCCAGGCGCAACGACGATATGGAACATTTCCCCGGGCTCAATATCTTTCCTCGCGTCTATAGCTGCGAAGTATAGACATTCAAATCACGTTGGACAACAGGTGGGGCTGATGCCTCCCTGCCCTTCGCCCTTTCGCTTCCTGCAAGGGGCCCGTACCTAGCTATAGGCGGAAGTTACTGCGATGACCACCCTACTATTCTTGTTGAATTGGGTACGTTGGGATGAATTTTGGACGCGTTTATGCGACTGTCGTGAGGTTTGAATGAAGTGTTAATTTGTGTATGTACTTTTGTGTTTATTAATGGAATGGAATGGAAAAAAATACTTAAAAAGGATCGATATATGTTGAGAGTTGAATAAAAACCAACAGAACACAAATAGATATTAAAAATACACAAAAAAATAAGCGAAAAATTTCAACCTCCACCCCCGGTCGAAAAACGCTGACCGTCACTTCAGTGCTAACATTGTGCTATATTTTCGTGCCAGTAATGTATTCTTACACAACATCCCCATACGGGGGTAGGGGTGTTCCCTTAAATCTCGATTGAAAACAGGAGGCGCCCCCCTGAGTAGCCCCTCGGCCCTACGCCCCCTCACTATCTATACCTCCTGTAGATGTACATTCCTCTCGCTTGGACAAAGTGTACTGAACACATTCGTCGAAGGGTGGACGTTGTCTTGCGATACGCAGTTTCGGTGCGTTAGATTTGGTTGAGAGTTTTTAGGTTTGCATCTTGCTGTTTGCTGTTTTTCTTGCACGTATTTGGGTTGATAATAGATGTATAAATTCAAAATATTTTGGTTAAAGCTAAGTCTAGCGGTTCATTTTATTGTTTAGTAACGTTAAAAAAATAAACGAAAAAAATTAAAAAAGAAATAGTATTATTATTAGTTAAAGAAATGCATGTTGTTTTTGCATCTTGCATTCCACTGTTTGACCCAAAGTGTGGGAACCCATTTCTATGGATCTAAAAGGTTCAAGCACCGAATAGATTCGCCCACGTGAACTGAAAAGGGCCAAACCCTACCTTTAACCAACCTTTGATTACGTTTAATAGGTACTTTTAGTATGTGAGACTGTAGTTATTTTATTATAGTGTTTATAACCTGGTTTTGTAGTTTTTAATAAATATATGTAAAATAAAAACTGAAACTTGATCTATTAAATCGTAAATTCACTAAAAACCTATGTCTTCTAATACAAAATCCAAGAACTAATACAAAACACTAGCTCCATATGATAAAATTACATCATACATAGTATTTAATAATGTCCTAAAACATTTATTAGGAACCCAACCTGTTTGAATAGTCTCCCAAACATTATTACATTCAATATACACTGTAACTTTCTAATTTTTTCAACAACATTTTCAAAACAACCGTGACTTCAGCCAACACTTAATGTCCTGTTGAAAAAAAAACAAAAGCGTACACGCAACAATACCCAAACTGTCCCATAGACTATAAATAATACTATAGATAGTATTGTCTTGTGTATGGTTATGCACGTATTGTTGCTAATACTACATAATTATAAAAAATTCTATACCGGGTAATGCTGGAAGAATTGTGAGTTTGAATGGTCAAACATCTCTCAAGATCTATATAATTAAGACTGATTAATATTTATATATGTAATCTAGTATCTTGTTAACAAGTTATGGTACATATAAACGTAGTTGATTAACATTTTTTTTGTAACTATCTTACCACAATGTTTCGTACACGATATGTAAGGGGATTAAATGTTTGCGTTCTTTTTGTAATATTGTTCAGTGGGCGTATCCTATATTTTATGTTGCTAGTTTAATGGAACTTTTGAAAGCCACTTCTGGTTTTAACTTTAAAGTTGCAAAGAAGATAGGTAATTCAGCCATTTGAATTAAATAAGAAATTAGTGGAATAGTAGATTTGTTAATTTTTGTAAAGGAACTTTAGCGTTCCTTTTTTAATATGGTTTTAAGTAATTTATAACATAATATATCAAAATAACAAAAGATTTTAAATACTTTTAAAAAAATATATATATATTTTTAAATTAATGAAATAAAATATATTACACATTAATATAATCATAAAAAAACGCCGTAAGTATGTTTAATGGTCAACCTTGCTATTGCTATTCACTCCTATACATTTCAGTTCAGCGAAGAAATTCTTCGAAAAAGACATAAAAAAACTTTTTTTGACTGACCTCCTTTAATTAGTGAACAAAGTACCTCACCGACATAAATCTTCCCTTTCATTCGACAGATCATTGACCATTCTCAAATTAAATTCACAAACTCATATTATTTCACTTCCTGGTTTCTAATTTTTTTAACATTAAATTCAATTAAATTTTCTCGCTTTAATGCTAGGGAGTGAGTTTGTTGTGTAAATATTTTTCAAGAATTTTTCGCCAGGGAGCCGCTTCCAAGGTGGACGTAGTCGGTGCAAATTATAAATTCACACTAGGGGAGGCTCGTAAGAGGAAGGGTTGTGAGGGTAGGAAGGGGTCAGTCGTGGCTACCGTTTATTGATCAAGTAGGAAACGTCCTCAGAGGCTGCGTGAGTGTATCTGGATCCTACGAGCATATATGCTAGAGTCTACTATTGAGGAAGCGAAACGCCCGTTGCGTCTTTTCAAACGCAACGATTTCTTCAAATATTAATTTAAAATTAATATTTTTTTTACATTTTCTACACAGGGTAAAATTCTTTATTAAATTCTGTATATAAAAGTGGGATGTTTGATTGAGATTGAGGGTGATTTTGAGACTAATTATTGGCAAAAAAATTGATAATTGCAGTTTTAAATCTCAAAGTCAAAAAGGACAGGCTGTGCGTCATCCGACGTAGTTTTTATGACACGTTGCATTCATAGTTGCACTTTTTTATCCTTATTGTCCATGTCTTACTTTGTGAATTTCCGAAACCGAAATAACAGATGGCACGAGGTGCTACTTTGAACCGGAATATAGTTTTGGCAAATATGCATATAAGTAACATGCAAATTTTCAGTGCATTACCCCTACATTACACATCAATTGTTTCTTAAAAGGCATTAGACATTATTGTCTCAGCTATTTGTTTTGTAACGGTTGGGCGATGGCCTCACCATTGTTCAAGCCGTTATCAATTAACTTATATTATGAATTTATTAAATAAAATATTTAAATATAAAAAAAAATATTTAATTATGAAAAATTTGCCTTGCGTAAAAAAATCATAATTCAGCATGACTGGCATCTTGGATTA
This sequence comes from Leucoptera coffeella, assembly GCA_030578115.1. Lineage (NCBI taxonomy): Eukaryota > Metazoa > Arthropoda > Insecta > Lepidoptera > Lyonetiidae > Leucoptera > Leucoptera coffeella. The sequence continues at coordinate 114,375 of JAMBLF010000032.1, read as the reverse complement.
TGCTTCATACCGTTTTTAATATTAAATTTAAATTATATTTGAATTTATTATTATCAAAATTTTCAATAATAATATATTGATTAATTGTGCAATCCTTTAGAAGTAAATTTAATAGATTTGTAAAATTAAGGGAACAACTTTTGTATGCTTAGCCGATGCCATAATATTTATCATTGTTTAAATTATATATAATATTTATCATTGTTAAAATTTAGCTGCTACCTCCAGTTTTATAAAAAATAAATTTATAACTACGCAATAAATTAATCAAAGTATTACCATTCATATTTACAGAATTAAATGAATATTTTTAAATGTGAATCTTTTATTAGCATTAATGAAAGTTGTACTTTGTCTATTATATTTTAAACTGTCTTGACAATTGGCTAAAAGTAAAATATATAAATTCTTAATGAATTATTTGATTTAAGTAAAATTTATTTATCTTATGCATTCACGACAAAGTAGCTTTAAAACACGGAATTAGAATTATAAATAGAAAAGAGGGTACATTAAAATTTTTAGAAAAAAATAAGTAACAATGACACTTGATAATTATTTATACTAGTTAGTTAATATTCTATTTTAATTTACACCAACTATATCATACATACATACAAATTCTCCTCCTATAATACCTTTCGGGATACATGAAACCTCAGTGACATACTTCGTCCCTTGTAACTTTAGTACCAGGAATTAATATACAAGTATAAGGAACATTGGTAACATATTTTTAACTCATCGCCTATAAGATTCCATTAACCTCCAGTCATAGTATAGGGAAGCAGTTAGTCATAATTTATTTTATGTCCCTACTAACTCGGGACATACTTAATTATACTATTAATTAATCCACAATACATTTTCTCGCGACATACAAATAAATATACATATAATGCATTTTACAGTCGGAACTCCTCAGTCACTCTTGGGATAATAATATTAAATTATAATACATAATATATAAGACATCTGACAGTCAGATAGACGCTATATTGAAAAAGGGTGACGTTAGAAGTACCTATAACCGCCGAGTGTGTATGAGTGTCAATGAAGCGCAAGTGGTTTCTCAGGATCGGTACAGATGGGGATCCGGGATCTCTGCCTACCCCTTTACATAGAATCAGGCGTGATATGTATGTATGCATGTTTTGATAATTTAGATCTATCATATAGAATGAGATTAAAAGTGAGATTATAGTTTTAAGAGATTCGCGATTTATACTCATGATTAATAACAAACGGGACTTATCGCGTATATATAGTGAGATGCTATAAAAATGGTTGGTTAATTAGTTATATAGTCAAACTAAGGTATCAAATTGTAAATCCTCCAGACATATATTACACAGTTTTCTATAACAAACATAATGTCAATCCTATAGAAAAGACTACAGACTTCTTGAAATTAACTGGGCATAAAAGAATCATGTAGTTTAATTAATAACGTACTTATCTAGTTCTGTATCTGATAATAAAATACTATTCGAGAATCGAACCTGAGACTCATATTCAGAACAAATATAATATTTAATAATAATCAGTAACTCAAAACAACAGTTTCATTTTGCTCAGTGGTTTGGGAATCTTTTAAAAGATACAGTATTCAGTACCAATATTCCAATATATTTATATGGTTATAGTAATATTACAATAATACCCAAGTACAATATTCAATACGAAGATAATAAATCTTAAGCCCTAATAGACGGAATTGAAATAAAGATTGGTTACTATTCGTCAGTCCTGCTATGTAAGAAAACATCGTTAGGAAGCTTGCGTATTTCTTAAAATAGGTAAGTTAATATAAATGCTATAAGATCACCCATTTTGTATGAAATATAAATGTCAGTGAAGCGAGAATTATTGTGCTATAGTTCGGAAAAATTATGATTAGTAATAAGTAGTTAGTCATACTTTAATGTACTGTCACCACCACACTTTATGACTAATAAAAAATTAACCATGCCTTAATCTTATCTTACAGCTATGAGTTGGAAATGAAATTCTTTTTTTTTAATATATGTACTTAAGGAACAAAAATATCACTTAGGTATCTAAAGATGAGCCAAAAATAGGTCTTTACAGTTAGAACTAAATTCTTGAGAATAAAAAATAAATCTAGATAAAATTTGGAATTCCGTAAATCGTGATGAAGTCTGGTATTGTATTTAAACCCAAATCAAAATCTACCGTACACAACAATACAAATACAAAATAAATTTTAAAGGAAATAATAAATCAGAACTAGTAGTAAACATAATAAGAGATTACGTTCAAAAATCTAATTAATATTACAAAAAAAATAGTGCATTAGTTTTCCTTATAACATTTTATTAATTACATGTATTATCAATTTTTCTTGAGCGACCTTTGGAGTGAATGAATAATGTAAGTATGTGCCCATCATCTTGGTATGTAGTAAAATACAGTTAATTTTTATTCTATGAATGGCTAGATGAACTAGTACTATATCGCAAATAGATAAGATAATCGTCCTTAACCTCAATTCGTTTAAAAAGTGAGCGCGTTATTTCATTGTGAAATCCTGTCAACCTTTTTGGGGAATAAAATCGTATGTTTATAACTATATATGTTCGTCCTAAAAACGTACAATGTGAGATATTGGGTATATTTAAATTAGATTTTTTTATAGATAAACTATGATATAACAAAAGTTGTTGAAATACTTACGTTTTTGTCTTAAATTTCAAAGAAATTCATGGGTATCTTTTCTTCCCCTTAGGACAATATCAACATAATCTCTTTGAATGAATGAATGAATGTCATTTTTACTGTTGAAATAACCTGAAACATGCCTGAAACAAACGTTAATACGCTGTTACATATTGTAGATGGCACTACGTGTCCGATTGAAGTAGCGATCGTTCATTTCTATTTGACCGACACGAAAATTATTTTTATTCTCATTATGTGGTTTTAAGAGTGACAATCAGATTTGTCAAAGCAACTTTTGTAAGGAATGACTTTATATTAAAGTTATCCTAGATATAGTTAAGACTACCATTAATCTTTTAAGGGTATACAGAAACTTAAGTGACCGCAGCGAATATCTATGAATCTCAAGTCCAACATTACATAGCATATACCATATACATATTATCTAGCTAGCTATTACTAAATGCTATAGGTGGTTAGTCTATCACCGCTCACAGGTACCGATTATAACATAATAAAAAAGCAAATGCGTTCACGCCCATAACCCTAGCGGGGTAGTCAGAGGTTCAGGTGTCCACCTCCGTAATCGCGGGGTTAGTAATTTCTATGGCCCCCTTGAACTCACATATTGACTAGATAGTCAGTACTCAATGTGACTGGTGGTAAGCCAAGTCGCCATTTATAAGCAGTAAATATTGACTGTTCGGAGAACAGCTACGTTTCCTCTCGATGTTTTCCTTCACCGTAGTATTCGATACATTTCGTAAAAGTAGAATTTTATTTCGCAAATATACATAGAATTTCATTCGTAAAAGTATATGATCAAGCGGGATTCGAACCCTGTAACCACTGATACACAGTCAAGCCCCTAACAACCGAGCTACGACGAATTACTACAACATGGTAGTTATTAGATTATGGTTATAATTCTTAGGAGGGTAGTTAAGGGTATTGAATAGTAATATTTGTCTGACGATCTCCGTGGCGCGATTGGTTTGATGCCAAATCGCTAATCGTGAGGTCCCGGGTTTGATTCCCGGTGGAGGGCAGAGTTAAGAACTACTCTTTCTTCTGCTTTCCGGTCTGGTCGATGAGTATATATTCTTATAGGTTTCCCCCTTCTCTAAGCCCTCAAGCTGGGACCACCGGTAGTGACGTCGTATGAGGAAGGGGAAAAAGGGGATGTGCGCAGGCGGCGGAAGGGTGGCAGAGATGCGCCCTCTTTGGCGCTGGCTTCCGGACGTGGTGGACGTGTCTTTATTAGCTCTCGGTTTCGGTCTATTGCTATCTCGTTTTGAATTGTTAATTATTTCATTATTAAATATTTCTGTATGTTGTAGTTTCTATTTTTTTTTAAATCAAAACTCTTCTGATCCATAAGATCAGAAGTGGGATTCACACCGCGGTTTAATCGTTCGCCATCTTTTAAAAATAAAATTTTTCGTTGCTTTTTTCTTTCTTGTGAATAGTGGATTAGATATTCGTGTGATTAGGTGTAGTGATATTTGTGTAACTTACAGTAAAGTAAGCGCGTGTGCTTACTACGTAATTTCTAATAGCTATGTCGGGACGTGAGTCACGATCGCGGCGTGGAGAAAGTGCGGAGCGTGGCGGCCGCAAGGGTCGTGATAGTTCCTACGACTTACGAGTGCGCAATACTCAGTCGCGACGACAAAACTCGATCTCGTAGAAATAATAGGGGACGTCGTAGTAGGTCACCGAGTGTTGATTATTCGCGGAGGCGTCGCGATGTTTCTTCTAATCAACGAGATAGCCCGCGTCGCGATCCGTTAGATAGAGTATTATGTAGATTAGATGCTCTCGAGCGCCAATTGCCAATGGGGCAAGGTCGAACGCCGAGTCCCTCTCGTCCTTGCGCCAGAAGCCCCACGCCTCAGCGGCCCCACTTCGGGGGCTACAGAGGTTCCCCGCTGCCAGCGTCGCGACGCATACCACACCTGACGTTGGGCCGTCGCGCGAGGGAACAATGCGGCGGACATGATTGTTGGTGCACTATCATCATTGTTTAAAGTAAGATCTAAGAATTATTATATTTCTAATTTCGATCCCAGCGTGCATGATTTTGACGTTTGGTGTGCTGAGGTCGACCGCGGCCGTGAGCTAAGTCACTGGGATGATCGGGAGTGCTTGGGGCGTATAGGCGGCTGCTTACGTGGCGATGCAAGGTCTTGGTTGAATGATTGGGTGACAAATGATCGATCGTGGTCAAATTTTAAAGTTGAATTTCGATCTTTATGTCCGCGTGAGATAGATACGGCCACTGTGTTATATGATGTAATGAGTACGAATTCTAATAAGTTCGCCACGTACGCAGAATACGCTCGAAAGTCTCTCCTGAGATTGGGTATTGTTAGGGGGGCTTTCAGACGAGCTGAAAAGCTGCTATAGTGATTCGTGGCATTACCGATCCCCATGTAAGGGCCACCAGCTACGAATGCTAAGCTGGAATCGAAAGATTTAGTCGATTTTTTATCCGTTTACATTAAATCTAAAAATACCCCCCATTGCTACCAACAATTCTTTTTCACCCGTCCAACGCTGGTTTTTCAAATTTGCGCAAACGCGTACCTCCTAAATACGATCGGTTGACGTGCCATGCGTGCGGGGATATTGGGCATAAGCAAATTTACTGCCCTAAAAGGCCGAGAAGGTCAAACTAATTCGTTGAATTCTCAAGTACCAACGTCCTCGGTTACACACCAACAATTTTCCAATTGCAAGCCGGATCCAAAGCCTGTTAGGACATGCACTTACTGCAAAAAGATTGGTCATCTTGTAGATCAATGTTTTGTTAAGGAGCGTATCGAATCAAAGACTAATAAGAGTGCTGCGACTAGTAATGTAAATTTTTGCTCGGAGTCGACAGTAGCCGAAACAACGTAATACCCGCGGTTATTCAAAAACTACCCATTGATATTTTAGTAGATTCCGGCTCCGATATTTCTCTAATTTCTGAATCCGTTTTGAAGTATCTTAATTTAAATAGACTGCCTACATATCGTCGACTGCGAGGTATAGGCAATCAAGACCTAGAGTCAACATCTTATGTTCGCACAGTCATTGAATTTCCCGAGTTATCTTTGGAGGTAGATCTGTACGTTGTACCTTCAGGGTGTTTTTCAGGCGCCGGTACTAATTGGCACTGATGTTCTTAATCGTCGCGGAGTTACATATATACGTACTAATGATTCCCAACGGTTAATTAGAGTCGATGGGGTGCTCACTGTGTCGACGGCGGAAACTATAATAACCAAAACCCCGTTACTCGGTGCAAATAGAGAGCGTTTATTAAAATTAATAAATGAATTTTCGAGTACTTTTACAACGGGCACGGCAACTTCTCTACCGTCAACACAGGGGAGCATGGAGATTCGTCTTAGTAGTGACACTCCTATAAATTATCGCCCTTATAAACTTTCGGCTGATGAAAAAGTCAGGGTCCGCGGAATAATTGAAGACTTATTGAGTAAAGGCATCATTCGTGAATCTCAGTCGGACTACGCAAGTCCCATAATCCTCGTTAAAAAGAAAAACGGGGATGATAGGATGTGCGTAGATTACAGGGCCTTGAATGCGATCACGGTGAAAGAACGGTTCCCGCTCCCGCTGATCGACGATCACATCGACAGACTCGGAATTCACAAAGTATTTTACCAGCCTGGATATGGCCACCCGGTTTCCATCAGGTGCCCATGAGGGATAATTCAATTAGTAAGACTGCTTTCGTAACGCCTGAGGGGCATTACGAATACTTGAAAATGCCCTATGGGCTTGCTAATGCTCCAATTGTATATCAGAGAATTATCACTAAAACCCTAAAGCACTTGATGGATACCGGTAAGGTACTTACCTATATAGACGACGTTTTGATTATGTCCGATTCTGTTGATGAAGGGTTAGATACGTTGCGTGAGGGTACTGAAAACCCCTAACCGCCGCTGGGTTTTCAGTAAACCTAAAGAAATGTATATTTCTCGATACGGAATTAGAATATTTGGGGCGATTGATTGGTCACGGTCAGGTACGGCCGAGCCCTAGTAAGACAGAGGCTTTACTAAAATCTCCAAAGCCTACTAATGTACGAGAAGTTCGCCAGTTTCTGGGGTTAGCGGGATACTTTCGCCGTATATCCCAGGGTATGCCTCTAAAACTTCTCCTGTTTCCAAACTACTTAGAAAAGGTGTTCCATTTCAATGGGGTGTAGAGCAAGACTCTGCACGCGACTATATTATTAAGTGCCTTACTGAGGAGCCCGTTTTAGCGATTTTTAATCCCAATTTTCCAACCGAATTGCATACGGACGCGAGCGCGATAGGTTTCGGTGCTATTTTACTTCAAGAACACCCGGAAAGGCGTAAGCGAGTTGTCGGCTACTACAGCAAAGTCTACGCAGGGCGCCGAAGCGCCGCTACCACAGCTACGAACTCGAGACCTTAGCGATTGTCCGTGCTCTACAACATTATCGGCATTACTTAATCGGAATTAAATTCAAAATTGTCACAGATTGTAACTCACTTAAATTAACCGAACGCAAAAAGGACTTGTTGCCGCGAGTGGCGCGCTGGTGGGTCTACATGCAGGACTTCCAATTCACTTTGGAATACCGTAAGGGTTGTCTTATGCAACATGCGGACTTTCTTAGCCGGCAGCCCGCTAACGTGTTCCAAATTCAGAATGCGCGTAATTGGGGCCAAAATCGCTCAAACAGCAGACTCTGAAACGCAGAGTTTAATAGATAAGTTAAGGGAAGGTCAATTAGATTCTACTAGATTTTTTGTTAAAAATGATTTATTATATTACAAATTCACTCCCACCGGTGAGGAAACTCGTTCCCTCTGTTTTATACCGAAAGGGCAAAGACTTAGCTTACTTAGAGTCTTTCACGACGATCACGATCACATAGGGGTAGATAAGACCACCGAGTTGATTCTCCGCCACTTTTGGTTCCCAGGAATAAGACCGTTTGTAAGAAAATATATCGGTCATTGTATCGTTTGCCTAGCACATAAGAAAGTTCCTAGAGCGCCTAGCCAACCTATTGAATCCTGGACAAAACCTGACGTTCCGTTCTCAGTGGTCCACACTGACGTCCTTGGGCCTCTCACTGAATCTAACGGCTTTAAATACGTGCTAATTATAGTTGATTCGTTTTCCAAGTACTGTTTGTTATACTCACTGTATAGACAAGATACCGATGAATTGAAGCGCGTTTTTATTAATGCTGTTTCGTTGTTTGGCACACCGACTACCATCGTGTGCGATAGGGGCAGGATGTTCGAAAGCACGTCATTCCAAAGCTGGGTCTCTGGGCTAGGGTGTTCGATACACTATATCACACCTGGTATGCATAGAGAAAATGGCCAGGTTGAACGTTACTGCAGAACCGTTCTAAATATGTTGCGTATAGAGGTAAATAACAAGGGCGCCTCTTGGTCTGATGTTCTATGGAAAGTACAGTTAACTTTAAACATTACTAAGCACGCAACGACACGTACATCAGCCATGCAACTTCTAATCGGCGTTGAGGGAACCACACCCATCCTGAGATCTCTGGTGCGAGATGTCGCGCTGGACAACCCCAATCCAAATCGTGAGGCTCTTGTGACATTGAGACGTCAGCAAGCTGCGGATCTACTCCGCTACTAATCAACGACGACAAGACGCCTACGTAAATGAAGGTCGCCGGCAACCGCGCACTTTTACTGTTGGTAGCTACGTTTTTGTTAGCAAAGGTACACAAAGTACCGGGAAGCTCGACTCTGGTATGCGCGGCCCCTACAAGGTCGTACGTGCTCTGCCGCATCACCGCTACGAGCTTGAATTACTGGCTGGGTCTTACGGGAAGAAGACACAGAGCGCCTCGGAGGGCATATGGTTCAATGGCGCGGCGAGTGGACCCCGGACGCGTGTGAAGCATTCTTCGGGATCGGTGAGTTTTTTATTACGTGACCCTGACATCGTGGTTACTGAAAGGCCCCGACAGTGGCCCCTTTAGGCCCCGATAGTGGCTTCACTTTGGCCCCGATAGTGGCCTGCTAGCCCCGATAGTGGCTTCACTTTGGCCCCGATAGTGGCTTCACTTTGGCCCCGATAGTGGCTTCACTTTGGCCCCGATAGTGGCTTCACTTTGGCCCCGATAGTGGCCTGCTAGTCCCCCGAAAGTGGCTACTGGTTTCCAATATTGATATCCGGAACCCCGATGGTGGTTGCTGGGTAGCAATATTGTGAACTGTAATAATATGACGTCACCGTCCGATGGCTGAGATCCGGGGCTCTGCCATTAGATAGTGCCTGAGATATTGTTGTTTACCTATGCTTGTAGTGGGGGGCTGCCTATGGTAACTTGATTGCTTGAGTGCACGCTTGTGGTCTGGTTATAGTAGACAGCTAAACATCAACTTTTCAATGATATTAGTTGTTTTAAATTTTGTAACATGGTGTGTTATAGATGACGATGTTGCTTCAGATGACAATAATGAGGAGCCTTAGAAGCTGTAAGAAATCATGCTGACGGGGACGTTCAGCCATCAGGAACGGCCGTCTTATAGGTTTCCCCTTCTCTAAGCCCTCAAGCTGGGACCACCGGTAGTGACGTCGTATGAGGAAGGGGAAAAAGGGGATGTGCGCAGGCGGCGGAAGGGTGGCAGAGATGCGCCCTCTTTGGCGCTGGCTTCCGGACGTGGTGGACGTGTCTTTATTAGCTCTCGGTTTCGGTCTATTGCTATCTCGTTTTGAATTGTTAATTATTTCATTATTAAATATTTCTGTATGTTGTAGTTTCTATTTTTTTTTAAATCAAAACTCTTCTGATCCATAAGAATATGCTATACATGTATTTTTCTATAAATAATAAGTATATATTTCGTAAATATACGTTTGACTGGTACCCTTAACACAAGTCTTAAATGTATTTTGCGAGGGGCTAATTCAACTGGTGTAATATTATTATTATTTACGATAGTATAATTTCACTTTTTGTAAGGTCTACAATGCATTTCAGTTCTCATCAGCCTATCTCAGTCCACTGTTGGATGTAGGCCTACTTTATAATAAACAACACTTTTCACTGTTTATATCATACATACATACATACACATCACGCCTGATTCCCTGTAGAGGGGTAGGCAGAGATCACGGATCCCCATTTGCCCTGATCCTGACAGACCACTTTCGCTTCATTGACATTCATACATCTTCTCATACACTCTCGGCGGTTATAGGTACACCTCACGTCACCTTTTTTTCAATATAGCGCCTATCTGACTGTTATATCAATGTACAATAAAACTTATTCTACATACATATACATTATACATTCACGACCTTTAATCTCGGGATGGACAGAACCTTGGAGACATAAAAACATCTCCTTAGTCACATATTAGCTTGAATATTTATGAACGTATTCTATCATTACAGGATTCATCTTAATGCAATATAAAGCTATTTGTTATTTATATACGAGTATCTACTAGCGATCCGCTCCGGCTTTGCACGGGTATAAAATATATAGCCTACTCCACTAGTTAATGGATGTTATTATACATACAAACCTTCTTGAATCACTTTATCTATTAAAAAAAACCGCATCAATATCCGTTGCGTAGTTTCAAAGATTTAAGCATACAAAGGGACAGAGAAAGCGACTTTGTTTTATACTATGTAGTGATTAGCTTGAATATTACAGGATTCATCTTCATGCAATATAAAGCTATTTGTTATTTATATATCTAAGTTAATAGTGTAAGACCTACTCTATATATAAACAGTTCATTGACAGCCAGTCAATGCTTTTACATCTGCGGTGGTCTTCTCATATTAATACCGTTATTTACCTTGTACTACGCTCTCTCTATGAAATATTTATTTATAGCATATCGTCACTATTTACTAAAAGTTTATACATGAATTACAATAGAGGACGTTACTAGTTTATCTACACGCGGAGATTGGTTTTGTTATACGTGTTGTTGATGCAGTTTTAGATAAACATTTTTTTTATTAAGTTTATATGATTACTAATATTTTTTTAATATCACCAATTATTGGTGGTTAATAGTTAAAAATGAAATTAATTCACCATGAGTAATTATAATTCTTTAGCATATTTTTTTTATACATATTACATTTACGCTCAAGGTTCATGTTATCCGAGGTGATAAACAGGGAAGTTCTAATAAAACCAACGACATATTTCATGTGAAATATCCTAAATTTAACCTCTCGTAAGATAAAGACATTTTAAATTGCAGCCTAACCAGATGTAAAATTAATTTCATCTGAAAAATAGCGCCTAGCATTGAAAAGTGAGTTTTATTTTAACCTCCTTGCCTAGCGAAAGAGGTCATGAAAAAAGTTCCTATGGGTTTTTTTAAGTGGAACAATTTGCATAGAAAAACGTTTCTTATGGAGATCTGGACTTCAATATAATGTAACTTCGTTTGTATATCAAGAAATTATATTAGGATAATAGTAACCGATAAAATAATTACTAATTTTTACGAATATATTTGTCTACAATAATAAGATATATGTTTCAATGCTAGTTTATAAATAAAATAAGTTCACGCTACCATGTAGTATATATAATAGACGAAGATTTTATATAGTCATTATCAAATAATTCTTTTAATTATCCCGTCACGACGTTTAATAAATGTTAACTAACTGCCGACGTTTTTATCATGTTGTAATAGGCGTCTAAGGGACTACAGGTAATTGAAATCTATTGAGCGATAGGGCAGCAACCTGTCACTATAATTTCATATATCATCACAAACTCAATATAAAAAAGAAACAGAAGAAATCATATCTAAGAGATTCTATTCACAGTGATTAAAGGACGTAAATGTAATATATTATCACTACATAGTATAAAACAAAGTCGCTTTCTCTGTCCCTATGTCCCTTAGTATGCTTAAATCTTTGAAACTACGCAACGGAGATTGATACGGTTTTTTTTAATAGATAGAGTGATTCAAAATAAAGGTTAATATCTATAATAACATCCATTAAATAATGGAGTAGGCTATATATTCTATACGCGTGCGAAGCCGGAGCGGGTCGCTAGTTATGTAATATTACACGAAGAATACTATCCTTCCTTTATTCAATTGTCCTGAGCCACGTCGGATGGCATTTAAAAGTTTAAAAAGAGGTGTCAGCTGTCTGACCTCCTTGCGAAGCGAAAAGGTAAGGTGAGAGGAAATTGACCTGAAAAGTTTTTCAATTCGCTTCAGAGATGACGCTACGTACCGTTTTTATTTCCGTAGCGATTGGTTTCATTTTATCTCAGGTCATGTTGAGTGAAGCAAGATATATTTCCTAGAAATAATAATTTTTTAATATTAATTTATATTTTGCAGTTCTACAATCCTTTTCGACTAGAAACTGAGAAACATAATTACCTACTTTAGTAACTTTTAGCATAACTATCGATATTCTGCTGTCATTATTTTGCAGACAAGTTACTTACCTATTAGAAAATTATAAATTACCTTCCTCCCACTACCTCAGATACCTACAATAACGCCGAGAAGAAAGACAGCTAATACACGAAGAGAAAGTAGTTTATCAGAACCGAAACAGATGTGAACCCGTGATCTTTGCCAACCCCTCTGTAAGGAAACGGGTGTGATGTGTATGAAACGTGAATCAATAACTATGCAGTTGCGAAGATACTTGCACCTCTGAATACCCCGTCTGGATTAATGGTTGTGAACGTTAGTGTAACGATTATTTGTATGTAACACAAGATGTTCTGTGCTAGTCTGAGACGTAAAAAGAATGCTAACTAACTGCCGCTCTTCTCGGCATGTAGTAGGAGACAACTAAGGTACTAGGAATCGATAGCATGTATTGAGTGATGGGCTAGGAACCTGTCACTAAAGTCCCATTACCAACCTAAATATTCATGTACCACCAAGTATTACGAGCACCTTCCCACTGAAATTCGTGATATTAGGGATGACGAAACGAGAGTACACGACGAAACAGTACTAATGTACTTATCGTATTTTAAATTATTATTTTGTTATATCGTACTATTATTATTTTATTCTTAACATTTTAATTTTATATAATTGCAAATTATTATGACGATCATTGTAATCTTTGGACATGCATTAATTGTATTATGTTTTTATGTGAACATTGTTACAGTGTAATAAATAAATCTAAATTTAATCATGCTAAAAATCGACCTAGGAGATATTAGATATCCAAGGTTCTGACAACCCCTAAAAGGGATTATAGGGCGTGAATGTATTACAAGAAACCCTTAACAACAGTGTTAAAGAGACAGGAAACACTGACACTACGAAACGAATGTACCGGAAGCTTTCAGGAGTCGCGTGCCACCATTGGTTTCCGGTACACGAATGGCGGTAAACGATTAACACTACACGAAAAGATATATGTGGTCAAGGAAGGTGTACATTTGTTGGATAAGGATGAAATATACAATAAATTATAATTAATAATAATAATCTTTATTCATAGAAACACACTGACATACACAGACAGGAAATTAAAAAAGAGAAAAGGTGTTTATACAAGTAAGTTATTAAATCCTACATGTCCATGTCATTGCCCAGTGAAATGGTCCCAGCTCAGCATATACAGGGTGGCGCATTCAAAACGGTCAGTATGGGAAAGTCTGAAACTATAAGAGATACGAAAATTTGTTCTTAGGAACCATGTCACCGATTTTTATAAAAATAAAAACTCCATTCATACTTTCTTTGAAAAAATAACTGTATCCAGTACGGGAATCGAACCCGGTTGCTTTGGAAAAATAAACTTGCCCTTTTCACTTTTTCTTTTTTTGCTTCGATGGTTTGGACATATTATGCGCATGAATGATAGTAGATTGACAAAAGGAATGTATGAAGTGAAGTGGAAGGACGGTTACGTAGGGGCTGACCCAATGAGACATATGACAGTCAGACAGACGCTATATTGGAAAAGGGTGACGTTAAAAGTCCCTATAAACGATTGTGTGTGGTTGAGAAGGTGTATGAGTGACGATGAAGCGAAAGTGGTTTGTCAGGATCGAGACGGATGGGGGTTCGTGATCTCTGCCTGCCCCTCTATAGAGAATTACATGTATATGTGTGTGTATGTATGTACACGAAACATGTATGTATTTAGTGTTGGTAATGGAGAGATATACCTAGTCAGGGGGTCCCGTTTCGTACTATTTTTTTCGACCAAAACTTGAAGCATCAATAGGTGGCGCTATAAGTCATCAAAGCCAGATAAAACAATAATTATTGTAAAATTTTGCGATTTTTAGCTATGGTCATACATAATTCATCATAATATGTGATAATATGAATACTGTAGTATTTTATTATCTGTGACCTAGTGGTGTGAGGGAAAACTACGTGAGGAATCCAGGTTATTCCGTAGATATTGGAGTGTTGGTCTTGTTTAGGGTAGACAGGCTTAACGTAGTATCATCTGAATCTTTTACTATCTATTAGGTTGATTTGTGGGACTAAATTTTGCATTTTATTATGGAAACTGAAACGAATACGTTTCGTCAAAGCTAAGTACCGCCATCTTGTGTTTTATGGGAAAACTATGAAATTTCAGGAACAATCTCGACAATCTGCTTTATAGTTTGTTCCCTTCTGTCGTCCACTGAATTTTACGACGAATATGAAATTTACGACAACCCTTTCGAAACAAGGTTCAATTGTAGTAAACACTAAATTTGCGAACTTACCTGTACTAATAACTTAGCTGACGTAAGGACTACCCCTATAACCACCGAGAGTGTATGAGAAGATGTATGAATGTCAACGAAGCGAAAGTGGTCTGTCAGGATCGGGACTAATGGGGATCCGTGATCTCTGCCTACCCCTCAACAGGGAATCAGGCGTGTATGTATGTATGTTACCTGTACTAGTATAGAAATTGTACGAGTTATAAACGAAAAGTTCCACCATACAGCGAAAATATCATATACTTACAATATTTAACATGTTTACTTTTGTTTTACACGGTATTATTTTGTGCTAATCTTGGACAATAATTTGACAAGCAGCTTTTTTCTTAGCACTTTAACTAAGACTCCTTTACTTAGTTTATTTATTTTCAACGATACCTTCTAAATGTGAGCATTCTTTCTTTAATACAAATGTTGTATTATCCATTCTAATCTAATGCTTTTATTATTTACATCTTTCACATACGTAAGATGGAAGGTGCCTGTTTTAATAATAATTAAGTCTGTAACCAATTTAGGATGCTAAAAATCCTAAAATATTGTATGCAGTAATGAATATAGATAAAACTAGAATAACATTATTTTATTTGTGCTAATAAAACGATGTTTGAGTGTTGTTAAACAATTTAGGCATTAAGTAAAACACTTAAAATAGTGCTTACTAGACCTATGAAAAATCTACATGTACGTGTAGTTACAAAATTCAACCATAATATTGTATTAGTATATTTCTATTTATTGAATAAATTAACGGTATTAGATCCAAACCTAAATTATTATTTAATGACATCTATTATTTATATATGAAACTAAAATATTAGAATAGTAATCTTATTAGACTTTCTCTGCAGTTAGCCTAAAGTATAGAAATCATTGAATATTATCAACAAACTGTGCTATAGTACATACATAGATACACTACACACCTGTCTCCCTGTAAAGGGGTAGTCAGATATCACGGACACCACATATCAATTAGTTTGAGAAAAATACCGAACAACTTTTTCTTATGACACCGATACACCTCATACTCACTCGGCGGTTATAGCACTTTTAGCACTCGTCCGGGGTTAAGAACGTATCTGTATATACACAGATTAAACAATACAAGTCTCTAAGGAATAACTTGGCACTAGTTCAGTTTAGTTTAATGTCAGCCATCAGTTAATGTTTTGGCTCACACAACGCAATAGGTAGGTCTCTTGTACTAGAAAGCTTTAAACTATAGTAAGACTTGAATAGAACATAATATGAGAAGTAGAAACCTTCACGACTATTACCCTAGAGGGGCAATCAGAGGTTCGCGTTTCCATCCCAGTTTAATAGTTATATAGCCAGCTCGAATCCATGTGTTGACCAGATAGTCAATGCTCAATGTAACTGGTGTCACCATTTTCAAGCGGTGACTATTGATTGTTCCAAGGAATAGGTAGGTATCCTCACGATGTTTTCCCTCACCGTAGTAATAGTTGAGATTGTAAGTCATTTTACTAATGTTACATTTCCGGTTTTAATACGTTACTATACTTCTAAGCAACAAGCAAGCAAGAATTTTTCAAGTAGTATCTAAATTCAAAATTTCTCGCTAGTCTCACGTTTAGATACATACATACACATCACGTAATTCCCTGTAGAGGGGTAGGCAGACATCACGGATACCTATTTGTCCCGGTCCTGAAATATCACTTTCGCTTCATTGACACTCATACACCTCCTCATACATACTCGATGGTTATAATAATAACAAACTGCTTATCTTCACAGTATTTAAAGAAAGAAAAACAATATAACTATTAGTGCATTCTATGTATTTGGCAATGAACTAGCAACCTGTCATGTATATCCGTGCCATTACCAACACGGTATGGTAAAGGTAGTCCAGATTACGTATCCAACGTACTATTCACCCCAAAAGGCTTTTAAGGCAGTGAATATATACGTACATCTTTTCAGGGTAAACTCAACGTCGATAGTATACTGAATTTCGTGTATCTAAGCCCCATATGCATTTCAAGTTTACTGCATAGAGCTTTTACACCTGGTCCAGTCTGAGTGGTTTAGCTACTTAAGCACTCGCCTAAGTGTAAACACTCCTTAAGGTACATTACATACTCGTATGCATTAAATATAATTACATTTTCTAGTTAAAAGTTTGTTTTATTAGGACATGTTTACCTCAAAATAAATTACTGGGTATTTTTTTATTCTTTATTAAGCCATTCACCACTAAGGTTATGTCGGCTGAAGTACAAACACTGATGCCACGGAATTTGAACTTCTTGTTATTCCATCGCCATGATTACACTAACGCCGCCAGCCGCTACAACCGAAGAGAAACGAAATCGAAGCTCCAATTTTTCTATTCCTTGTTCTTCGGTTCGTTCCAGTTGAGGATCCAAATCTTATCCCAAAGCAAACATATTTAGACAATTTGGCATCACAACTGACTAAATAAATATTCAGCCGAAAATAATTATTTGTATTTTCAAATTTCACTGAGCTGCTGACTTTGTTGACGGACCATAGACGACTGAATTACTGGGGTTAAAACATAAACATTTTCGTCTATTGTTTATACTTCGACGTTGTCTAGAAGCAAGCTCTATTTGTACCTGATAAAGACTATCTGGTAAACATGGGGATTGGTAGTGACCATAGAATCACTACATCCGCAATTGCGGAAATGGACGCGTTAACCTATGAGTATGAGTACCCCTGAAGGGTTAATGTTCGTAAAAGTGTGCAATTTTTTTTTTTTTTTTGACAGTCAGCACCAAAATTGTTCAGTTAGTATAGTATAGGTACCTTTGTTTACCATAAAAAAATATTGGAAACCGGAACAAGTAAAACATTGGACGTAACAAAACAATATATTCGCAGCTTTTGTCTCAATTACTAAAGAAAATAAATGGAAATCTGAAAACAAAATACCAAATAACAAAGAGTACCGAATATCACAGAGGACATATACAAAATTCCGAATTCGGAATTTCACGGAAGTATAAAAAGTTGACACTACAAAGGGAGGCTTCCAAACTGCATGTCGGAATATTCCGGAATACAAAATCATATTCCGTCATGGTTTTATTGAAATTTACAACAAAGAAATATCTCATTTTTATGCTATCAATCGATTGTTCAGTAGCCACTTGTTACCTACCTACGCTATGAACTGAGAAAAAGAAATATGGATTCAACAAGTTTTTTATCTTTGTAAACGGCTTATTAACTTATCATATTATCATCAAATTTGTTTATCATATCATTCTTATCACTTTAATTTTCGGAATAACGTTTTAATAAGTTCTCCTGATTTTAGGTAGCTGTATTTTATTATGAATCATTAGCTATTACGTAGAGATTACACTTCCAATCCACGATGTATAAGCGTGATATATGGAATTACTGTAAACATCAGACATGTTGTATGGTAGTAAAAAAAGTATATTATCATAATCGGAAAGATAGCTTTGTGATCTATTTTTAAATAATATTTGAAAAACGTTTGTATCTTATAAACTTATTCAAACATATTACTACAGGTGTTTTTCAAGCATGTTTTTGATTTATTTAATTTACAAATAAATATAATTCGGCGAAACATAATTATGGTTTAATGACAAAATACACTTATTAATATGATATCGGAAATTTATAACCAATATTCCATATCACTGCCATTACAGCATTTATATTAATAAAGTCTCCGAGGAGAGATGTCTTAGACAGGTTTAATACGTCTTAAACCAGAGATTTCTAAACTATTTTGGAGAAGTGATCCCTTTTGAATGAACTGTTATCTCAAACCCCAATAGCCGAATTATCTTCTTTTAAGATCGAACCCCTAGTTCATAACGATCCGCTAACTTAAAACAGGTGTAACAAAAATACTAATAATTCTTTGTACATGTACTACAACAAACAATACAGTACCTACATAATATCTTGAAAGTTTAAAATAAGAATTTGTTAATTTAACAAGGGTTATTTTGTCCTCGTAAGATACATATATTTACGCCTCTACGTCCCCAACAGGATAGGCAGAGACTATCGATCGCCACCTGAAACGGGTGACAAATCTCTCATGCTTCACTCACACCCATTAACCTTCTACATGCTCTTCTGTTCACACTACGTACGCAGACCTCAACCCCTTAAATCAGTTTTCTTCTATATCGACCCCTCAATCAATCAGCCTATGTCAGTCCACTGCTGGACGTAGGTCTCCCCAAGGTTACGCCACAAAACACGATCACTCGTGGCCCTCAGCCAACCGCTACCAGCGACCCTTTTCAGGTCATCGGTCCATCTAGCAGGGGGGCGTCCTACACTACGTTTACACCAACTTTGACCCCTAGGAAACTAATATGTACATTGGTACTCCCTGTTTTACACAATCACAGTCTCAAACATTCTTCAAAAAACCACTTGATTCACCCAATATCGTGATTTTGAATACAGTTTTCCATCCGTAACATTTTGTTTCCTCTCAAAGAGAAATCCTAAGATCAAAGGTTGCATGAGTCAAAGGAACAGATAAGAATAATATTGAGACGGTTATTTTATGGAAATTCGGTATTGTTTGGGGATGTACTTTGCTGGCTATCAGCTGAATGCTATCAGCTGGTCCGATTTAAAATGTAAGAGGAATATTCATTGTATCATCATCATTGTATCTAATGATACGATTTATGTATTTATGCATTTAGAGTTAATTATTAAAGTTAAAACGGCAATTCAGAGGGGGAACGCTGCCAGCAAATTGGGCACTCTGCGCTCCAACGACAGTAATAAGTTTTTGTTTTATTTAATTTATAATTAAATTAGTTTTAAGTTTGTAAATATATTGTTGTATATATTTATTTATTATATTGTTAAAATGTTTAATAAAGTTACTTAAAGTTAAATGTATATAAAGAGTGGCTTAGTCCTTTCGATGTAATGTCCTTCCACTTCACCTACATATGTTCCTTTCGTCATTCATCCGCATAACATGTCCAAACCATCAAAGCATGCCCTTATCAATCTTAGTCACTATATGTTCTTCTAAATCACAACCTTCCCTTATCACACTATTTCTAATTCTATTTTTTATTTTTACAATTCTTTAATTATTAAAAATTGCTACTTAATATAAAAATGTCTCCAAGGTTAGTCAGAACTATAAAATTCATAAAAGCACTATTCATAAAAAATTTAAGTATTTTTCTTATTTTTCTTTTCCAGCTTTCAAGCAGGCAAAAGTCCGATGCTACAATGCCGTGAGAATGAACAATTTCCTTCGAAGGCACGATGCTATCTCATTTCCTAGAACCGTCATTTCGTTATTTATGATTTCTAGCCCATCCCTCTCTGTGAATGCCTAGGAACCATTACGTCTATAGTCTTTTACTGCATAAATAGCATGTAAATGAAATTAAATACTGACTACCTGGTCAACACGTGGGTTCGAGGTGTCCATAGAATTATTACCTTCGCAATTGCGGAGGTGGAAACCTGAACCTCTGACTGCGCAAGGGTAATTTTTTTTGAAGTATATACATATCTAGTGATACGCGGGCTTCGAATGACCCATACCTAACATGCCTTCGAAATTTCGTAGATGGACATTCAAGCCTCTGACTATCCCGCCATAATAAAAAAGGGAGTGTGTATACAAAAGAAGCGTATGTTATGTTTATATACATAACTCAACACAGATCCAGTATTACAGCACATACCCACCAGATAATGAGAGAAAAAGACTCCCCTTCCCTTTAGCAATTCAGTCGCCGCATAGCGCAAATGGGGACTCAGCCAGAACAATAAGGTGAAGGAATAACGAACTCAATTGCGCTACGTTCGTCTCTCAGAACGGGTAGTTCCTAATACATGTGGAAATTAATACATTTATATTGTTAACTTATTATAAATATGTTTAGTTCCTATCACATTATGTTATTAGATCTGTAATGATAGGATACTTGTTTGGATGAAATAAATAAATAGAATAAATATTCACGTCCTTTAATCCCTTTTAGGGTGGACATGAATTCGGAGATACAATATTTCTTAGTTCACATTTAGGATGAATAATGGAAAATTGGAAGCAGGTTGCTAGACCATCGCCCAATAGATTCTATTTAGGTCTAGTCCCTTAGTCGCCTCCTAAGACAAGGCGGGAAGAATGGCAGCTATTAGCATTATTTTACGTCCCAGACTAGCACAGGATGTTTAAATAAGACTAATGACTAACCAAGTTTGATGAATTTTTTGGTTACAAAAATTCTGTGTACAATTTATAGTTAAATTATTGTAATTATTTTATTGTAAAGATTCTATTGTTCAAATGTATTATATAATAAAAGATGTTTTAACTATGTACAATTTTACTACAGGCAAAACCAACCTTTCTATTCAGCACTGTGACATTGAAATATACATACACATATACATGTATATTGAAATATACATATTTACCATAGAAATTCATATAAATTTTCTTATATAGACAAAAGCCTCATCGACATAATTCGTTTAATACGATCGTGAATGTAAAATATAAGTAATAATAATATTTGGACATTATTACACCAATTTAACTAGCCCCTTGGTAAGAATATTTAAGACTCGTGTTAAGAATACTAGTCAACGTATATTTAAGAATTGCATACTTATTATATTTCGATAAATACATATATAATCAACGACCAGACTGGAAAGCAAAAGAAAAGAATAGAATAGAATAGAAAAAAAATTTATTCACAAAAACAGCACAGGTACAAAAACATTTACAATTATTACAATTGACAAGAAACTGCACTGTCACTGTAAAAGGGCCCAGGCTCAGCATATGTTGCAGGCCAAAGCCCACAACGCCAATCCTCCGCCTGAGTCAAAAGCGTAGTTCTTAACCCTGCCTCCACCGAGAATCGAATCCGGGACCTCATGATTATCGTTCAGGCAGGTAATCCGCGACATGGGGGTCGTAGCGTTTGTTTTGTTAATATCTTAATAATTATTGTTGTCTTATCTGTATATAATCAGCATCGGAATACTTTTGAAAGCATTAAGTAATAAAAAGGATTAAAACCTACTTGGAGCTTATTATTTCCACGAATCGTTTGTCGATGATTCATGCAATAACCATGCGGTCTGGCATTCGATTAAACGATCCGGGTCCTTAGTCCACTAATGCTGATGTGGCATAACGGCAAAATGTCCGTTGCCAATAAAATATGATGTGACAGGATTCTGCTGTCAAAAAATAACAACTAATAAATTCGTGTTTCCACCGTAATTTCGCAGCCTCATTTTAATTGTTATTTGGGGAAATGTCTACCCATCTCCAAACTTGTGATCCCGATATGATCTGAACACGCAACCTTTTTTTAAAATATCAGATCAGTAATAGCACAGATAATATAATACATACATACATACATACACATCACGCCTGATTCCCTATAGAGGGGTAGGCAGAGATCACGGATCCCCATTTGTCTCGATCCTGACAGACCACTTTCGCTTCATTGACATTCATACATCCTTTCATACACTCTCGGCGGTTATAAGTACTCCTAACGTCACCTTTTTTCAATATAGCGTCTATCTGACTGTTATATGTCTTATTAGGCCGGCCCCTACGTAACCGCCCTTCCACTTCACTCATATATATTCCTTTTGTCAATCAATAATATAATACTACAGGTAATAGTGTGATGTTGCTAGTGTGTGACCAAAAAAGACAAATTTCGCAATTTTTTAACGAAATATGACACTTTTGCTGGTTTCAATTGTGAATTTTGACACTTTTGGTCATCCACTACCAACTTCACACTATTACAGATCTGATATTGAACTGATATCAAAAAGTATTAGTGGACTAAGGTCCTAGGTATTATTGTGATTAGATTGCCTATTAGGTAAGCAATACTGTAAATTATTCGCGTCAAAACTTTTAATATAATCGGTGTTTAATTTATCTACATATACATATTCATTAACGTCCTTTAATCCCTTTAGGGGTAGACAGAACCTTGTATACATGAAAACATCTCCTTGGTCACTTATTAGCAGAACATCGGGGTTGCGATGTCATAAAAGAACATTGGTGACAGGTTGCTAGCCCATCGCCCAATAGATTATAGTCCCTTAGTCGCCGTGCGATATACCGGAAAGAACGGCAGCTAGTTAGCATTCTTTTATCGTTCCACCTAGTAAAGGACTTATATTATCTATATTTAATTAATCCGCTTTTCTGTTAGTAAACTGCCATCTACAATTTTATATACTAGAGATATATACATAAATACAAGTCACATTACCCTATAGAGACGTAGACAGAGACCAATTATCCACAGTAATTAAAAAGAACGTTATTCGTATCTTTGACGACCTCCGTGGCGCAATCGGTTGGCCGCCGGAACGCTAATCGTGAGGTCCCGGGTTCAATTCCCGGTGGAGGCAGAGTTAAGAACTACGCTTTTCTTCTACTTTCTAGCCCGGTCGTTGAATATATATGCTATATATGTATTTATCTATGTATAATATGTAAATATTTCTTAAATATATGTTGACTAGTACCCTTATCACAAGTCTTAAATGAACTTACCAAGGGGCTAGTTCAATTGGTATAATAATGTCCAAATATTGTTATTATTATTATCTATAAGTACCGAGCATGTATGAAGAGGTGTGTGGAAAAAGTTGGTCGTTCGGGAAATAACCTTTGTGAGAGCTAGCAATATGAAAACCAATAATTTCCACTTTGTACCAATATCCACAGTTACCTTATGTCTTAGTTTTCTTTTTATCTAGATCTAGTCTAGACCTGAGTATATAAAAAAAAGACAAACGCATTCACGAGGATTAACCCTTGCGAAGTAGTCAGAGGTTCAGGTGTCCATCTCCGCGATTGCGAAGGTAGTAATTCTATGGCCACCTCAAACACATGTTGACCAGATAGTTAGTACTCAAACAATGTCACAGGTGGTAAGCCGTGTCGCTATTTCCAAGCACTAACTATTACCTGTTCCGGGAACAGGTAGGTTTCCTCACGATGTTTTCCCTCACCGTAGTATTCGACGCATTTCGTAAATGTATTTTTATCACGAAAATGTACATAGAAATTCATTACACTTAATTTCCATTGGCACATGCTCAAGCGGGATTTGAACCCTGTACCCTCGATACAGAGTCAAGCCCCAAACGATTGAGCTACGTCAAATTTGCTTGTGTATATGTGTGCAATGATTTGACATTTATATCTATAATGTTACTCTTAAGTCACAGATAATATAATACTACAGCTTAAGTGTTATTATGTTATTCTTACTTATAACCACCGAGTATGTATGAGGAGGTGTATGGGTGTCAATGAAGCGAAAGTGGTCTCTGCTTACCCTTCTATAAGGAATCAGGCTTGATGAATGTATGTATTCCTGAGTCGGGGGTAACTGTTATGATAAGTTTACTTGAAGCTAAGAACGTCAAAACTCATCAGAGAGATGAACGGTTAGATATATTTTCTGTGTACATTTCAGTATCACTACATAGATGTTCGCCGTTCGAGATGTAAAGAACCTCGGAGATATATATCCTTGAACCCTTAGGGGTGGTTTGGTTCTATTATGGTTCTGAAGGCATTAATATGTCATTGGTTACAGATTTCAGCGATTGCCTGGTAGATTCCATTATCTCTTAATACCAGATAAACACAGTATCACTACATAGTATAAAACAAAGTGGCTTTCCTTGTCCCTATGTCCCTTTGTATGCTTAAATCTTTGAAACTACGCAACGGATTTTGATGCGGTTTTTATAATAGATAGAGTAATTCAAGAGGAAGGTTTCTATGAATAATAACATCCATTAAATAGTGGAGTAGGCTATATATTTTATACCCGTGCGAAGCCGGAACGGGTCACTAGTAATTGATATGCATCAACCTTTTCCTTTAAAACACACGGTACCCTAGAACCAATAGCAACGTAACTCTGAAGGAGAACTCATTAAACACTTTATCAGACTCTGAACTCTGAGTTCGAGTTGGAGTACGAGTTTCCTTGATTGCACGGGTTCATGAGAGCCAACTCAAATATACGGTTGCAAATTCCAACGTATGAGGTTATACTTAGGATTCTACTTTAGAGAGACTTAGGTAGGCAGTGTTGATGCATCTGAAAAATATTATATAGACGAAAAAGACAAAGGTGAACACCATTAACCCTTGCGGGGTAGTCAGAGGTTCAGGTGTCCATCTCCGCAGTTGCGAAGGTAGTAATTCTATGGCCATCTTAAACCCACGTGTTGACCTGATAGTCAGTACTCAATGTGACAGGTGGTAAGCCATCTCCTTATTTACAAGCACTAACTATTACCTGAACAGGTAGGTTTCCAAACGATGTTTTCCCTCACCGTTATATTCGATGCATTTCGTAAATGTATTTTTATTACGAAAATGTTCATTGATATTCCTTAAACTTCATTTCCATTGGTACATGCTCAGGCGGGATTTGAACCGTGTACTAACTGATACAGAGTCAAGCCCCAAACAACTGAGCTACGTCGAATTATTGACACATCTCAAATAAATTATATAAGGGTCATTTTCACTGCATCAAGTGCCTACTTCTCAGATGTACGAGTTTTGTTGTTTTATCAAAGTGTTTATAAATAGTGTTATCTCAAAGTATGTATGTATAGCAGTGAATAAATATTTTTCTTACTTTCTTTCTTTCTCTCTTGATTAAGATTCGTGTTTGCTTACCAAACGCAACATACCCAACTGAGCTAGAACCTTTTAGCAACAATAACATGCACAATCTACACAATTATTTATAATATCTACTAGTTTTTAAGACATTCTTCTCAAGGTGGGTGGACGTAGTGAAGGACCGAAGAGCATGTATGAGAAGGTTAATGGGTGTGAGTGAAGTTAGAGAGATTTGTCACGATCGTTCAAAATCGGCGATGGTCTCTGTCTATCTCGTTAGGGACATAGATGCGCGAATAATTTATTGTACACGTAGTTTGTAAGTTTTTATTGTAAACGTTTTGTATTGTATATGTTTATGTGGCTTTGAATAAACGCTCTTGGTATTATTATAATTAAATAGATATTTATAACATACTATCACGCGCTGTTCCTACAGAGGGGTAGGTTGAGATCATTGATCTCCCTTTGTCTTTGTACTGTTAAAGTACTTAAGCTTCATAGATATACATAATAATAATGATAATAGGACATTATTACACCAATTGAACCAGCCCCTTGGTAAGACTTGTGTTAAGGGTACTAGTGAACGTATATTTAAGAAATATATACTTATTAAATATAGATAAATACATATATAGCATATATAATCAACAATCAGACTCGAAAGCAGAAGAAAAGTGTAGTGCTTAACTCTGTCCCCACCGGAAATCGAACCCGAGACCTCACGATTAGCGTTTAAACGGCTAACCGACCGCGCCACGGAGGTCGTCACCTAGACCTCCTTATATACACTTGGAGGTTATAGCTAGCATACTGATAGTTCAATTTGTGGTATACATTAACAGGCTGTAATCCCTTTCAGAATATTTGACGACCTCCGTAGCGCGATCGGTTAGACACCTGAACGCTAATCGTGGGGTCCCGGGATCGATTCCCGGTGGAGGCGGAGTTGAGAACAACGCTTTTCTACTGCTTTTCAGTCTGGTTGTTGATTATATATTATGTATTTATCTATGTATAATATGTATACATTTCTTAAGTATACGTTGACTAGTACTCTTAACACAAATCGTAAATGTACTTACCAAGGGGCTAGTTCAATTGGTGTAATAATGTCCAAATATTATTATTATTATATATTATTTTATGATCCAATTATGATTATTTATACACTCTATAATAAACATTTATTAAATTAGATATTATCACCCCGATGTTATCGAAACAGTGCTGTGATGTCATTGATATGGAACATTGGTGACAAGTTGCTAATCCATTGCTCAATAGATAAGGAAATCTAACTGTAATGACTAATAAAATATACTTGGGCGATGCGGTATGAAGGAAGATATAGTGATGAAAAATATAGGGCCTTTTCTGTGTTTTATGTGTTAGGGTTACGAAAGGAATTTATAGAGCCAAAGTGGAAGGTACAGTTAGACGGGAACCGCGTAAAACATATACAGATCAAATTGGAGACATTCTTCTCAAGGCGGGTGTACGTAGCGTGAAGAACAGAAGAGCATGTATGAGAAGGTTAATGGGTGTGAGTGATGCAAGAGACAGTTGTCAGGATCATTCCAGTTAGGTTTGTAATGTCTTTGCTTATCTTACTTAGAGGCCTGAACATATGTATAACTTATAATAGTAACCTCTAAAAACATCTACCTATTTCATTGGCTATTTTATGTTATTAGGGTCACATTGCTAGTTTATACTACGGTGAGGGAAAACATTGTGAGGATACCTACCTGTTCCCCCAACAGGTAATAAGTTAGTGCTTGTAAATGGCGACATGGCCTCCCACCTGTCACATGGAGTACTGACTATCTAGTCAACACGTGGGTTGGAGGTAGCCATAGAATTACTACCTTCGTGATTGCGGAGATGGATACCTGAACCTCTGACTACCTCGCATGGGCTAATGGTCGTGAACGCCTTTGTCTTTGATAGTTTATCGTCCATTATAATCTATCAGCCACTAGTCCCTTAGTCGCTTCTTACGATATCGGCTAATTTAGGTGGTGCTGTCATAGTTTTCTGTAAGCACCTTCAAAACCTGTCAAGGTTAATAATCGACATTCCTAACACGGATCATTTAAGGTCAGATAAAAACAACAACAAAACTATTAAAGATTGTAAACAGTATCAATTTAAATTATAGATAGTAAACGATTAACAAAATTACCAAACGTACATATACACATAAACACATAAACGTACATATACATACATATCACGCCTGATTCCCTTTAGAGGTGTAGACAAAGATCACGAAGGCCCATTTGTCCCGATCCTGACAGGCTACTTTCACTTCATTGAAACTCATACATCTTATCATACACACTCGGCGATTATAGGTACTTCTAACATCACCCTTTTTAAATATAGCGTCTATCTGACTGTAATATGTCTTATAGGACCAGCCCCTACGTAACCACCCTTCCACTATCAAACGTATAATTCTACGTATACATATTAGTCTACACACGACTTTAAAATTCATTCGGGGTAGTCAGAGGTTGTATATCTATTGTTAACTTAGTATTATGAAGTTTTTGACCACTCGAAACCCAATTTTACCTGATAGTCACTATAAAACATGTAAGATGGTAAATCATGCCACATTATACAGACACTGATGTGTACTGTGTCATTAATGAATTAATTGACTGACTGATTGAATGAATAATGTGGTCATTAAGATTTCACGTGTCACTAATATTCCACATTAATGGCATTCCAACCCTGGTATTAATTATTGTGACGGAGCAAATATTATGTCACTGTAACTCTGTGCACCCTGAAAAGGATTTAAGGATATGTGGCGAACAGCAAGGCTTCATTGCCTGTATTGATAGGGTAAAAAGACAAGAGGTTGCTATGGCAACGGGAAAATAACATGGATTATTAAGATCACATATTTCTTCTCAGAAGTTTTATCTTTAAGTAATTTTGTTTTTCTTTTATTAAATAAGGTTTTACAGCTCTTCAGAGCATATTATTTATTATTATTTGTATATGTACTTGTATGTGTTTCAAATGTACTTATTCCGTATAGATGTTAGTTTAAGTAGTGTAATAGCTGTAGTATTATATTATCTGTGGTAATAGTATTAAATATTGAACCATTTATAATTCATATAAGCAAGGTAATAATAAAATGTACACAGTCATCGTAGTATCATAATCATATGTGAAATCTACATATACATATACCTTATTCTTTTGAATTTACTGTATATTTACTGTCTGTAAACATTTCTACGAAATGCCCAGAAGAAAAGCGTCACATTTGGGTACATCCCAGATTCGCATAGAAGTAAATTATTGTAGACTGTAAAATAAAAATCGTACGACAAACAACGAAGATAAAATCACATTAATTAAACACACGTCTAACCTATTACCAACCTATCCGCCCACAAAAGATTGTGATATCTGCCTAACATACATATATTCACAGACTACATCCCAAACAGAATAGGCAGAGACAATCGATCGCCAATAATAATAATATTTGGACATTATTACACCAATTGAACTAGCCCCTTGGTAAGTACATTTAAGACTTGTGTTAAGGGTACTATTCAACGTATATTTAAGAAATATATACTTATTATACATAGATAAATACATATATAGCATAATATATGTATAATCAACGACCAGACTGGAAAGCAGTAGAAAAGTGTAGTTCTCAACTCTGCCTCCACCGGGAATCGAATCCGGGACCTCACGAATTAGCGTTCAGGTGTCTAACCGATCGCACCACGGAGGTCGTCAGGTTCGCGTCAATGGAACAATCCTTACAATCTCTCTTGCTACTCACACCCTTGACCTTCTCATACATGCTCTTCAGTTGATATGTGTGTAATTCTTATTTATATGTGTGTACATGTTATATTTAGAAACAAATAACAAGCGGTGACTTATAGCTTTATCGTATTTCCTCGCCTTATCTTTATTTGGATGAATAATTAGATAAAATAACGAGTGGTTTTACCAAAACTAAATCAGTCGCTATTCGGAAAAGTATGTTATGTAAACAAACAATTCCTGGATTTGTCATGCTTGAGGATATCGATAGATAAAGATATCGATCCATTTTGGCACAAGTACTGGCGAGCACAGTAGTTATTTACAATAATTAAATACATATATACACGTACTAAAGCGGCTGTAGCCCAGTGGGTAAGACCACAGACTTCTTAGGACAAAGGTCCAAGGTTCGAATCCCGGCTCTGGCATGTTCCAGTGAATGAATGTGTTTTTCGATTACTTACATAATATACAGTCGTTAACAGTGAGGAAACCTGCTTATCCCTCGTAAAAGGTAATAGCCGGTGCCTATATACGACGATACTGTTTACCACCTATCACGTTGGGTGCTGTCTATCAAGAGAAATGCGGGCTTCGAGTGACCCATACCTAACATGCCTTCAAAATTTCGGAGATGGGCACTCAAGCCTCTGACTACCCCGCCATAATAAAAAAGGGAGTGTGTGTTCATAAGCGTGATACGAATATACACGTAGGTATTAAACTCAAGCTTACAGTTGACTTCGTTCATTTTTAACATAACTATAACTAATTTTTTCCTATATATAGTCATTTTTAGCAGGCAGACAGGGTTGCAATGGTATAAATATGTATTTTCAGGGACAGGTGGCTAGCCCATCGCTTAAAAGAGTTGATTGATCTCAAGTCCCTTACTCGCTTCTTCAAAAGGCAGTAAGTCTTTATGTTACAGATTTGTTTAGGAGGTATACGTATATGTACGGTTCACCAATTTTGTCTAATACCCAATAAAAGTAGAATTCTCTGTCACTAACAGTCATAGGTTTATTTATACCAGGCAGAGAACAATCAATCAATCAATCAATCAGCCTATGACAGTCCACTGCTGGACGTAGGCCTCCCCAAGGTAACGCCACAAAACACGATCACTCGTGGCCCTCAGCCAACCACTACCAGCGACCTTTTTCAGGTCATCAGTCCACCTGGCAGGGGGGCGTCCTACACTACGTTTACCGAGACGCGGTCGCCATTCGAGAACCGCTTTGCTCCAACGGTCGTCGGTTCTGCGACAGACGTGACCGGCCCACTGCCACTTCAGCTTGCAACATCGATAGACAATGTCTACGACATTGGTTCTCTGCCGGATAATCTCGTTCCGGACTCTGTCCCTTAACGAGATACCCAGCATCGAACGTTCCATTGCCCGCTGAGCGACATGTAATCGGTGAGCCAACCCGACTGTCATGTTCCACGTCTCGGCACCGTATGTCATTACAGGTAGGACGCACTGATTGAAAAACCCTGGTTTTAAGACACTGCGGTAGTGGCGACGAGAAGATATGACGCAACTTCCCGAATGCTGCCCAGCCCAGCTGCACTCTTCTGGAAATCTCACGCTCGAAGCTGTCCCTACCCATTTGTAGAACCTGGCCCAGGTAGACATATTCCTGGACCACTTCGAGCGTTTCTCCACTGATCGTGATCGGCCCCGGGACAACGAGCTCATTGAACATGACCTTTGTCTTGTCCAAGTTCATCCGGAGACCGACCGACCGTGAGGCAGCGTTAAGACTATGCAGCATTCCCTGTAAATCCTGCAGCGAATCCGCCATTATGACAATATCGTCAGCGAAACGGAGGTGCGTGAGGTATCTGCCATTGACATTGATACCCATCCCAGTCCAATCCAGAGTTTTGAAGACGTCCTCCAGTGCGTTCGTGAACAGTTTCGGGGAGATGACATCCCCCTGTCTCACTCCTCTGAGCAACTGTATAGGACTTGTCTTTTGGTTTTGGACTTGAACAGATATCGATGCCACGCTGTATAGGCTCCTCAACACCTGCACATAACGCCAATCGACCTGGCATCGCTGCAAGGATTCCAGAACAGCCCAGATCTCGATGGAGTCGAAGGCCTTCTCGTAGTCCACAAAGGCAAGACACAGCGGCTGGTTATACTCATGAGACTTCTGTATAACCTGCCGCACTGTGTGGATGTGGTCTACGGTACTGAAACCTTTTCGAAATCCGGCCTGCTCCGGCGGCTGGAAGGCGTCAAATCTTGAGGCCAGACGATTTGTGAGCACTCTCGAGAACAACTTGTAGACGTGGCTTAGGAGCGCGATAGGCCTATAATTCTTCAATAGGGCCTTGTCTCCCTTTTTGAAGAACAAGGCCACCACGCTCCCACTCCACGCCCTCGGGGTAGTCCCATTAGCTAGGAACAATAAGGCAGAGAACAATTCATTCAAATTATCATATTACGAGAAAGTTAAGAGTACGCAATGTCGTTAAACTCAAGAAAATAAATTAGAGTACGTAAGTTTTTTTTTCGATCGCACAAACTTTATTTGTGTATAATCAGGTCATTAAATTAATATAAATTGCCTTAGTTCTGTGATATCAAAACGAAAATACTATAAATAATTTTCTAATAATAATAAATCTCTTTTGTAATAATAATTTACGTTTTACGATAAAAAGTCAGCCATTTTATGTAAGCTGTTGTAAAATGCTGTTCTAACATAAAATTTTTACGTCTTTTATTAGATATCTACCAGTTTAATATTACATAAACCAGCTTTAACGATATTACGAACTTGTAGTAAAATATTCTAACGTGCACTATTTACGCATTTTATTATATATCTATTATAATATATAATTATTGTTTACAATTACTTAAACCTTTTCTACCTAACTGTACCGATAACGTTCCGTAATCTTGTCAACAAACGAGTCAAACTCAGTCGACAGACATGTTGGCCAACTAGTTGTCCTCTAACGTCCATGGTGGACTGACGTGTTTTCAAAACGATTTTGTTTTTATTTTCGTTTTAGTTCATTTAAACTCTTTGTGTTTGAATTTATGTTGTATTTTCTTGGATTAGTTTAATTTTGGAGCAAAATGTGGTATGTATTGTTTTATTTTAAGTTTTTGGTTTAGTTATTTATGAGTCAACGCTTAAGGACAACGGAATGATGCTGTTAATCCAATTGAACTTGGTTTGAAAAGGTTATAGCAAGAAGTTTTGTTATGATGCTACAAGGAAATACATAAATAAATATCAGTATAAAGAATATTGCGTAATACTATTGCAATGTAAAATATATTAAAACGAAATGTATATTTTTCTTTTCTTTATTGTTACGGAACTACTGTTTAATACTAATTTGGTTCACTTAAATATTATTCTGCAAAAGCAATCCTTTCAAATGAAGTTAAATATTAATTTGCGGAATTCGAAACAAAAACCACATATTATATCATAATGCTACCTTATAACGCTACGAATACAATAGTTTTTTTATGAAGGTAAACATGAAATTTTCTAACTACTTTATGCTACTAGTAAAATAATGTTGTGTTCAAACCTCTCTCTAAACCAAATACAAATTTACTATTATGACGAATAAATAATGAAATGTCTTATATTTATCATTACTGGTCTATGACTGAAATAATAGACTTTACAATATGTCCTATTCATAAATATATAAAGATAATTGTCAACAATACTGAATAAAATAATATAAGTTATATTTATCTTATTACAAATTATGCTCGTATGCAATAAATATACTATTATTGATCTGATATTGAACTGCGGTTGTTCTAAAATGCATCTGTGGACTAAGGACCCAGTTTATTACTCAATAAAGTTGAATTCTGAAACTGAATCTGACTTGATTGTTACATCTAATGTATGAGTAAGAATGAAACAGATAGTATCCATAGATATATCTTTCTCTCACTGAACCTAACTATCACTACATAGTATAAAACAAAGTCGCTTTCTTTGTCCCTATGTCCCTTTGTATGCTTAAATCTTTGAAACTACGCAATGGATTTTGATGCGGTTTTTTTTAATAGATAGAGTGATTCAAGAGGAAGTTTTATATGAATAATAACATCCATTAAGTAGTGGAGTAGGCTATATATTTTCTACCCGTGCGAAGCCGGAGCGGGTCGTTAGTTAATAATAAAAAGGTGAACTACCTGAGAGCCAATACGTACCTTGAGTGACGTTATGAGGTTTCGCTAATACCAACTTAAGTTGCCTTTGTCGTCTATAGAAAGTTAAAATCTTTTAAGCCCTTAGACAAAATAGAAGTAAAGATGTATTTAAAGTATTATATTCGTTTAGAAATATAAAGTTAATTAGCGAATGCATTAGACAATTTGAGTCTCGCGTCAGTGTTGTTTGGGTCTCCTAAATATAAGGGCCAATTATTTTAAAGTGTGATGAGTAATGAAAAGAAATTTTTGTTCAATATAAGGTTCACAAATCTTAATTATTGAAAGTCAAAGTTGTTAGTATCTACTAATTATGTACTTTATCAAATAACTAAAAAAATAAATCTTCTAATAAAATCTGTATTAGTTATCGAAACCATAATGGTAAAACTAAGATACGATTGGAAATTACTATGTGTTGATAATTAATGAGTTGTTTTTGTAAAGAAATCAACACCTGTCCAACCAACATTTTGACATGATCGCATCAAACGTGGGATTATGGTTGCCAATTACCTTCAAAGTGGTAAAGGTGACGATGAATTAAATTCATACATTAATTATAATCAGAATATAAAAATATTTAGGACACTATTACACCAATTGAACAAGCCCCTTGGTAAGTTCATCTAAGACTTGTGTTAAGGGTACTAGCCAACGTATATTTAAGAAATATCTGCATAATATATATTGATTAATACATGTATAGCATATATAATCAACGATCAGACTGGAAAGCAGAAGAAAAGCAAAGTACTTAAGTCTGCCTCCACCGGGATTCAAAACTTACGACCTCCCGATTAGCGTTCAGGTGCTTAACCAATCACGCCACGGAGGTCGTCAAACATAATATATAAACACCAAATCGATATATGACATATAAACAACAAAACACTAATATTATGAAACATTGAATGATCTAAACTGTGTGTTTACGTATGTATTTTCTTAGAATCTATTTTCAGCGGTGATTATGATATTCGAAATCTTGTTTATGGGCTCGTTAAACGTCATCTTTTTATTTCTAATTATGTTGTTTTTGTCAATGTGTACAGACTATTTTTCTGTATGTAGGTTACATTACTATTTGTGCATCTAAAAAGATTCAATTTATCAGTTGTTCAGATAAAAGAGACACTTGAAAGTCATTTTCGCGAGATAACATTTAAATGTTGACACTAACGACCTACTTCTACGTGTAAATATCGATAGTAACATTACATACATCACGACCTTATGTCCCAAGGCGTGAACAGTATAAGACTATTTGAACCTTTGTCAGTTAACTGTAATTGATCAAATCATGACTTAAACAACGCTAATTATTTCTTCGACATATCGTGAAGAAAGTACGCTATTTGTTTTTGATTCAGTTGCTTCAAGGAAATTCAGCAAAGAATACTGAAATGATATTAGGAATTAAAGGATTATCTTTTATAATATTTATAACACGATGTTGATAACTAAACAATCTTGGCTAAAATTTATAAAGGCTATTGATGTGTCAAAGTTCAAGTAATAGCCATGTTTCTAACGACGTTTTTTGTTACTATAAAAGAGATATTGTTATTTTAAACAAGGAAAATGTGTAATGTAAGATTGTGTGATAGGGTACGAAATAGTGTGATTCGAATGCTTTGAAAGAAAGCAAAGATGCAATGACAAAACTAGAGAAAGGTATGTTAAGGTGGTTTGGGCACATGGAGCGGATGGATGAAAGGAGGGTTACAAAAGGAATCTATAAAGCCAAAGTGGAAGGTAAAGTTGGACAGGGTAGACCGCGTAGAACTTACAGATCAAATTAGAGACATTCTCCTCAAGGTGAGTGTACGTAGTGAAGAACAGAAGAGCATGTATGAGAAGGTTAATGTGTGTGAGTGAAGCAAGAGAGATTTGTCAAGATCGTTCCAGGTTGCGATCGATAGTCTCTGCCTATCCCGTTCGGGACGTAGAGACGTAAAAATATATATATGTATGTAAATAATATGACCTCTCCATAAAGGTGATATTTTTATTGGTTTCAAGTCTGTTTTTTATTTTGTTTTCAGTGACTGCTGTGTGTGTAACCTTCTCTGCCAGCTGATCAGCTTGGCTTTGTCCGTCCTCTTCATAGTTGCGGTCGTGCTGCTCATTCTGTGGGCCGTCGGAATTGTTTTTACATGTAAGTGTAATATAAAATACAAGACGACTAAGGGACTATGGATCAATGCAATCTTTTGAGTGATGGGCTGTTAATCCGTCACGATTGTTCCATATATTCGTCTTTAAAATCCCTATAAAATTGCTAAAAGTGACCTAAGAGATTTTATGTATTCAAGGTTATGTCTCCCCCGCAAATGATGTGACGTGAGTGCATGGAATAAAGAATAAATTGACAGATGGTCAGTGTATTACATACTAATCATACTAGAACTTCAATGAAATTATCTTCATACTTTCAGTCTTACATAGCGACAAATATAACACCGGTTTTTTTCTATATAAATCTCAGATCTTACTATTCGCTTACTTGTTATAATTATGTCTCATACTACCTTCGTACTTGAATATGACCTTACGTGACCGTATAAAGGCTTAAGGAAAACAGGTACACTTTTGTTCAAGGGAAATACGTCATCACAAGATATGGTGTTCATTTGATAAACTGACGTGACTCATATATGAAATCATTATCATTTACTATTTACGTACTATATTACTGTATCTAGTTAGCTATTACATTTTAAGCGATGATTAAGACTGGAATCCTTTGTAAGGAATTCAGAATATTTAAGTGTTAACAGTTTTATTTCAATGGTATATGACCATTAGAAATCGTAGAAAAGAATGTGATAATTCTCTTTGTATCAATTTGAGTTAATATTCTGTCTATAGCATTGCAAATTGAGGGCAATATTTATCCTTTAATACTGATCTACGTATATTTATATTACAAGTGTACCAATAATGCATTTTTTTTTATTTTCAGAGTAATACGAATTATTCGAAAGAAGAACATGCATTTCATCGATGTAAAGAAGTCTAAATATAAGCTTTAATTAAGTATATTTAATTTAATATTATTAATAGATTATTGTAAATAAGATGATTAAATCTTTCAATTAATTTAATATATTCATTTGTTTAAGGCAGCTAATTTAAGATTTAATAATATGAATTAATAAAAGCTAAATTATTCTGAATGGCCATTTTATTAAGAGTGTTATTTAGAATACCTATATTATCTAAGAGATTAATTGACTAGAGATAAATGAAGGGACTGTTGGACGATGGGCTAGAAATCAGTCATCAATGGCATCTCCAATATTTAAGCTAGAAAATTTCTTTTTGAGGGTCAGCCTACCTCGAAAGGGATTAAAAGACATGATTGCATACGCATGTATAGATCTATATGACAACACAAAGGTGACAAAACAGGATTTTTTCTATTTCTGGGAATACTTAAAATTGTATTAGCGATACGATTTACAAACTGTCACAATATTTGGTGTATATCTGAAACCTTAGTCCATTAATGCTTTCTAGCACAATTTCAGTTCAATATCAGATCAGTTATAGTCTGAATTTAGTAGTGGATGACTATTGAAATCAACTAAATTATCAAATTTCGCTTTAAAAGTGGCGAAATTTGTCACATTTGCTAATTCAGCAACTTCACACTATTACTGATCTATTATTGATCTCTTATTTTCCAAAAACATAAGTGGACTAAGGCTCCTGGAAAACATTATAACACAATAACAAAAAAGATCAAATCGGAAGCACTGAAATTTCCTAATTGACATTGGATCTCTGACTACCATGTAAGGGTCGTGTATTTAAATTATTTAACAAGAACTTGCGAGTGATTTGAGAAATTATGACGCAATAAGAGAATTGTTGTTCCAATGCGTATGTATATGTAATTAATACTCGCTTAACTGCCTACCTAGGTGATTAAAAGAGAATTAATCCCTGAATTAATTAGTGACTTCGTTAAAAACGCTCGTTCAGTAATTAAGCGATGCTTCAAAGCCGATAAAATTGGTGTTTTCGGAATATTTTATAATAAAATTGCACTGTACCTTTTCAATACCCCTTTTCGTGAACCAATTCATTAAAATTGTTATGTAGATATAGGTACCTCGTTATACGAATATTGAGCTATTGTAATTCATTTGTATTGTTATGTTTTTTTATTAACATAATTATTATTACTTGCTCGGGGAACAGGTAAGTTTCTTTGCCTCACCGTAATAGACTTGACCACTTATCTCATTGAGTAATGATTATCTGGTCAACACGTGGGTTCGAGGTGGTCATAGAATTACTACCTTCGCAATAACGGCGATGGGAACCTGAACATCTGATTACGCTGCATGGATTACTGGTCCTAAACGCGTTTGTCTTTGTATAATTATTACATATTCACACCGCTGTCCAAATGTGCCACGATGAGACACTATTATTAGCTAATTTGAATGATACTTGCATGTTATTACCATACGTCCATTAGGAATTATTCGCTATTACGAAAGGAATCGCAATACTGTTAAAATACCGTATACTTATTTTTGGTAACATGTATGTAGAACTGGAAGCAATGTTTTACATAACATAAAGATACATCTGTTGCTAGGTCTGAATCACAGGCGTTATATATGCGTCACTGTATAATGCGCCTGTGATTCAGAATAACCAATGCAATGTGAAAATATTGCTAATTATAAGCAATAATAAATCAATTATGAAGGAGATTTTTTGCATAAAAAGGGTATAATATCAAGTACGTATAAGTATTACATCATTACTATTTCGTAAGTTAATAAAGGAAATCACATCAAACGACTTTTATTTGAATCGGTTACTTTCTCGAATTAAGTAAACAATATTCTTTGATAAGGCAATCTGATTATATCGCGACACGCAATGAATTTATTTACGCATTTCACTTTAATCAAAAACTATTCATTCTTTCTGACGCCTTTAACTATAGAAGTAGCAATTTTTACACCAATAATCCAAATAAGTGAAACTATTTTTGTATCATAAAGTAATGTCGGAAAATAATTTCCAAATTTTGCTCGGCAAAACTCTTAAACAACCATTTAATAATATCATACTAGAAGCTTCGAAGCCTTTATTCTTAGCTACGTCTGCATTCGGATTCCAAATGATAAGCTACAAAGAAAAATCTCTGAAACCGCTTCAACTGTATCACAAATTGTATTGCATATTTTTCCTCACCACAGTCATCGTACTAATAACATCAATAAAGCCCATTAGCTGGATTATTTCCAAAGCAGACCTACCATTGAATACTCTAACTATAATTTACGGAACTCTGCACTACGTTGAAACATTATATTCGATTTCAATGACAACAATGATTTCGGGAAAGTCTTATTTTAATTTATTTTCTCTTTTATCCGAAATTGATGAACATATGATGATAGGTAGGATGTCGTTCATAAAACTGCGGATCTTGAGCATTTTCCTAACAATATTACCAGTCTGTCAATTGGGTTGCTTGTTTGTGTTTAGAAAATTCGATCTAAGTAATTTCGGTGTTCAGTTAACGATATATTTGCTAATGATACAAGGTTCTTTGATCTATTTCATCATGATCGTTGTTTACCAGAGACTAAAAATGTTGAAAATATTGGTCCGGGAAAAGTTGAACGGCGTACCTGAGAATAATTACTGCGAAGAGAAAATGTCATATTTGGCTACTTTCAAGGTAAGCTTTATTATAATAGATACAAATATTGCCACGTCTGTGACATAATAATATACTCGTACACTGTGTAATACTCAAACACTAGCTACCATACATACATACGCTTTACGACTTGTGTATACACACTCCCTTTTCTATTATGGCGGGGTAGTCAGAGGCTTGAATGCCCATCTCCGAAATTTCGAAGGCATGTTAGGTATGGGTCATTTGAAGCCCGCGTATCACTAGATAGACAGCACCCAACGTGATAGGTAGTGAATCGTATCGCCGTATATAGGCACTGACTATTACCTATCCTAAGGGATAGGCAGGTTTCCTAACGATGTTTTCCCTCACCGTTAGCGACTGTTAATTATGTAAATTATTACCCTTTGTTGGAAATAGAGAAAACCTGAGTAGGTGATCATAATCCAACGTAATCGCAAGCACCAAAAACACCAATTCGGTTCTACGATTTTTCAGTCAATTAAAATCATTGTATTGTAAAATCTAATGATCCCTAATTATCATAATTTACTCGACAAAAAGAAACTCAAGAGTCTATTATGCACACTATTTAAAACCGTGGGACGTAAAATAATGTTAACTAGCTGCAAAACTGCTTCTCTGCATGTCAGAGGTAACTAATAGGTCAATAGAATCTATTGGGCGATGGGTTAGCAAGTGGTCATATGTCACCACAACCCCGTTATTTTTGCTGAAAAGTGATCTAGGCGATATTATACCTCTGATGAACTGTCCTTCTTGAAAGGGATTAAAAGGCGTGAATATATATGTGGTACTGAACGAAAAGGTTAACCAGTACCACGACATTTCAATACTTTTTCCAGAAATACTCGACGCTAACGAATGAACTACAAACGAAGTTGAAATCGAATTACTGTTGGCTCGAGCTAATGCAGATTTACGACAAAGTGGCAGATTGCTTGTGCATTTTCAATGGCATATACTCGGGGCAGGTTCGTATGAAATTGTCAATGGTATCAATTCTTTACCATTGCAACTTTTACAACCGTGCTGGGGCCTTACTCCACTAATGCATTTTAGGCACAATATTACTTCAGTAGCGATACAGTCATACTTCAGTGACAAAATTTTACGACTTGTTAAATAGTGGAGTACCAAAAGTGTCAAATTACAGCTACTGAAGTTATATTGTGCCTAAAATGCATAAGTGAAGTAAGGACCCGTCTAGCATTTTAATATACAATGTATGAGATGGTTAATGAGTGAGAGTGACGCAAGGGATTTGTCAGGATCATTCCAGGTGGCGATCGATAGTCTCTGCCTATCCTCTTAGGGACGTAAAGGCTTGAATAAGCATGTATGTATGATGCAACCACTTTCTGCTTGGCATGTCGTACAAGCGAAACAAAATTACAGCGTAAGAGTCAAATTTATTGATACCATATAATATTTAAAGTCAAATTAAGAATAAGTTAAAGATAAGACTAAAGAATAAATATCTCTTATAGATTTGAATTCGTTTTTACTTCACCAATAAGAATGGTTTTTTGCATCATTTGCAGATAGTACTGATGTTCTTTTCTTGGTTGATATGTACGCTTCTGCTTATAAGCAGATCACTGTCACCTACAATGAAGGTAAGGAAACTAGAGATTAATAATAATATCGTTATTTACGTACCTCTATAAAATGCAAATAGAAAATGTTACGACAAAAATTTCGATAGTCGAAGTTTAAAATTTATGTTACTTGAGTTAGAGATAAAAACAGGTGTAACTCAAGTAGTGATAAAAAACACTTTATTCACAAATAATAAAATGAGTTTTGCTTCGGCGTTGCGATAATGGATTTAGAATAGAAGGTTCTAGGTTCGATGCATGGACCAATAGGATTTTTCTATAATTTTTTACAAACGCATTTCCACGGTGAGAGAAATACTGTATTCTGCCTATTAAAGTAGTCAGCCGCTTAACACTCTGGTTTGGAGAACTTTAAAAAGTGGGTTCTATGAGATCATAAACGAACGTCAACTGCAGGGGGAGTAAGACTAACGAAATTTTGATTATACTGCGTTAAAAATTTTAAAAATTGACCTTTTGTTATTAATTTATTCGAACCAGTCGTAAAACTAGTCGCTAACTAGAACATATCATACGAGGTGACTAAGGGACTAGGGGAATAAGAATCAATTGGGCGATAGGCTAGCGACCTTCCAATCCTCCGTAATTATGTCATCACAGCCCCTATCTTAATGCTGAAAGTGGCTAAGGAGATACTATCGTATCTCCTAGGTTCTGTCCGCCTCGAAAGGATTAAAGGTCGTGAATGTATAGGCATGTATGTACTAATCTAATTATTTTTCAGTATTCGGAAATATACAAAAGTGACCTGTATGTATACTCGTGTTTGAACAGTCGCTCTCTCTTTCTTGTACTCATCTGCCAGTGTGTAGTGAAAGAGAGACGGAAAATCATTCAATATTTATTACATGGATTGATATATGAAAAATGTGGTAAGTATTATTATTCGAACTTTTAAATATAGTATAACTAGCGACCCGCTTCGGCTTCGCACTTCTGGCTATTTAATGAATGTTATTATACATATAAACCTTCCTCTTGAATCACTCTATCTACTAAAAAACCGCATCAAAATCCGTTGCGTAGTTTCAAAGATTTAAGCATACAAAGGGACATAGGGACAGAGAAAGCGACTTTGTTTTATACTATGTAGTGATACTGTGTTAATCTGGTATTAAGGGTCAATGGAATCTACCAGGCAATAGCTAAAACCTGTAACCAATGTCATATTAATGCCTTCAGAACCTTAATAGAACCAAACCAACCCTAAGGGTTCAAGGATATATTTGTCTCCGAGGTTCTTTACATCTCGAACGGGAATAAAAATATGAATGTACGAGTATTTTATGTATTTATTAAATTTCTATCTGCCATACAATCTTATAGATTATGTCGACTTGGTAATGTACGAGTATTTGTATTAATGAAATAATCCAGCACCTTTTAGATTTAACATAAAATTATAACAGTAAATATAGAAGTTATTTTAGCAACGCTAGATTTACTATGTCCCTAGACCTAAATTAATTATAAATGTGATAATTGAATACTGTATCGAATATTAATATGTAAATGCTTACACACTTTTTTTGAAGTCAATAAATTAAGGAGTTACGTTTAACATAGTTTGACCAGGTAGCCCATAATCAATGAACCTAACACAAGTTAGTGAATGATTTTATGCCCTAAAATTTAATCCATCTTTTCGTGAATTATTTACATGTTGCATGACTACCTGTAAAAAGTAGTACATGTAGTATGTATTCTCCAGTTGATTCCCATTTCTTATTACAGGAGATATGTACCACGACCAAGTTCGACTAATGTATGAGCTAGTCAAGCGGCGTGAGCAGAAGATAAACACCAAACTGTTCTCGTTGGATGCCACCCTCGTGTTGAGATTCGCCGATCGCGCCATCTGTTATGTGGTGTTGGTAATCCAGTACTTCTATATGTACGTTTTTGTGAAACCCCATTCGCAGAATTAGTTTTCATGAATAAAGTGTCTTAATATAATTGTATTTATTAAGGATACTTATTCTCTTTCTTATTTCTTATTAGCATAGTAAGTAAATAATTAAATAATAAGGAGTATTTATAAAGTAATTGAGTGCCCTCTATGAAAATGACTGCGAACTAAATCATTCAGATGAATGCAAATGAAGTACTTGTAAGTACGGTAGGGTACTTTGAATATAATTTCTGACATCTATAGGAAATTTTGCGAAATACGTAGGTTACAATAGGACAAGAATATTTTTGTTATATTAATTATTGTTGTATAAGCATGCTTATTTAATACTGTGAGCTGTTCAAACGGCAAATATTTTTCCGAAAGGGGTACACATTACATTATGAATTATGAAAGTTGGTGAGCTGTCCATATAAGTTATTACAAAATGTAAGAGATGGCGTTAAAATCTAATTTTATATTCAAGCTGAGAAAATTTATAAGTTTCCGAAAATAAAACCTACATATACTGGTATCATTATCAATATAACAAATTGGCTCGTTGTTCACACCGATTTCTTACCACACAGGGTTCTATTCTAATACTTTACATAACATGTTTTAGACAAATACTGGAATAAATTGGACATTTCAGCATGTCTATTTTCATAATCCTAAGTCTAGATCTAAAGTTCTCGAAAGTTATATAAAGGGCCGATTGATCACACATCAAATTGAATTTGACGGGTGAATTTTTTGGAATTCCTTAATATGTAAAATGGCTACAATATCGGTGAACCATACGCAATATTCAGATATGATTTATTAATTGCCAGCTTTAAAGACGTAGACTGGATCTATTTTAATTTAATATTGTTATACCTAAATCTTTCTCTAGACGGACCAATGACCTGAAAAAGGTCGCTGGTAGTGGTTGGCTGAGGGCCACGAGTAATCGTGTTTTGTGGCAAAACCTTGGGGAGGCCTACTTCCAGCAGTGGACTGACATAGGCTGATTGATTGATACCTAAATAACTTTTTAAATTGAGAAATCAAACGTTTGTATTGATACAAAAATA
Organism: Leucoptera coffeella; assembly: GCA_030578115.1. NCBI lineage: Eukaryota > Metazoa > Arthropoda > Insecta > Lepidoptera > Lyonetiidae > Leucoptera > Leucoptera coffeella. The sequence continues at coordinate 70,905 of JAMBLF010000032.1, read as the reverse complement.
TGAAAATACGGTAATTATATGTAATTAGTTCATTACATATTTTTGACTGGCTGCAAGGAGAAACTTTTTGTTTACAACAATTTTCTACGAAACTCAAAAGTTGGTGATGGGAATCGAGTGACTTTTTCCACTCCAGTCACTCGGTCCTGGTAAGTTTCAATGTGACAGGTGGTAAGCCATGTCGCCATTTACAAGCACTGACTGTTACCTGATCGGGGAGCAGGTAGGTTTCCTAAAATTAAAATAGTAGTAAGTTATTAAATTTATTGAAATACAGGACGAAAACTAGGCCCTTTGGACAAGGTTCGAAACAGTAATCAATTTTCCATACGACATCATAACTCTAATATACAGGGTTACCAGTTAAGTATGCTAATAAGTATTCAAGAAGATGTTTTCATGTCTCCAAGGTTTTGGCCACCACGAAAGGGATTAACGGATGTGAATGAATATCTAACATACTGCATAACCTGGGTAATGGTTATTCAATGTAAGTACCTTGATCAAATGGCGACATGGCTTACCACCTGTCATATTGAGTACTGACTATGTGGTCAACATGTGGGTTCGAGGTCGCCATAGAATTACTACCTTCGCAATTGCGGAGATGGACACCTGAACCTCGGACTACCGCGCAAGAGTTACTGGTCATGGCCGCGTTTTTTTACCTATTTATAATATTATACCTTCATGTAGAATAATATAATGTATTTTTACCTTTGCTTGATAAAAATTCCACTATTATTTCGTTTACGACTATGTATGTAGTAGTAGTAAATAGATAAATAAATATTTTTTGCATACCATGAAGGTTGTTAAAGCTGAGACGACCTCATTAAGTTGAAGGCATTGCTAGCAGTCAATGTTAGCAGGAAATGTAAACATCACTTTAAGGCTGCATAGGGAAAAAGTGTTAAGATTCACTATGAGATAAAAACACATGATACTTGCAAATATGCTGCCTTTCGTAACGGTTTTTTGAATGAGATAAAGGGATAAGGGCTGTATGGAGAATTCGTGCGATGGGTTAGCGTACAGTTTTTCATTTTCGTACATAATTTACAGTCGCTAACAGTGAGGGAAAACATCGTGAGGAAACCTGCCTATCCCTCAGGATAGGTAATAGTCAGTGTCTATATACGGCGATACGGTTCACTACCTATCACGTTGGGTGCTGTCTATCTAGTGATACGCGGGCTTCGAATGACCCATACCTAACATGCCTTCGAAATTTCGGAGATGGGCATTCAAGCCTCTGACTACCCCGCCATAATAAAAAAGGGAGTGTGTATACACAAGTCGTGAAGCGTATGTATATGTTAGCAACCTCTCATCAATATGTTTTCAGATTAAAGTTTTAAGAGATTCGCGATTTATACTCATGACTAATAACTAACGGGACTTATCGCGTAAGTTTTTATATAATAAAGGTACCTTTATTAACCCGAAGTTTCGGCTACTTTGCAGCAGCCATGGTCACGGGCAGACTGATGTTATTAATCATGATTTCAGATGTTACCATTAATATGAAATTTTTGTAAAAACTTGCCTGACTATATGCTTTTAAATATTTCCTACAAATAGTTAAGACTCTTCCGTGCCTTGGGACGTAAAAATAATGCTAACTAGTTGCCGTTCTTCCCGGTATGTTAGTAGGCGACTAAGGGACTAGGGGTACATTGAATCAATCGGGTGATGGGCTCGCAACCTGTAACAAATGTTCCAAATAACATCGCAACCATGGAATGACCAAGGCTGTACTGTAGTACTATAGTATTATATAATCTGTAACCAAGGTATATTGTTATAGTTTTAAGAGATTTGCGATTTATACTCATGATTAAAAACTAACGGGACTTATCGCGTGTATGAAACGTCGGGTTAATAAAGGTAACTTTATTATATAAAAACATAAGCGATAAGTCCCGTTATTAATCAAAGGTATATATTATTGTATGTCGGAAGTTCTATCCACCTTAAAAGGAATTAAGGAACTTGAATGTTTATGTAAATAGTAAAGAAAGGTAGCTATTTAGCAGTATATTTACGTTACAACAGGGTATAATGTTTTCTATAAACATAAACAAGTGTAATTTCCACAATGTTTACAGCGTCTTGATAGGCAAATATTTTTATTAAATAAAAACTTTATTTAATGAGACAACAAATATTGTTTCAATAACATATCGCGTCAACATTTATGTATTTATGTTTACATTTTGTTATACCATAACGAAGGTTCGATATACTCTGTTAAACACATACCAACACTCTCATGCTTTTGAGAACCCTAGGGGTAAACAGAACTAATGGTTTGCAAGGAACTTTTTAATTCTAAAATGTTGTAAGGAACAAATATGGTCGATTAGGAATAGATTAGATATTATTCATATATCTGTGCTATGTTATGCCATGCGAATGAATGATAGTAGATTGACAAAAGGAATATATTATGAGAGTGAAGTGGAAGGGTGGTTACGTAGGGGCCGACTCAATAAGGCATATGACAAGATAGACGCTATATTTAAAAAGGGTGACGTTAGATGTACCTATAACCACCGAATGTGTATTGGAAATATGTATATGTGTCAATGAAGCGAAAGTGGTCTGTTAGGATTGGGACAAATAGGGATCCGTGATCTCTGCCTACCCCTCTAAAGGGAATCAAGCGTGATGTGTATGTAAGTATGTATCTGTCCTATTAGTATATCTTTAAAATATACGTATGATAACGCCTAAGTCACTCAAACACTTTTTTTAATTTTTTATTCTTTATTAAGCCATTCACCACTAAGGAATATTTAGTTATGATGACAAATTGGCTAAATATGTTTGCTTTGGGATTTTATTTGGATCCTCAACTGGAACGAACCGAAGAACAAGGAAGAGAAGAATTGGAGGTTTGGTTTCGTTTTTCTTCGGTTGTAGCGGCTGGCGGCGTTGGGTAACCATGGCGATGGAAAAACAAGAAGTTCAAACGCCATGGCATCAGTGTTTGTACTTGTGCCGACATAACCTTAGTGGTGAATGGCTTATTAAAGAAATAAAAAAACTGTCATATCATAAATAGCTATAACAATAGAGAAGAATTCACTTGTTTACGTGAGTCAATCAAAGATAGTATGTATTTCCTTATTTAGAAAATAGACTATTATTGTGCGGGAAAATTCTTCTGTTAGGTATAATATTAATTCTGAATGCGAACATGAATACATGCTTTTCCGTATCTATGAGGGAAAACGCGAATACATAGAATAATTTAACAAATGATTAATAACTAGCGGGACTTATCGCGTATGTTTTTATATAATAAAGTTACCTTTATTTACCCGACGTTTCGGCTACGTTGCAGCAGCCATGGTCACAGGCAGATTGACGATGCATATTTCTTCGCCTCCACCGCAGCGCCCTGTCAGATTCTTCCCCGACTACCCTCACAGCTACGTTTTTATTAATAACACGCGTTCTACACACTACACTCACAGTATCTAGTGGCTTCACACTAAACAAAACATACGCGATAAGTCCCGCTAGTTATTAATCATGAGTATAAATCGCGAATCTCTTAAAACTATAATTTTACAAACTTTTATACTAATTGAACTAGCCCCTTGGCACGGTAATGAAAGACTTAATATTAATGGTTCTCTACATATATTTCATTAATATATAATAAATATCAATAGACATCGTAACAGTGAACACGACGATCGGTTTTGGCGGGATAGGCCGCATAGAACATTACAGATTAAATTGGAGAAATTCTTCTTAAGGCGGGTGAACGTAGCGTGAAGAACAGAAGAGAATGTATGAGGGAAACAAGAGCAGGGAGGTCGTCTTTGCAGTCTTGTATATATGTAGAGCTATAAGACCACAAATTATGGTTAATCAAAACCTTCAATACGTATCCAAGGTGACAGGTAGTGAGTCTATTACCATTTTACATTCAGAAAAATAAGTTACAATGGTCGTCTATGGTTCATCAACAAAGTCAGGCTCTTTGAAAGTTAACGTATATTTGCTTTGGGATTTATTATATTTGGACCCTCAACTGGAACAAACCGAAGAACAAGGAAGAGCAAAATGCAGCTTTGACCTCGTTTTTCTTCGGTTGTAGCGGCTGGCGGCGTTGGTATAACCATGGCGACTGAATAACACGTGCAAACGTTATGGCATCCGTATTTGTACTTGAGCCGACATAACCTTAGTGGTTTAATAAAGATTAAAAAAAGAAGTTAAGTTACTATAGTCTGTTTTTTTTAACAAACGAGTACTGAGTATGAGTATGTTATTTCCGTTACTGACAGAGTGAGATGGGCTATTGCTAAAAGTGGAGCCAACGGCATTGTTTTGTTTTTAAATTTTTGAGGTTCGTTCATATTGAATAGTTCAATAATTTACTTATTAAATTAAAATATTTATTTGTAATTTATAATTTCTGTTAATGAAAAACTAAACATAGTATACTATTACATAGTATAGATAGATATAAATAGCGACCCGAATATATGTATATTATGCGTTATCGTCATTACTTCCTCCGATGAATTTTTTGCAGATTTATGTACATTACGTGGACCAATAGCAAAGCAACCAAAATTTTAATAATAATAATATTTGGACATTATTACACCAATTGAACTAGCCCCTTGGTAAGTACATTTAAGACTTGTGTTAAGGGTACTAGTCAACGTATATTTAAGAAATATATACATATCATAAATAGATAAATAAATATATAGAATATATAATCAACGACCAGACTGGAAAGCAGAAGAAAAGCATAGTTCTTAACTCTGCCTCCACCGGGAATCGAACCCGGGACCTCACGATTAGCGTTCCGGCGGCTAACCGATCGCGCCACGGAGGTCGTCAATTTTCTGTACTCGTTTCTTAAAAAAAATAGACTATAACTATTCGAAAGAATATGTAGGTAGGTGTTCTTAGAGTTTTTTCCTCTCCGTTATATGTATGTTATCATAATATATACTATCACATCTTGGATTAACAAAAGGGTAAACAGTAAAGGATGTTCTACATAATCCTTTATCCTGATCAGTGAATTGATGGGTAAATATGAGTATATAAAGAAATCGAGGCATACTAAGGCTGTGTTCAGACGTGCGCGTATTGTGCGCGTTTTCTGCGCGCGTCGCGTGTTTTCCCAAACGCTAACATTTTCTGCGCGCGCTGAATCCGCGCGCGCAGAAAACGCGCACAAAACGCGCACGTCTGAACACAGCCTTAAGATTGTGAAGAAATTAATATGTTTAGTTATATCGAAAAGGAGGCAGCTGGATAAATTAAATAGTCCCATACCAGCTTGGGATAGCAATAATGAGACCAGTAATATAATAACAAAAATATTGAAGGACACTTGCACCAATTGAACTAGCCCCTGGCTGCTCGTTAGTACATTTGTATTAAGTATTTACTTATTATAATCACTACATAGTATAAAACAAAGTCGCTTTCTCTGTCCCTGTGTTCCTTTGTATGCTTAAATCTTTGAAACTACGCAACGGATTTTGATGCGGTTTTTTTAATAGATAGAGTGATTCAAGAGGAAGGTTTATATGTATAATGACATTCATTAAAAAGTGAAGTAGGCTATATATTTTATACCCGTGCGAAGCCGCAGCGGGTCACTAGTTAGATTAATAATTTATCAAAATAAAACAAGTATTTTATAACAAGGCATTTATTAAGTACATTATCCGTTACTTAACTCTAACTTAAATATCAAAATTACAATAACCGATTTCTTTAATATACAAATTGATCGAAATTCTATACACGGCTTTTCATTATGCTTAAGTACTATTTTTATTAACATAATTATAAATTATTAGTAACATTACGACTGCGATCCATTTCGGGGTAGTCAAAGGTTAGAGTGACCACCGTCATAACGACGATAGTCCTTAGGCACTCAAAGCTTACGTTTCAATAATATATATATAATTTTATTTCAATATGCATTCAAAGGACTTATCGAAAGAACTAAAAAAGAGATAAATTTATTAACGAATTCTAATGTGGACCGCAGAAAATACAATAATTGGTAAATATACTATATTATATTTATATGTAGGTAATCCAATACGGTTAAACCAATGATATTCATAATGCTGGATTCAATTATTGTATTATCCCAATACAATAATTGAAAATTAGCATGACAAACTAGCAACAAGGAAATAACAATGTTCAATTAACAATAACAATTAAATGTTATGTTGTTTTGAAACGTGAAAGGTTTGAACGAGAATTGGAAATACCGTAATACAAAACAACAATGGTAATGAATAAAATGTATAAAATTTTGTACAATTATTTTGTAGTGTACATTGTACCCTCTTAATATGTCGTTAAATTAACGGACCGGTAATAAAAATTCATTGGGTGATAGGATTGCAACTTGCTACAAATATTCCATATAATTTTACAATACTAACTAACTAGGACCGAAGTCCACTAATGCTTTTAGCAAAATATCATTTCGATATAAGATCAGTAATAGTGTGAAGTTGGTAGTGGATTAGCAAAAGAAACAAATTTCGCCATTTTTTAAGCGAATTTTGACACGTTTGCTGATATAAAAGGTGCAAAAACCAAGACAAACGCGTTCACGACCATTAACCCTTGCCCCGTCAGAGGTTCAGGTTTCCATCTCCGCAATTGCGAAGGTAATAATTCTATGGCCACCTCGAACCCACTTGTTGACCAGATTGTTAGTACTCAATGTGACAGGTGGTAAGCCATGTCGCCATTTACAAGCACTGACTAGTACCTGTTTCAATTTAATGAAAATTCTAATCCTAATGGTACAATTTGACAATTTACTGTCAACTTGACACTATTACTGATCTGATATTGAACTGCGTTTGTGATAAAACGCATTTGTAGACTTGGGCCCTTGAGAAGATTATTTACTTGATATTAAGATTGAATTGATGTAAGAGCAAGCCTGTCTAAGGCTTATACTTTGTTTTCTTAGTTTCTATGAGAATCAATTAACTATGTATATACATATGTATATTTTTTTATAACACTCGTCATAATTAAGATATGTCGGTTCTTCGTCATTTAATATCATACAATTCATACACCTATATAGCACCTAAGTAAATAAACGTATATTAATAATTTATTAATTATTTTACGTACATAATTCTTTATCACAGTTTCGCAAATATTTCCTCGTTAATGAGTCATTTAATATATTATTAATATTCTTTTTACAATACTTTGAATGTAATGTTCTCGTGTTTTTTGGTTTTCAAAACTCATTATATTTTGTGTTGCTCATACTAAATACGTATGGACTTTACATATATTTTTATCTCAAATGTCGTTTTTGTAGTCAAACCGCAGTTTTTATGAGTTTCCACATACTAACATGTAGTAATTACCTGTTAGAACAATTCATACATAAAACACCTTTTTTATGACTACTAAAAAGTTTACAGTTTTTAATTTTTTCCCCAAATATACATTGCAAAATAAAGATTGCGATATCAAATGAATTTCATATGGAAATCATGTATTACATGCTTAACATAGATATAACTTATTTCTGTCATAACCTCATATTAAACAATAGTAGTCCAAGTACATTCAAGACTTCTGAAATCACCTGCAGAATTTACCTACAAATAACACAATAGTACTTTAATAGTCATGACCTTTAAATTCATATGAGTACTGTGTTTACCTAGATACTAGATTTAATAATTAAATCTTCTATTGTTTTTGTCATTTACCTAGGTTTCATTCAAACCCTATAACTTACTCGCACAATGTATACTTTCGGTGACACCTATTTCCATCTGAGATAGGTTTACATCTTGTTGAGTTTTTTCATCTGATTCAAAGGCCTTATTGACTACGCCGTTAGGGTGGTTTTTCTCTGACTTCTCTTGAGCTGCGTCTGCCTTTATACCATCGATGTTATGCTTCTTATTCGCTAGATACAGCCAACTGCGATAGAAAAATGTCGGTTAGAAATTATTATCATTTAGATTGGAAGATTGTTTTTATTACAACTACAGTTGTGTATCTAATTTTGACCTTTTAAATGCCACCATCAGCGTAGTGTAAGGAGACATATTTTTTTATAAAAAAATGTTTTTTTTTTTACTTTCAATAAGTGATTGTATGATCCTTATATTGAATAAAAGATTTTCATTTCATTTCAAGGTAATAGTTTAATTGCGGCATTAAAAACTCAATTTATACCAAACAACCAGTATCTAATTTGGCAAGCAGTAAATCATGTCAGCGTGTACACACACTGTTGTATATCTCGTATATGTACCGATAATTTACGTGACGGAATTATATAGAAAGACATTCCTTTTCCTTTTAATTCCTTATAATCTTTCTCCCTTTGTAATCTTTTCAAACATCTTACGAGAAGTCAAATATATTACGAAGTATTATCCCCAGATAACTAGCTAACACTAGCTCCCAAATAATATTTATTTTTATATGAGTAAATGTACCCATGATATGCCAACAACTTAGGTAAAAGTATGTTAGTAAAGAGTTTATACTTACAAGAAGATTACTACAGCGGGGACAGTCAATCCACCGCCTAATAGAAAGAAGGCCCCAGGAAAAGTCTTGAGCGTCGCAGTGTACACCGAGGTATACATAGGAGCGTATACCAGTGGCATCATCGCCTCTGCCACCCCGAATAGGGAATTCACTTTACCTGTGAACACAGAAAAATAGCTAATAAAAATAAATAATAATAATAATTGGACATTATTACACCAATTCAACTAGCCTCTTGGTAAGTTCATTTTTAAAACTTGTGTTAAGGATACTAGTCAACGTATATTTAAGAAATGTATACATATCATATAAGATAAATACATATATAACATATATAATCAACGACCAGACTGGAAAGCAGAAGCAAAGCGTAGTTCTTAACTCTGCTCCACCGGGAATCGAACCCGGGACCTCACGATTAGCGTTCAGGTGTCTAATTGCTCGCGCCACGGAGGTCATTAATAAAAATACTACTTATAGAAGGCCTATAGGATCTAAGTACGCGTCTATAATATACGGCTATACGGTTCACTACCTATCACGTTGGGTGCTGTCTATCTAGAGAAACGCGGGCTTCGAGTGTCCTATACCTAACATGCCTTCGAAATTTCGAAGATGGCGACTCAAGCTTCTTAAAGGGAGTGTGTTGACATAAGTCGTGAAGCGTGTGTTATGGTTATCAAAACCAAAATGTAATATCACGAAATGGTTGGTGATCGGGAAATGTTTTATTTTTATTTATTTAACGTACATCACACCCATTTTCCTGTAGACGGTATGCAGAATTCACGTATCTCCATCTGTCACGATTTTACAAACCACTTTCGTTTCAGTAACTCTCATACTCTCTCGGCGGTTATATGCACTTCTAACATCACTCTTTTTTAATATGTCGTCTATCTGACTGTCATATATTTTATGCAAGTTCACATAATAATAATAAATATATTTTTAAGACTATTTTTTGCTCAAGTACTGAGCCTGTATTCCGAAGGCTGTGGTTTTCTAATGAACGCCATAAAATAAGGGTTTTTATAAATATTTGCGGTGAAGTAAATTTTTGTACAATTGTACAAAGCACGAGTCTGAGACGTAAAAATAGTGGAAACTAGCTACCATTCTTCCCGGCATGAGGCGCTTAAGGTACTAGGGATAAATGGAATCTATTGGGCGATAAACTAGCAACCTGACACCAATGATTGCAACGTCACAACTCGAAATGTGCGAATGTTACTTAAGAGATATGATATGAGATTTCAAAACTAAAACAATATTATGTGGATTCGAGTCGTAAAATAACAATCGTAAACTACATTATATATTAGACAAGACAAAAGCGACGACGACACGACCATTAACCCTTGCGGGGTAGTCAGAGCTTCAGATTGCCATCTCCGCGATCACAGAAATAGTAATTCTATGACCATTTATCTAACCCACGTGTTGACCAGATAGTCAGTACTCAATCTGGCAGGTGGTAAGCCATGTCGCCATTTACAAGCAATAACTGAGAACAGGTAAGTAGAGTCTTCCCGCGACCACGGCCTATGCAACTAGGTCGAAACGTCGGGTAAAATAAAGGTAATCAGCTATCTTTATTAATTTATCGTGATATGATCCGGTCTCTCATAGTAAATAAAAAAGGTAAGTATCCTCACGATGTTTTCCCTCGCCATAATTTTCAGCGTATTTCGCACATGTAATTTTATTAAAAATGTATATTAAAAGCAATAAAGGAATGCAAAAAACATTATTGTGCTTACCAAGTTCATCTCTTCCCACTAATTTGGACACCATTGATCTCATTGCGATGAAGGATGTTCCATTGAATATCTCGATCAGGGGTGCTGTGAAAAAAATCTTATTATTATTGTGACTTAACGACCACAAGAGAAAAATAAAATGTATCATACTGTAAGATTAAAGTGTGAATAGGTGATATTGAATTCTTACTTAGAAATGCTATAAGTATTTGACGACCTCCGTTGCCGTTAACCACCTGAACGCTAATCGTGAGGCCCCGGGTTCGATTCCCGGTGGGGCAGAGTTAAGATCTACGCTTTTTACCAAGAGGCTAGTTATTCAACTACTCTCTGGTGTAATAGTGTCCCAAATATTATTATTATTAGCATTTAAATGTTACTTTATAAGGGTTCAAAGTTATATAATACGTATGTATATAGATACCCCTTGCTAGGTGTACCTATGTCTTGAAAATGATCGTTGGTAGTGGCTGGATGAGGGCCACAAGTGATCTAGCTTTATGAGAAGGCCAATGTCCAGCAGTGAACAGCTATAGGCTGATTGACTGGTTAACGAATAAACTAGAAATGATCGTAAAAATACACAAACATAACCTTGATTGCTTAAATACATTAACAGTTAATGAAATTTCAAATGCAATAAGCGTTCATACTTTATGTTATGGCCAAGTGCTAATCAAAGTGTTGGATTGATTATTGAATAACGAAGATTAAAAATTCATTCGCAATACGTCAAAATTCAAGGTTATTTGTAAGTAATGCGTGACTGCATTGAATTTTTTTCTTCTTTTTTTACAATCTGCCTATCAGTCAATGTAGTTGAATGTTCAGAGACTGGCTGTTTATTTTGTTACGGCATTGACTTGGCATTGATAGTAACCTGAATATTAATTCATATGCTTTATTTTTATTTACAAAAAAACATATAAGTACTTCTATGTTTACTTGTATAATGAAGCATAGGTAGAAATATCGAATGCATGATATCTATACACATACATATATAAAACAGGTGGTTATCAGTTTGTTCTTCTAAATAACAACCGTGTTACTTTTTACTTATATCACTTTCGTCAATCTAGTATCATATATCCATATAACATGTCCAAGTCCACACATAATCCTTCACAACCAAAAAACTATCAAAATTCAATTAATTCTTTACATACAATGTTTCTTATCGTTATACGCCAATTAAATCAGCTATCACCAATTGAATTTGATAACTACATTTAAGACTTGTGTTACGGGTACTACTATCACTACATAGTATAAAACAAAGTCGCTTTCTTTGCCCCTATGTCCCTTTGTATGCTTAAATCTTTGAAACTACGCAACGGATTTTGATGCGTTTTTTTTAATAGACAAAGTGATTCAAGGGGAAGGTTTATATGTATAATAACATGCATTTAATAGTGGAGTAGGCTGTATAATTTACACCCGTGCGAAGCCGGAGCGGGTCACTAATATTTATAGATACATATATTTATAAAAACATATTGACTTAAAATAGATATATAAATACATATTCGTATTACAAGGTCGTAGTCATACATTTGTATGTCAGTGACTTACCGATGTATATCTGCCAGGTCTTTGTGGCGAAGGCGTACATGAACCCAGCCAGGATCTTGCTCAGGCAGGAGATCACCCCAATTATGGCGTCATCCACCTTCAAGATGTGGCTAAACACGCCTACAGAGAACAGGGTTCCTGCAAAAGAATTAGGGTTAGTATAAGCTAAGTGGTTTGGTTTTCAGTTGAAATAAACGTCCCGTCTTAGCGTCATTCGCTACAGTGGCAGATACAATGTACGCCTCTCTCACTTCCATATCGCATGCTGAAAATTAAACCGGCTTTACTCAAAATTCATGATTTGTGGGAAATAGAAGACACGTGTTTTAGGAGTATCTATAACCGCCTAGAGTGTATGAGAGGATGTATGAATGTCAATGAAGCGAAAGTGGTCTGTCAGTATCGGGATAAATGGGGATCCGTGATCTCTGTCTACCCCTCTACAGGGAATCAGGCGTGATGTGTATGTATGTATGTGTTTTAGGAAATGGCACTTTCATATTTAAAGCCACCTAACTTTTAAATTATTAGCCGTAACGCAACAATTTCTGCACAGTATTATTGTTTGACTATCCCTTTATCTATTAACTTGCTTTTTTTAATATTAACAGGCTAATATCATATGAAGAAATAACGTTAGAAAAATAGTGCCTCAAATGTGTCACTTTATTATTAGAAATAATTCAAACTTAACTTTACATTATTGACACTTTCTTAAATGTACTAAACTCACTGTTAAAATTGGTTATATAAAATGTCATATATTTTTTTCATTTGAAAGTAATAAAATGGCATAATCATAATATTATGGACTCACTTAAAAATCGCAGAGATCCTGCCAAACTACTTTCGTTTCATGCACACTGATACACCTTCACATTAGGACGTTATAAATCTTTCTAACGGCATTCTTTTACATTATAGCGTCTGACTGTCATATGTCTTATTGGGCCGGCCCCTACCTTTGTAACTGAAACGATTTGTTTTTCTTTTGTATAGTTGTTTGGTAATTTCGAGGTACTCACCAACAAGAGAAGTGCACATAGAGTAGGTGGAGAACACACTGAAGTCCACCTCGTTCCAGTTGAACCTGAATCTGGTGAAGAGATACATCACCGACATCTCACCTGGTGAAGAGAAAATCTAAAATAATACTATAATATTCGCATTAAGAAAATAGTGACGTCATCATGTTCCCATGATTTAACCAATGAGATTTCATAAGGGTTGTCTGTTATTGGTCAATGTGACTTGTTTTCTCATTAACTAACGTCTCATTGGCCAGTTTGACTTCTGAATATCATGACGTCACTATTTACTTAACGCGAACAGCCTATAGTTGAAGTTGACAGTTTGAGAATCCAACAGATTGAAATCATGTGTGATTCTTCACAATAGGAGATACTTTCAGCAGAAATTTTAGAGATTTTAAACATTTTATTGCACATACGACGGTTTAACCTAATGTAATACATAACGTGACGAGTAAGATTAAGTAACTGTATAAAAAACTATAAGCCCCTTACTAACCATTCACTGCTCTAATAATCCAGGTTGATACAGGCTGAATTGAATCTATTTTACCATCGCATCCAGTTCCCTTGTGAGATATATTTTCTTACTAGATTACTACAAAAATACTGGGCACACCCTAAAGTCGTGACAGAGGGGTCCCGACCTTGGAGTGTGAGGAGATATATGGAATAGCCCACAGCCGAACCTAGCTACCAATGAGGTGTGTACCTGACTGACCCTAAGTTCCTAGACTAACCCGAATGTATACTTATATATAATAAGGAATATATATGAGTGAAGTGGCAGGGTGGTTACGTAGGTGCCGGCCCAATAAGACATATAACAGTCAAAAAGAGGCTATATTGAAAAAGGGTGACGTAAGGAGTACTTATAACTTCCGAGTGTGTATGAGAAGATGTATGAGTGTCAATGAAGCGAAAATGGTCTGTCAGGATCGGGACAAATGGGGATCTGCGATCTCTGCCTACCCCTCTACAGGGAATCAGACGTGTATATATGTACAATAAGGGTTTACAATCTTTAAGGCCGCCATAAGCAAATATGAATCATTAGAGTTATCCAATGCAAACAAAGGATATAGATATACATTTAAAAGGTTAGAAATCTAGAAATATATTGAACTAAATTTAGCTTATCGTTCCATATATTTTGGTCATATTTAATCTTTGTTACCCGTGTTACCCCGAGATTTCTTTATACATTACAAGGTAACACAACAAACGCTTTACTATCTATTTAGGGCAGTAATATACATACATAAAAAAATTCACGCCTCTATGTCCCCCAGGGGATAGACAGAAACTATAGATCATCACCTGGTCACAGATAATATAATACTATACCTGGTCAATCTCTCTTTCTTCACTCACAGCCATTAACCTTCTCTTACATGCTTGTCTGTTCTTCACGCAGCATACCTTACCTTACGTAAGAAATCTTAAGTAGATAAACAAAACAAACAAACAAACGCATTCATGACCATTAACCCTTGCGGGGTAGTCAGAGGTAGTCAGAGTAGTTCAGGTTTCCATCTTAAGTAGAATGTCTCCAATTTTATCTACCTATGTAATATATGTACATTTAAATTTCACCAACATGCTCAAGGTAAATTTGTGTTAAAATATAATACACAATAGGTGAAATAAAAATTTCATTATTAAAATTTATTGTTTAAATGTAATCCTCGTATTTCAATAGAAAATATTTTGTAATATAACAAAACCTATACGAAAATGTAGTAACAGCCTTGTCGTTTACAATTAACATATGAACGCGAAATTATTCCAAAAACAAACATTGAAACAGCTGCGTATTTATAATGTCTCAATATCAGTGAATCATACGTTTGTGGAAAGCTAATTTAAAATCATATTCCGCTGCATGGTATGTAAAAAGAATGCTAATTACCTGCCTAATAAAACCATGGGTCAAACGAACCTATTTTATACATACATACGTGTCCATCTCCGCAATTGCGAAGGTAGTAATTCTAAGGACACCTCGAACCCACATGTTGCCCAAATAGTTAATACTCAATGTGACAGGTGGTAAGTCATGTCGGCATTTACAAGCACTAATTATTACCTGTTCGGAGAACAAGTAGGTTTCCTCACGATGTTTTCCCTCACCGTAGTATTCGATGCAATTTTATTACGAAAATGTACATAGAAATTCCATTGGTACATGCTCAAGCGGAATTTGAATCCTGTACCCTCGATACAGAGTCAAGCCCCTAACAACTGAGCTACGTCGAATTTACATATGTATTTTACGGCTTATTATCGTTTTGATGATATTAATAAGGTATATAAAAGACTATGTCGCCAAATAAATATAGCTACAAGCACCCCTAGTTTTTAAGGAGCTAGTTTGCATTCTATTGAAGTCTCTGACTAGCCGTTCATTTATATTTCCAATAACACTGTCGGACAAATACGTATAGTTCAAATATTCACTTTGAATATTAATTCTTTACATACTGAATTGACAATTCATACCACATCTGGACATCCTAATAAGGAGGCCGGAAGGAAATAAAAGAAGATCGTAAATGTTAACCTCTTTTCTTATGAATCTAAAAATAGTAGTAATTTAATATAGTAGTATTTTAGTCATACGAATTTTAACCTCGTAAAAAAGAACTGCTTCTTGTGACACTTTGAATCTGTTTTGGATTCGTTTTTAGAATTCATGTCTCATTAGATGCTGTACTTATTATAATTTGTTTATTGAAATTCACGAGCTAGTCTAGCTAGTAAACAAAATACTATAGAGATATATACTATACAAAACACTGTAGTAACAAAAAAACATCTTTTCTTAATCTCGTTGAGCCATTTACTTAGAAAATACATACTGGATGCATTAGGAACGAAATTAAATTATTTTACCACCTCTTTTCTTTAGTACCCTAGTGATTCATACACCTTTCGACCAAGAACTACCAAAAAATTCTACTGTCCCCATCAGAACACACCCTTATCCTACAAACTTGAAACAATTGAAAATCCATCTCTGTATACTTACCATAAATAGGCCCTATGACGACACACAACACTATTAGAAGCATTATCACTCTTAATCTTCGGTTGTTGGGTCCATTTTTGAATGCGACTAAGATGGTTTCCTTCACGTATCGGGTATCGAAGAATACCCTGAGGAATTCACAGCAGTTCTTCGTAGGTGTCTGGGAAAATAATAAGAAAATAAATACTCATGATATTAAATGAATACTAACAATCTGCAGATCTTCGTGCCATGTCTTAGGAAGCTTGTTAATGACTAGGGTCAATGGAATCTATGGTAAAAATATACAATAATCATATACAATATTATTATTATAAAATAAAATCGCAATCCTACTCATGCAAAAAGTGTTTTAAAAAAATACTATCAGTTCAAGGTTCTGTTTACCCTGAAAGAGGTTAAAGGACATGTATATGTATGTAATAGCACATATTTGTTAAGACATTAATAAGAAATATATATAGTTTTCATACTTATAAACTAAACTGTTGTTTTCGAAATAATAGTACTCCTAATAATGCATTAATTAGAGTATAATACATAGAATAAAACTATTTTAAAAACGTACTAATTTGGTAGTTAGAATGTTATCTTTTGCCAATATTGTACATGTATGCAATGTCAAGAATGTACTAGATCACACATTGCGACATCTGTGGTTATAAATTCAAAATATTTATTCTTAGCACTTTGTTCCTAATTTATTGCAAATGGCTGAATTTATTGCAAGTCGTTGTTATTGTTTGTTTTTTTGGGAATTCCGTTTTGTAGTAATATCTTCCTTGTTGCATAAGAGCAAAAAATTCTAGGTCACTGGAATATTACTGCCTCTCCAAGGTTCCTTACTATAAAATATTAATTAAATGTTATAGATATGTTAGCTTATAATAGCTATATCGGATTATACTTTAATATTGAGCCAAAAAATAACCTCGGTCGTCTTATTAACGTATATCTGTATGTATACTATAATATTTCCAATGGAGATCCGGACTAAAAAAAACATGCTTATAAGCTAATTTACTTCCCTACATGTTTTTGAGAGAGATTAATAAGCTAATAAACGTGTCACTTTTACGTTTAATAATTAGTCCGGCACTACAATAAAGTGACTAAGGGATTATAGGTAATCTAGTGACCCGCTCCGGCTTCGCACAGGTATAAAATATATAGCCTACTCCACTATTTAACGGATGTTATTATACATATAAACCTTCCTCTTAAATCACTCTATCTATTAAAAAACCGCATCAAAATCCGTTGCGTCGTTTCAAAGATTTAAGCATACAAAGGGACATAGGGACAGAGAAAGCGTATTTGTTTTATACTATGTAGTGATACTTCAATATTTCCAATGGAGATCCGGACAATAATACCAAGCTAATAAGCTAATTTACTTCCCAACATGTTTTTGAAAGATATTAATAAGCTAATAAACGTGTCACTTTTACGTTTAATAATTACTCCGTCACTACAATAAAGTGACTAAGGGATTATAGGTAAATGGATTATGCTGTACGATAGTCTACTAAAAAAAGACAATGCATTCACGAAAATTAACCTTTGCGGGGTAGTCAGAGGTTCAGGTGTCCATCTAACCACTAACCAGTCCAAATTCTCTAAAGGTATCACCAAGCCTCCGTAATAATACAATAGGTGACCTGGGAGATATTATGTCTCAGTTCTGTCCACCCCGAAAAGGTTAGAAAATACGTGCACATCACGCCCTTTTCCCTAAAGAGAAGTAGGCAGAGATCACGGATCCCCATATCTCGATCTCAGCAAACCACTTTCACTTATTTGAAATTCATTTACCTTCTCACATACTTTGCGGTATGTACTTCTAGTACCTATAACCGTAAATACATACATACATACGCTTCACGACTTGTGTATACACACTCCCTTTTTTATTATGGCGGGGTAGTCAGAGGCTTGAATGCCTATCTCCGAAATTTTGAAGGCATGTTAGGTATGGGTCATTCAAAGCCCGCGTATCACTAGATAGACAACACCCAACGTGATAGGTAGTGAACCGTATCGCCGTATATAGGCATAATAATAATAAATACCTTCTCACATACTTTGCGCTATAACCGTAAATATATATATACTCGTATTAAATCCTAGGACCTATAATAAGAAGTCAGAGGTCTTGTGCACTTGGCTACAGCCGCTTCTTAATACATAAATAATATTAAAAGTAAGCAATAAGCATTCTTCTCAAGATGTACGTAGTGTGAAGAACAGAAGAGCATGTATGAGACGGTAAACGGGTGCGATCGATAGTCTCTGCCTATCCCGTTGGGGACGTAGAGACGTGAATATATGAATGTATGTAATAAGTAATAGTAAATAATAAAATCGCTACTTGATTTTCATTTGGTAAATTACTTCTTTGACAAATAACGTTTTTGACATTTAAGTATTTAATTTAAACATTTATATTTATTACCACAAAGTAGATTACCACTGTCTTAAATAACTAGTTTATATAATGGTCTAATTGCATTATGTATAAATAAATAGTTTGTCCTGTGCTAGTTTGGAACCTAAAAATAATGCTAATCATCTACCGTTCTTCCTAGCATGTCGTAGGAAGTGTCAAAAGGATTCTTTGGGCGATGGGCTAGCAACCTTTCACAAATGTTCCATTATGACATCGCAACCCCAATATTAATGCAAAAAGTGACAGGAAATATTATATCTCCGAGGTTTTGTCCACCCCGAAAGGGATTGCAGGACGTGAATGTGTATGTATAAATAAATAAATGACTTTCTATACAAATTTTTTCAATTCATTTGTCTAGGTCAGGTTATTTTGTATACGTCACGCCCAATTGATTATATCGATTCGCTATTGAACTCGAATCGATCTATGGAGGAAAATCGATACTATGGTTAATAGTACTTCCGAAAATAGATTTAGTTTTATAAGATTTACCTAGATTTTTTCTTAGCTATATTATAAAGAAAGACAAACGCGTTCACGACCATTAAACCTTGCGGAGTAGTCAGAGGTTCAGGTATCCATAGTGAAGGTTGTAATTCTATGGCTACCTCGAGCCCACGTGTTGACCAGACAGTTAGTACTGTTAGTAGTAGTAGTTAGTTAGTACAGTAGACTATATTATTATTGTTAGGAAGTAGCTATATTATAATTAACTTACATATACGTGTTATGATTAAAGAAAATTGCTTAGAATTTAGCTGTAACTTCAGCCTTATATATCTACTTATATTTATATGGTGGCTAAGAATGAGGTTTTATAATAAAGCCAATTAATGACTGTTTCCAGGCTTATTATGTAAATTACAAGTGTCGGTAAGATCTTCTAAAGATAAGTGAGGTCTTTTAAAGAGACTATAGAGTGACTTGTCAGTAGTTATATACTTAACAGTACATACTTAAATGCGTAGTGTCAAACCTTAGATTCAATTATGCAATGAAAACTTAACCTTCCTAACTTTTCCTTATTACAGCCATTCAATTTTTTTCGCAAGTTTTTTTGCAACTTTTTGTAATTTTGTCATTCACTGAGTTGTTAAAAATTAATAAATATTTATCCTCATACATAACTGTACGTATTATGATTAATATTCCATGCAGCCACGTTTATCGAAGACATAAAACCGTCCAAATATACATACAAACATCCCGTTTAGTGTATTGACTTACTTTCACATAAATCGAATAGATAGACAAAGAATTTAAGGACAAAATTCACTCAAACCACAGATAATACTAGCTCAAACCTTATTAACATAACATACGCTTCATGACTTGTGATTACACACTCCTTTTTATTGTAGCGGGGTAGTCAGAGGCTTTAGTGCTTGGTAAGAAGTCAGAGGTATTACCCACTAGGCTAGATACCCTTTAGAGGGGTAGGCAGAGATCACGGATCCCCTTTTGTCCCGATCCTGACAGACCACTTTCTCTTCATTGACACTCATACATCTTCTCACACACGCTCGGTGTTTAAAGGTACTCCTAACGTCACCTTTTTTCAATATAATAATAATAATAATTTTTAATATAGCGTCTATCTGACTGTTATATGTCTTATTAGGCCGGCCCTTACGTAACCGCCCTGCCACTTCACTCATATTTATATTCCTTTTGTCAAATTGCTATAATTCATCCGCATAACATGGCCAAACCATCGAAGCATGCTCTTTTCAATCTTAGTCACTACATCTTCTTTCAAACCGCAACCTTCCCTTATCACACTATTTTTAATTCTATCATTCAATTTCACTCCTAAAATGCTTCTCAGAGACCGCATTTCGACGGCATTGATTCTACTTTCATGCTTCTTTTGCCATACTTAATAGAATACCTTATTGATACATTACAACTTATAACCACAGCCATATACAACTTATAAGTAACTAAGCAAGTTTCAAAAATATGCCATTGAATGCTACTAATTAATAATAATTTGTAATACTATATTGATTTAAGATCGTGATTAGAACATTTAAAAAAGACTAGACGCTGATTAGGTTGTAATGATTACGAATAATTCTACTAAACCTATTTTAAGTATTTATTAACGGCGATGCGGTCACCGCCTGTCTCGTTGAGGACTATCGTGAATAGTTGTTTTAGTTGCTAAACGTAATCACAAAACACGATGCTATTGTAATAGGTATTTTTAAACACTCGCGATTTATACTAATTTTATTAACTAGCCTCTCTTCTCGCGACCTCGGCCAATGCAACTGTCGAAATTTCGGGTTATATAAAGGTACTTACCCATATCTTTATTAATTTATCTTAATTTAATAATATGCTATAGTAATATAAAAACTTCAATATTATATGGTACTCTTGAAATAAATATACAAAACCCTTACTTATATAAATCAATGTTGTGTACACATATGCCCAACTTGAAAATTTGTCAAAATTACCGCAATCCGCTATTTTATTTCGATTGTTACCGCTACTTACAAGTTTACTGTAGTTTTTAACCCTTTTCGCCTCTTACGCTATTTTAAGCGCAACAGTCGCTAATATAGACATTTAGTAAAACACTCATTACCAAAAACTATGTAAATATGTAACGTTACTCTAAAATAACCGGATTGACCAAACTGGTAACTTCAACTTACCACATCAATATTTTGTTTCTTCACTTCCTTGATCCTTAGGTAGCCGTATATGAAACTGAGTATGTACAACGTCGAACTTATTGTGAAGACCCCGTACAACCCGATTTCTTTCACTAAAATTCCACTCAAAGCCGCTCCGACGGGGACTCCTAAAGAGTAAAATAAATTCACGATGCCTATCCTTAGAGTTCTTTGGTCTTCCGTCGTCACATCCGCTATGTAGCTAAACACTCCCATAAACATGGTGAACCATCCTCCTGTCAAGGCAGGGAATATAGCCTCGGTCACCGCTGCCACTTCTATGGGCAATTCGTAGAAGAAATACGTGTTTACTATCAAACCTATACTCGTCAGTAACTCCCCTATTATAGGTAGGAGCATACAGAACTTTCTTTGTCCTATTCTATCGCTGTAAGCCCCGAGGAATATAAGGATCCCACAAGGCAGGAACGATTGCAAGACAGTCTTCCATCCAGCGACAGATGCCACCATGGTTTGTACTGCTTCTTCTTCAGCAGTATAGTTGGCGGTGTCGCGTCTGGTCAAGGCATCACAGACGTGGTCGGGATAACCTAGATTCACTCTGCAAGCTTTCTCTAAATACAAATTCTGTGTTGCCAATAGCGAGAGTACAGATGGCATTACGTAACATGCTAAAATCGGTTCCACTGTTATGAGTGAACACAGGCTTCTAAATTTCTGATACGTGCTCATTTGTTCAGTTGGACATTTTTCACTTTTAATTTCGTTAAGACTTTCCTTTTCGTTGGTTTTTAAGTTTGTTGTGCCGTTTTTCGTTTCCAATTTCTTGTCACTCTTTCCTTCGTCTTTTATTTCGTAAGCCATTGTTACTGGTTTAGTCTGACAGTGTCATGTATCTGAAACAAGAAAGGTTTCATATTAATACGAGTTTATAAGTGTTAGTAAAACTATTATTAGGTAACTGAACGACCATTTCTTTCTGCTTTCTTAAGATTGAGTAATCTGGCACATTTCTCAGAATACTGATTTACATACTGTATTATAATATGCGTTGCTTAATATTCGATTTTAATTGAGCCATAAAATAAAGAAATTAAGTGACTATAATTTTTCTATCGTAATATGCATATCAATGCTAATCAACCGATATTATAAATATAATCTCAGATATTATAAAACTGAGTTAAATGAAAGCGATTTTACGGTTTGTTAGCAAGACATTACCAACAATTCTATCACAAAACTCCAATATTCATGTTAAGGGAACTATTAAGATATTATTTCTGAATGGTATGTATGACATACCTATGTATGATTTAATTCTAAGCAATAGCTTTTAGCCATATGATTACCTTTATTTTTGCTTGTCTTTTATATAGCTAAGCCAATTATTCTTTAACTAAAAACAGTATTATAACAAGTATTTATGTTTATTTTTATATTTTGTTTGTGTATGTCTTGTTGTTTTTGCAATAACAAAGAAATATAGATAATGTTTTTTGTCCATTGTGTCTATTTAACTAATTCCTGATTATAACAAAAACTTAATACTATTTATCTATGTACACATACATATATACATATACATTCAATTTCAATCCCTTTTGGTGTACGAAACCTCGTAGATTTAGTATCTCCTAGTCACTTTTTAGCTTAAATAAAGTTGCGATGTCAGATGAAACATCGGTGACAGTTTGCTAGCCCATCGCCCAATTGATTCCATTTCCCCCTAGTCCCTTAGTCGCCTCCTACAACAAGCCGGGAAGAACGGCAGCTAGTTAGCAGTCTTTACCCTGCCCAGCTAACACGTGACTATACATATATCTTTTACCCAAGTCGATTCGAACGACAGAGATAAGACAATTGCTATCCTGAGTAAATGAGTCCCATTAGCTACTTGCACTAAGCCAGCGGTAATCAGATGATTACAGCATCCGGCGACTGAACATTAGCGCATTCAGATGTACTAGACGCTGTAAACATGTCATCTTAGTGTCATTGAATGGAATATACATAAATGTGAATGTCTGACTACGCGTCTAGGGGTTAAGGTCGTGTTGGCTATGTTATATAGCATATGAGTGTGTATGAG
This sequence comes from Leucoptera coffeella, assembly GCA_030578115.1. Lineage (NCBI taxonomy): Eukaryota > Metazoa > Arthropoda > Insecta > Lepidoptera > Lyonetiidae > Leucoptera > Leucoptera coffeella. Next base: position 47,748 of record JAMBLF010000032.1, on the reverse strand, counting down.
GAGGTATAGGAGTGTGAATGTACTGTAAGCGGCTGTAGCCCAGTGGGTAAGACCTCGGACTTCGTATCAGAAAGGTCCTAGGTTCGAATCCTGACTCTGGCATGTACCAATGAATGAAATTTAAATGTGTTTTTCATGTATGTACATAATTAACAGTCGCTAACGGTGAGGAAAAACATCGTGAGGGAACCTGCATATCCCTCAGGATAGGTAATAGTCAGTGCCTATATACGGCGATACGGTTCACTACCTATCACGTTGGGTGCTGTCTATCTAGTGATACGCGGGCTTCGAATGACCCATACCTAACATGCCTTCGAAATTTCGGAGATGGGCATTCTAACCTCTGACTACCCCGCCATAATAAAAAAGGGAGTGTGTATACACAAGTCGTGAAGCGTATGTTATGTATGTATGAGTGTGAATGCAGTGGAAGTGGTTTGTCAGGATCGGGTCAGATGGGTTTCCGTGATCTCTGCCTACCCCTCTACAGGGAAACGGGCGTACATATGAATGTATGTGTAGTTACGAGTCAAGAGGTAATGTGTAAGTTATATTGCATAGAGTAAGCCAAGAACACTTTTGGATATGATTAATAACTAGCGGGACTTATCGCGTATGTTTTCATATAATAAAGTTACCTTTATTAACCCGACGTTCAGTCTGCCCGTGACCATGGCTGCTGCAACGTAGCCGAAACGTCGGGTTAATAAAGGTAACTTTATTATATAAAAACATACGCGATACGTCCCGCTAGTTAACAATCATGAGTATAAATCGCGAATCTCTTAAAACTATTTAACTCTTAACACCATTTTTAAACCGAAATTTGTCACTTTGGTAATCCACTATCAACGTCACGCTATTACTGATCTGATATTGAACTGCGATTGTCTTGAAACGCAATAGTAGGCTTGGGCCACTGTCTTCAAAACTACATACTAAAGTCACATGGATAATTACTATCACCTAAAAATATAGGCTCTCCTAGGTTCTAACAAACCTGACCGGTACTTAATTTTTTACCATATAACTTTTTCCTCGCTCAGATTAAGTAGGTCTTACCGTATGCAAATAACCACTAACTGGCCTTTGCCTAAATATTTTGTTCCGGGTCTTAACTACACAACAAGGTTACGAATAAGAAGTTATGTTCTATAATATATTACATACATACAGTTCACGACCATTCATCCTTGAAGGTAGTCAAGAGATTCAAATATCCTTTTTGTTTATTTATTCTTTACTAGTGACCCGCTCCGGCTTCGCACGGATATAAAATATATAGCCTACTCCACTATTTAATGGATGTTAGTATACATATAAACCTTCCTCTTGAATCACTATATCTATTAAAAAAACCGCATCAAAATCTGTTGTGTAGTTAGTTTCAAAGATTTAAGCATACAAAGGGACAAAGAAAGCGACTTTTTTATACTATGTAGTGATGATTGCACATACAATAATTATGTCGAGACATTATCAGACAGAGAGAGAGACATGATCAGAGAGAGAAAGACGCAAGGAATGGTCAATGTTTGACGTGTGCGTTGCTCATAATGGGAAAATATACTAAATCTAATAGGTATATAATAATAAAAGTAAAATTAGTATATATTTAATGTTAGTTAGTGTACACTTATCATTGTTTAGAAAAATATCTAAAATTTTATTAGGTATAGCGTATAAATGGTACTTTACTATAAGTTTATATATTATGTAAGTTTATAATATATGTTAATAATGAGATGCTAACGGTGAGGGAAAACATCGTGAATATGGCCTTTTTAGGTCATCGGTACGTTTTTATTTAATATAGTTTGGCATTTTTTCTGTATTTTTAGAACCAACATGTATTTCATTGTGTTTATGGTATGATTGTATTCTGTTTGCGTACCAATTTATAAATAAATAAGATCATCTAGCAGGGGGCATACTACACTATATGTAGCCCTATTCAACCCAATCTCAAACTCTAATACCTACATTCCGGAACAAGACCCCTTAGTACCTAGTTCCGGAACATCCTGACGAGGAAATTAGTCCTCATTGTATGCAAATTTAACCCATAGCAAATTAATGTTGGAACACATTTTATTCATGGTATAGCTGAATTATCGTGACGAATCCGTGACCTCGCATTATTTGCTAGTCTGGGACGTAAATAGAAGCAGCTAGCTGCTACTATTCCTGTGGTGTAAAAGGAACATAGGAGTAAATGGAATCTTTTTGGCGATGAACTAGTAAAATGTTGCATTTTATTTGCCAATACAATTGTTTGTTATCTATTGTTAGTAGATTAGAAAGGCATTTAATTAAATCCTATTTAAGACTCAAATCTTCCTGGTGTTTAAGTAAAAAATTACACTTTTTTTTTATTTTCATTTATTTTTACTACCTTTGTATTAGTGAAAGTGTGTAATACTCGTAGATTGTGTATCAATGCCGTTCAAATAGTAAAAGGCGACTAAAGAACTAATCGTTACAAGAGTTAATTAAAAGCGAAAACTCACTTATATATCAAATTACATCTTTGCTCCCAACCGTCTAAATGTGACAAAAGAACTAAAGAAGACTTCGCAAGTTTATATACACATTTATAATGCCAACAATATAACATATCAATCTAGTCGTGGACTTAAAATAGAATACTATTAACTACCTTTTGATAATAATCATAAGAATTGACTCAAAGAATACACAGTGAATATAGAGTGAGAGAATTAAATCGTCCAATTGAGCGATATGTTACCATTTTATTTCCAATATTTGTCCTTATCACAACCTTAATATTTTGTCCTGGGACGTAATAATAATGCTAACTAGCTGCCGTTCTTCCCGGCATGTCGTAGGAGGCAACTATAGAAGTATGGGTAAATTGGTCAGTTGGGCGATGGGCTAGCAATCTGTCACCAATGTTGCATAAGACATTATAACCCCAATATTAATGCTAAAAAGTGACCTAGGAGATACTAAATCCCATCAAAACTTAAAGGACGTAAATCTATATGTATGTATCTACAACATCAATACCAATACTAAAAGTGACGGAAGAGTTATATACTATCCATACAGGAACAAAAAGACACACGATAATACGTTAATAAAATGTTAGGTTTCCTTAATTGCCTAGGCTATTGTAGTCTAGATTAAAAGCCAGGTATCTATGGCCTTCGCATCCTGAACGCATTGTATTGTTAATCATCGGATAATTAAGCACGTGATTCCATGGCGTATGTACGGTTATACAAAGGATTCCCACGTAGTAACTACGTGATATGGTATGCTAAAGTAGCTGTCTTTCCTTTCAGAAGATGACTAGGAGATTTAGGGTAAATGCAAACTTGAATACAGTTTGCATTTACCCAATTTGACTGCAATTTGATTTTACTCGAAAAACTAATTTTGTTACATTCTATCTCTTACAGATAATACTAGTAACCCATTCCAGATTCGCACGGGTATAAAATATATAGCCTACTCCACTATTTAATGGATGTTATTATACATATAAACCTTCTTTCGAATCATTTTCAATCTATCTATTAAAAAAACCGCATCAAAATCCGTTGCGTAGTTTCAAAGATTTAAGCATACAACGGGACAAAGGGACAAAGAAAGCGACTTTGTTTTATACTATGTAGTGATGATGTGATTTCCTTCGCATTAATAAACCTAATATATACCCTAATAATGTATCCATTTGGATATTAATTATTGAGGGTGGAATCTTGGAAATACGATATATTTAAAACTTGTGTAAAGGGTACTAGTTAACGTATATTTACGAAAAATTACATTATATGTAGATAAATACATATATAGCATATATAATCAACGGCCAGACTGAAAAGCAGAAGAAAAGCGTAGTTCTTAACTCTACCCCCACCGAGAATCGAACCCTCACGATTAGCGTGCAAGTGGTAACCAATCGCGCCACGGAGGTCGTCCAAGTAGAGTATGTAGGTATGTGACATTATTATTGTTATCAGTAAATTTAAAGCTAGCTTAATTACTTTGCATGTCAAATTGGAATATATATTTTACAACTCTGCCTACCATTCTCAGATAAGATGCATTATATCTATGTTCTTATAATGAGCACATTGTATTTGACTCAATGCCAAATTGCTACTTGTGGTAATCAGTACTCATGAATTTTGATTACGCATTAGATAATACACATATCTTGTTAAAACTACAATATCGATTTTGCAAAGGGTTGATAACCTGCATAGTACGGGATCTGCATCTGGGATGTAAGAGAATATTAACTAGCTGCCTTTACTCTCGATTTGTCGTAGGAGGCAACTAAGGGACCAGGGGTAAATAGAATACATTAGGCGATTCGTAAGCAACCTGTCACCAATATCTTAAATAACATCGCAACCCCATCGAATGAATTTTCATGAAAAAATTGACTTAGGACATATAATCGTGTCTCCGAAGTTCTGTCCACCCGGAATGGAATTAAGGGTCGTGAATAGAGTTAAATAGTCTAGGAATTAGTTACCAATCCCATATAGACCGTTACTGTAATATGTCAATCTAAATGTTACCTAGGAGCATACATATTTTATATGGTGCTATAACCATACATAAGGCGATAGGTTAATATCTCATCACCCAATAACTTATATTACTATTTACGGCCCAGGATTAATTGAAATCTCTTTAATTCTAATTGAATATCAGAAATTCGACGTAGCTCAGGCGTTTGAGGCTCAACTCTGTATCGAGGGTACAGGGTTCAAAATCCCGCTTGAGCAGGTACCAATGGAAATGAAGTTTAACGAATTTCTATGCACAGTTTCGTAATAAAAATACATTTACGAAATGCGTTGAATACTACGGTGAGGCAAAACAGCGTGAGGATACCTATCTGTTCCCTGAACAGGTAATAGTTAGTGCTTGTAAATGGCGATATGGCTAACCACCTGTTACGTTGAGTACTGACTATCTGGTCAACACGTGGGTTCGAGGTGGCCATAGAACTACTACCATCGCAATTGCGGAGATGAAACCTGAACCTCCCACTACCCCATAAGGGTTAATGATCGTGTATGTATGTATGTATTGAATATTATTTCATGTTTATACTAAGTATGTTTTCTGTTAAGTGACAAGTTGCTAGCTCAGCCCCCAAAGAATTACATTACCATTAATTTTACTTACGTCCCAGGGTTGAACAAAACAGAATATTGTTTTAATGCTTTATTTAGCCTTACAATTTTATTTCAATATCAAAGCAGTACCTAATATTTATAGTATTGCAATTACATTTATTATTTTACTGTAATTAGTTTTACTATTTTACTTTAAGTATTTGTTCTGTGGCATTGAGCCGGTATCGAGGTCTCCAGTCACTTCTTAATCTCAATTGACCATCTCCATCAAGATATGACCCTTAGTTTTTATGGAGGTGCAATTAGTAATTATATTTACTAACTTTGAAGTCTAGGTATTAAAAAGCAATACATCCAGTTGAGTTGGAACCTTTTTGCTGCGACAGTAAAATAATAATAAATGTCAGAATCGGGACAGATGGGGATCCGTGATCTCTGCCTACTCCTCTATAGGGAATCAGGCGTGATGTGTATGTATGTAGGTATGTGTTTTGGTAATAACATGCAGAAGCTGTACCCCTTGTCATTTTTAACTTTAAATGTTTTACATGTTATAAAGTACGTAGTGTGAAGAACAGAAGAGCATGTATGAGAAGGTTCATGGTTGTGAAAGAAGCAAGAGAGATTTACCACGTTCGTTCCAGGTGGCGATTGATAGTCTCTGCCTATCCCATTGGGGACGTAGAGGCGTGAATTTATGTATATGTAACCCACTGGGGACATATATACTTGAATGTATGTAAATGTAATGACAAACTTTTTGGTGATAGGTGGGGTTTGAATTCGCGACAATCTTTACATAGTTGTCTTTTGGCAATCAGACTACTTCGAAAGAGATCAAACTTGTTATCATATAGGTTGTACGATCATATAGTCAAATAAGGAAGATGAAAGTAACATTAGATAGCGAATATGCAATTGAATGTGATAGGATCGGGAAAAGAATTCTGGATCTCTGCAAACCTTTAGGGTAACAGACCGGAAATATATTACGTCGTTTGCCATTTTAAGCCCTTCGTAATTTGGTCTATTTTGTCTCTACAATTGTGTTTGTAAATTGAATGATATTATTGTGATCGTTTTTTTTAACTTATTATCTAAGATGACTGGTGTATTATGGACTAATATTATAGCATTACACTGATACAATATCCCTGTATTTTCTTCTTATCTGGCTAGCTTACTATTGGGAAAGGTAAGCAGAATGTTCCAATAGTCAATTCAATTTCTGCTTTTACTTTTACAACTACAGCTTACGTAATGTCATATAACCTACTTAGCTATTGTATTAATAAGCCTTTCCAGGATTAGTCAAAGGTCTTAACCAGATAGTCATTCACCGTTCTTAGTGACTATAACCTATTCTGCATAGAGAAACTAGTACCTAAAGTTAGTAAAGTTTCTACATGATGGTTGGACCTCAACACTACAGTTCCAATGCTAATTAACGAAAACATTCCATACAGTAAATTTCCATTACTACGATTTTCTCGATATATATAACCCGGAACCTTTTAGTGTCAAATCTTGTGCCCCAGCGTATATAAATACATACATATATGTTAATTACAATAAATGCATTACCATAGTGTGCAATCAGGTATTTCTAGCAGTGTTAAAGTCAATGACATTTAATATGGACGTATGTAAACAACACTACTCAAGGTTCCCAGTACAGACTTCACCTACATTCGAGACGAGTTGCCAGAGAAATCTCAATAAAGACTTGAGTTTACTAAGTATTAGTAACTAAAACTAATGGGCTTTCAATGAAGGTTAAATTTCCCTCGATAACATAATTATAATATTGTAGGACGTTATTACACCAATTGAACTAGCCCCTTGGTAAGTACATTTAAGACTTGTGTTAAGGGTACTAGTCAACATATATTTAAGAAATATGTACTTATTATATATAGATAAATACATATATATCATATATAATCAACGACCAGACTGGAAAGCAGAAGAAAAGCGTAGTTCTTAACTCTGCCTCCACCGGGAATCGAACCCGGGACCTCACGATTAGCGTTCAGTCACAGTCGTATCACATGTATTCAGTGCGAATTAAACTGGAACGAAGGGAGGAAACTTAAGGCTATAACACCATGATTCCTGTCCCTTCTGATGTAGTACATACATACACATCACGCCTGATCCCCTAAAGAAGGGTAGACAGAGATCTTGAATCTAAAGTAGAATTCTTAAAGATGGAATGACAGAGATTTCCGGAACATTTCGGAACCACTTTCGCTTCATTGACAGTCATACACCTCCTCATACACACTCGGCGAATGGGATGTAAAAAGAAAGCTAACTAGCTGCCATTCTTCCCACCGTGTCGTAAGAGGAGCCTTAGGGTAAATGGGATCAATTTTGCTAAAAAGTGACCTAGGATATACTAAATCTCCGATGTTCTGTCCACCCGAAAGGGATTAAAGGACGTGATTCTATATATCACGTTTTCCTACACCAAAATCAAAAACTACATGGTCATTTAATTAGGTTGGTTACTTGGTCAAATTGGGCTTCATATAATATATGTAATTTTAATAATTGAGAATGGGTATACCCCTACCAATTTTACCTACTACCTCTTAATAAGTTTGGAATTGGAACCGTATGTTTAAATAAGTACTTTAGTACTTACTGATACAATGGCATACACATACATTGTACTTTATACGCTAATGAGCATGAAAAACAGGAAATCTGCAATCTTTTTTAAATACTTCAAAGTCATTAAATGAGCAAAATTTTCATACGCCATCTGTCGGTACATTGGTAGGAAATTGAAATAATTATTTTCAAATTAGAACTAAATATGGTGCCTGCGATAAACTGCGGTTCGGAACGTATTAAACCTATTTTTAGAGCAAACTTATTCGGTCATTAAATTTTAAATTAAATATATGTTTTTTTAAGGTTTAGTTGCGCTGTAGATAAGGGTTTGAGAAGGGCATGCTTCGATGATTTGGACATTTCATATAATGATAGCAGATTAAAATATGGGTGATGTATAAAAGTGTTTAGTAAGTAATAGGAGACATACTAACATGATGTATGTGTCATTTGACTAAATGGAACCACTATCGCCGAGTATTATTTAGGAAAAAAGGCTTTTTAACGTTAGAAAAGTAATTATCTATCTTTGCATATAGATACCTACATATAGTGCCTACGTACAGTGCTGTCCTAACATAACAGAAGAAACATAATTCTCCCTGGTCATTTAAGACTTCGGATCAGGATTGTGATGATGTTAATTAATTAATTAATCTATGTGAAAGAAATCTTAAACATTTCTTTATACATGAATTAAAACCATAAATGTAAAATATTAATAAAAATTAAATCTATATAGACGAATAAATTAATTTTCCCGTTCTAAAGATACATATATTGTGGTAGATTACTTTAAAAGAATCATTCTTCACATACCATATTCTTATTATATTTCTCAGCTGTAAGTCAATTAAACATAATGTTATGAAATTCTTTACGGAAATTAATAAACATGTCTTTGTCTTTGATCAATTATAACAATGATATAACGCGTCACGATTCCCGTGCAAGTCTGGTACTTCCATAAAACGTTGTCAGTTGCTTTCTAGCCTTTTGTAAACCCAATTAAAACTGAAAGTACCTTTACTTTTTGTATTAGCATTGAATATTTACGTATTGGCGACTGTTCAATGGAAAATAAACAATTTACCTTTTATTTTTTAACCGTTAAAAAAAGTATGATTAAGAAATTCCTTGTTTTTTAATATATTGATATTCTTTCTATGGTTATAGCTGTTATAAAAGCTGGCCCGTGTTGATGTGGTATAAATAGTCATAAATAGAATAAAATCAAGTACTGATCATTCAACAATACTTTTTAAGCGATGGGCTAAGCACCTAGATGCTTCCATGTTTCATTCTATCAACAAGCAAGAAAGATTGCTACTTAGCAAGTCAATCTAATAAAAATAAAAACCGTTAATTGACATCCACAAAAACATACATAATACAAAACGCTTACAATAAAAACTTACAAACTAAGGGGTATAACTTGTGCATGTTATTGTCGCAGCAAAAGGGTTCTAACTCAGCTGGGTATGTTGCGTCTGGTGGCAAACCCAACGCTGGTTTTATGTCAGAACCATTGTACTATTGTTTATTATGTCTATTTACGTAACAGGTTAGTATTTTTACACCCATCAGGCAAATATTATCAAAATCATACAAACGTATTGTGTAAATTATTGATGTTTGTTCAATACCAAATATTTGGTGTTTCAATGTGCAAATCATTGTAGAAAATACCCAGAATCAATACGAAATTACCTGCTAGTTTTGTAATGTCAACATTGGTTGTCGAAATAGGTTTTTATCCTCATTTTTGTGTCACCACCAGAACATACATAGCTGTACCATTTATAAACCCGAATCTGGTTAGTCCAAAAGGGTTTAAAAGATGTGAAGAAAACGTATATATATAATCTTGATTAAAATGATTACGTAAATCTGTCAGGGACTTCTATCTATCCCTCAAGATAAATAATATATACGGCGACACGGTTCACTACCTATCACGTTGGGTGCTGTCTATCCAGTGAAACGCGGGCTTTGAGTGACTCATACTTAGCATGTTTCTGATTTTGGAGATGGGCATTCAAGCCTCTGACTACTCCAACACAATGAAAAAGGGAGTGTGTATATATGTACAAGCGTATGTTATGAAACAAATTACTTCAGTAATTACATCTATAAACACTTACATTTTATGCCTAAGGCACTAAACGAAACTGCCTATATGATGTAGCAATGTAATTAAAATGGAATTAATACTGGTTTTTAACGAGAAATTGTAATAAAAAGAAAGTAAACGATTTTTTTAGAACCGTTCAACATTTACTCTATTACTTCACAAACGCAGTTCAATACCAGATCAGTAATATTGTGAAGTTGGCAGTGGAAACCAAAAGTGTCAAATTTCACTTATAAAATTGCCACATTATTCACTTGTGGTCATCCACTACCAACTTCACACTATTACTAATCTGATATTCAACTGATATTTTGTAAAAAGCATTAGTGGACTAAGTAAGCCCCTGGGTTGTCGCAATGATACCGTATTTTGGTAACAGTACCCTCTAATAGGTTACACTGACGTAGCACTCTAACCTGTAACGTGTAACCGATTTTCCATATTAATACCATCACTTGTTCGTCTAAGCTAAAAAGATAGAATTTTGCCTCTCCAAGGATTTATTGACCAAAGAAGGGTAGACAAAGTAAAGGTCATAATCATAAGTGTGTTCAAAGTTATTCCATCATTTAACATAAGAAAAAAGTTTATTTATTCAAAAGGAAACAAAACAGTAACAAACCAGTTATAGATACAGTAATTAAAAATATATGCTTAAATGATTAAGTTTACTACATTATTTGAATTGAAACAGTTTTCTCCATTTGAGTCTGGGACGTAACAATAAATGCTAATTAGCTGCGGTTCTTTCCGTCATGACGTAGGAGGCGATTAAGGGACTGGGAAAATGGAATGTTTTGGACGTTGCCTAGCAACCTATCACCAATGTTTCACATCTCAACCGCGATATTCATACTAAAAAGTGACCTAAGAGGTGAAGTTGTATGCTGGGTTCTGTCCATCCCGGAAGGTATTAAATTATGAAAACATATGATAAGAAAAAAGACAATTTCAAGTGTTAATTTTGTTCTAAGACTACATATACATAGTTGGTGTTTGTTGAATATGTAGAAACTACATATTTTATTAAAATTATATTTTTTACTTATAATTATTTTTCTTCTTTATTTCCTAATATTTGTTTTTCTAAGTTTTTTTTTTGTTTGGCAAAACCTAAGTAGAGTAATTCGAATAATTATATAATATTAATGTAATAAATTAATGCAAGTAAATTAATTGAACTCGGTAGTAAGAGTAAATATTAAGTTACTGTTCAAAAAAGTTTTTCGTAGTATAAAATTTCGGGAATATTATCCATGAACATAATTAGCATCGAATTTTATTTTCTTTAAATTTATGGAACGATGTATATCAATAAAAAATATATAAAAATATTAAAAAAAACAAAGGAAAATATCTTACCACAAAACTTTCTACAACCAAAACAGAACACAACACTAATAAAATTAAAACACAAGTTACAAAACACTCCAATTGTTATCTAAATTCAATAAAAGAAAAAAGTTTACAACAAAAAGTTTTTGCGCAAATCGGCAAAACGCAATGCGCGCGCACTTCACGTCGTAATACTATGACAAATAGCGACCGACTCAGCTGTAGTTGGTTATCACCGGCTAAGCTCAGCGACTGTGTAAATTATCCAATAGGCTGACCTCTACTATAATATATAAGTTGGACGGGCGAAATGTAATGTTTTCCTAACAGCGCCTCTGGTGAAATTTTTAAGAACTAAATCACACTTGCGGTTCACGTGTCCATTTCCGCAATTGCGGTGTAATTTAGGGCCAAGGCGAACCCATTTCTCCTGATAGTCAGCTTCTTACGTCACAGGCCTACCATGACGGCTTCTACAGCTGACTATTGCCTATTAGCACCTTCGTGTTTGCCGCAGTTCCTCTTTGCACAGTACTATTAATATGTACATGCTCTGCGAAAGAATTATACATACATTCACGTCCTTTAATCACTTTTGGGGACGGACAGAACAATGGAGATGATAAAATCTCCAGTCTCTTTTTGGCATTAATATTGAGGTGTGACGCTATATGGAACATTGATGACAGGTTGCTAGACCATCGCCGAACAGATTCAATTGACCCCTAGTCTTGACTTGATATACTCGATGACATACGGAAAGAACGGCAGCTAGTTTTCATCATTTTGCGTGTCAGACTAGCTCGAGACTGAGCGAATTAAACCTGGAAATTTCTGTTTACATACACATCACGCCTGATTCCCTGTAGAGTAGTAGGCAGAGATCAGGAATCCATATTTGTCACGATCCTGACAAAACACTTTCGCTTCATTGACACTCATACACTTCCTCATACACCCTCGGCAGTTATAGGTACTTCTAACGTCACCATTTTTTTTAAAATTTCTGTTTCTAAATACTTATCCAACACATTTAGCCTCACTACCTTCTTTATAAATAAATAAATATGTAACATATAAATCGTTTTTGAACCAAATAAAGTATCTTCAGAACATTTTACTACTATCTTTCACTCTATTTCTTCACAATTCTGTCTACACTCTCGGTGTTTATAGTTTATTCTAACTCGTCTTTGCATAACTGTAAATGTTATTGATATTCGCATAAGCCTTTTCATTGTTCCTAAAGACAGCTATGTAAAGAATGCTATTATCTATCTATGTAAAGAATGAATGTTTGGTATAAGCAAGTGTAGTATTATATTAAATATAGCATAAGTAACTAAAGATCTTACGTTATGCCTCAGATAATAAAATACTATTGTAACGATATGATGTGATTCTAAAGATGTCTTAGTACTCAAAACAAAAGAGTCGCAAAGAATAATATTCTTTTATTAAGCAATATAATATTCACATGTGGTTAGGAATTTAATATTATTATAAAGATAGAGTTATGAAATGGTAATAATGTATACTTTCGCAAGATTAAAAACGAAAAAAAAATTCTTTGTTTAAAAACCGATTGTCTTTTGATCATCGAAATTGAGTAATGCTGGCGTGATAGATATATGGCTGAGTAATTTTCACTTGAAGTATTTTTTACGATGGGAATCCATAGAGTTAATAAGGTTTTGTACAAAATATTATGCAGATCAAATTGTGCTATATATCTCATGCCATACAAGCTTAATCATGCAAGAGAGATTTCTCAGGATTTTTCAAGATAGCGATCAAAAATCTTTACTTATTCCGTTAGTTTGTAGAGGCGTGAATATATTGTATAGCATTGATGTAAATAATGTTTTTTTTCCTTGTTTTTGTAATTTAATGTAGTGTAGTCATTTTCGTAATTGAAATGATTAACATAACACCGTTTACGTTGTTACTTTTGTGTGTTTGAACAATACTGGAATGAACAAATATTTATGCGGATATGTATGAATGTCAATGAAGCCTATCTATGACTATTCTTTGAGGCTATTCTAATAAGAATTATGCGTTCATCAAGTGAGTGCTCGCCTTTCATTTATTATTGACGTCGTTGAATATGGTTTGCAAAGTATGTTTAGATTGTTTTTTTTTTTGTTACAGATAGTTTTATAAAACATCAATGTTCGTGTATTAAAAAGACATTGTTGAAAAGATTGGTTACAATTAAATGTATACAAGTTAATTTCGATTACAGATATGTATTGTAATTTTAAAGTTAATAATTAATTCTTTTTTGATGACATAACTGATATTTATTTTTTGTGTAATCAAACATATGTAATCGACCAACGCGCATTCACTTAATGAACGAATAATACTATTGGTGATGACGTGAGCAAACGGATAAATAATGAGATACATATATAGGGATAAGTTACCCGTTTTATATACAGTGTGCCGTTGCATAAAATCCATATATGAAATGGGGAGTAGAAAGAAGAATATAGTGAATATAGTGAAAGAAAGAAAAAAAAAGAAAAAAAAACGTGTTTTTTTATTAATTTGGGAACATTTTATACCTTAGGCCCCCTTCGCGAATCTAATTTGATTAAACCTTGGTAACTCTTGAATTGGATTAACCGATATAATTAAAACACCAACGTTATCCTAAAATATCCCATTTTATTTGTACACTATATGCAACATCATACGGTATAAGGATCAATAAAATAAAAAATACAAACATAACATAAACTATATTTATTGGGACTTACTAAAGTAAAAATAAATTGACTTTAACTTAGGCATTTTATATTTACAAAACTTATGTTCTATCAATCATACGCAAACATCCGAAGCAAGGTTTTGTATTTTCATATACATATGAGTAAATACTCATAATTCACATTAATAGGTGCGAGTATTATATATGAGTACACTAGTACGAATATTACATTTCTTAAGAAATTTACATGGATGTTAGATGGCATTTTAACGAATGTATCAGTCGGCCAAAAAAACACGGTAATTAATATGTATACTGTCGATATTTTAAAATTCAGTATCATTATAGCATTAAAACTAAAACCTCTTTCACACTGGAATAAGTTACGTTAAGTTACTTTTATTTTTAGTTAAATTTCATTTAACTTATTGAAAATTATTTTTCTTATTAATAAAAAGTCTTCAGTGTTGTTAAAAAAGATAAAAAGAGAATTATATTTATGATAAACTATCTATTTACAAAATTAGGTTTCTAATTTCTTAAAGGCTACATTCAATAATAAGCTTAAACGCATATAAGTTAGTCACCCTTAATGGGAAAAGCCCAATATTATGTCCTTGAAAACCCCTTAGCATATATAGTTTAAGGCAAATGTCATATAAATATCAAATTCTAGTGTTGATAGGTAGGAAATGTTGTCAATTGTTTTGTTTGTAAATTAATTTATTGTTTGTTTTGCATATGAAATGTAAGTTATCGATAGCTTTTCAAGGACCGGAAATAAGTTACCGTAAGTCATAATAAATTGCAGAAAATTCTGTCTTTTAAAGGATTTATTAGCTATATATATATGTATATATATATATATATATATATATATAGCATATAATAGTAATTTACCTTTTATAAGTTAAGTTAAATAATAATATTACCTAGCTTACCGTTTCATTTTTTCTCATTTAACAACATTTTGCTTAAAACTTAACACTGCCGTAAATTTCTACAAGGTCGAAATATCCAAGCTGCCATTCTTCTTGGCACATAAGACACCCCACAAATTCTTACAAACCTGAAACCTCTGCACCACATAAAACACTGACATCGTTACAGCGAAGATAACTATGCCAATAGACAGGAAAATAGTCGTTTGTTGGGGCTGAGCTGCCACTAGCCTATTGGTTTCTACTCCTAGTTCACTTTCTAGGAATTTCTGGAGGGGTTGGAAATACTTGAGGATTCCAGCTGATGACATTTCGGTGTAGCCCGTCATGACCTTGAGGACTGTTCGCCAGGATTGACTGGCTCCGAGGGACATTCCATCGCTGAAATAAGTTAATCGTAAATAGGTAACTTTTCGATAACAAAGGTAAGGTTTAAAAGGAACAAATTTATGTTTGTATGTAGAATGAAAACGTATGAAGTATCAATAATATCAGTTCGATACATACATAAACACTTCTCACGTAAGTAGATATATTGGTTCGTAATTAAAAATTATATGTCCGTTACTACGAAAAAGACTCGGCTGAAATAAATTTGATTCTAGTCTCGATTGTTTTGTTTTTTATTATTTTCATAGTGTGCAATATTTCTATTATGTATATATTTCATAGAATATATAAAAATGTATGTGTATGTTATGTTATTATACGTGTTTTTATGTTATGTTATTATAAAATGATGTGCTCAACGTAATATTCGTTAACTTCCGTCATGGTTTGGAAGAAGATTTGAAAGAAATGTTAAGGTGATTTAGGCACATGGAGCGTATGGATAATTCATTCGTCTCAAGGGTGTACGTAGTATAAAAAACAAGAGAGCATGTATGAGAAGGTTAATGGGTGTAAGTGAAGCAAGGGAGATTTGTCAGTATCATTCCAGGTTGCGATCGATAGTCCTTGCCTATCCCGTTTGGAACTTAGAAGTGTAACTATATGTATATAAGAAAATATGTTGTATAACATTTTTACCTGAGTAAACTACCAGCTTCCTTAGAATCGTACAGAGAACACTGATGTAAAGGTTTGTCTGGATCCACCTTGGCACATAAGGCATCCAGTATTTGGAACTCCAGTATATTTGCCAGGAAATACCTGTGAAGTAATAGTGGAATTAAATTTTTGCCTTTGTCTTGATATATTAAGGCTGAGAGATATTATAAGCTACTAATGTCATATATATATATATATATATATATATATATATATATATATATATATATATATATATATATATATATATATATATCAATCGGTTCCTAACTACAGCCTAAATGTGTTGATAAGTTCTTTAAATCCTTTAATTATGTTCACGTGTCTATTGACATTAGTTACGAATATGTATGTCAGTTTTAAAGTAACTTTTAAAATCAGCCTCTCTAATTATTCATATATGTAAAATTTATAGCAATAACTGCGTAACCTAAGACTCTACCCACCCTTATGCTAATAGGGAGTACTTACGAAATGTAAGGCAGATGTGAAACCACGTGGTATTTGGCGGCAGGATCGAGATCCGACTCATTCCTCATCACTGGTGGCATAATACCAGTTTCCCTAATCCTGCAACAACAATTACGATGTAAACAACTTGAGATACGCTTCACGACTTGTATGCATAATCCCTGTTTATTGTGGCTGGCAAGTCAGGTTAGTCAAAGGCCGCGTTTCATTAGACAGCAGCCAAAGTGATAGGTGCGTACCTTATCGCCTGTACAAGCACTGGCTATTACTTATCCCGAGCGATAGGCAGGATTATCGACTGTAAATTATATACTATTATATTATTAAATGAAAAACATATTTTTAAGTTTCATTCATTGGTACATCCCAGAGTCGAGATTCGAACCTAGGACCTCTAATAAGAAGTCGGAGATCTTACCCACCTGACTTATGTGCTATATGACTGCACAACTCCAATATTGATTCTACAAAGTGACCATAGATATTTGCCTCCGATGTTTCCAACACGGAAAGGATTAAAAGACGTGAATGTATATAACAAAACATAACATACGCTTCACGACTTGTGTATACACACTCCCTTTTTTATTATGGCGGTTAGTCAGAGGCTTGAATGCCCATCTCCGAAATTTCGAAGGCATGTTAGGTATGGGTCATTCAAAGCCCGCGTATCACTAGATAGACAGCACCCAACGTGATAGGTAGTGAACCGTATCGCCGTATATAGGCACTGACTATTACCTATCCTGAGGGATAGGCAGGTATCCTCACGATGTTTTCCCTCACCGTGAATGTATATGTATGTATAAATAAATAATAAATTAACCTGAGATCCCAAAAGTATTTATTCCAATCCCCGTCTCCGACAGTGCCTGCGAATACGTCCCAGCGCCACCTATCCAGAACATACGCGTAGCCAATCAAAGGCAGTTTCTCCAACGCTTGCCAGAATAAGTAGTTTATGTTGATCTCCGTCTTGTTTGATGATGTAGCCAGCCCCAACATAGATAGATGGTGGGGCATGGTCATTTGGAGAGCTGTTATGTCTGATATTGCATCGTGAAAGGCTGGAAGAATTTAGTAATAATTATATATAGTTAATACTTAATAAAATACTCCTGTAAAAATAATGTTAGCAATAATTGACATGAATTCAAATTTTGTACTACACTAAATAAAGGCGTCATGAAAACCTATTCAGCAACTTTAAATTCACACTTAAATTCCGACTTACATCTATTCAATAATTAATAGAAGCTATAATTTCAAACCTTTTTTTGTAACTTACTAACCATTGATGTATTGATGTACACAAAATATTTTCGCAAAGCTTAGATATAGATAAAGTTTGATCTAAATATTATTTAGAGCTTTGTTGTATTGAAATCTTACCAGGAGTGGGTCCATCTCGGTAATAAGTGGGCAGGTCCTTATAATGTTTGAAGTATTGGATGTGGCCCATCAGCTTCGCAGCCCGAGACAATTTCGGTACCAAATCTTCTGATTTATCATTGCACCATTTCACCCTGGATCATAGAAAAGTGCTTTCAAATACATACATCGATATTATCCAAAGAAAAACCTCATAGCTTCAATATTGTACAGTATGATTATTATCAATTATAGTGTTAAATTAAAAAATGTCCCGTGTTAGGTCTAGTCTGGGCCGTAAAAGAAATGGTAACTATCTATCGTCTTGGCATGTCGTAGGAGGCAACTAAGGGACTAGGGGTAAACTGGAACAATTGGGTGACGTGCTGGCATCCTGTAACTACTGTTCCATATAACTTTGCAGCCTCAATATTTATGCTAAAAAGTTACCGAGGAATTACTAAATTTCCAAGGATCGGTCTACCCCGAAAGGAATTGAAGTACGTGAATATATTTATGTATATATTTTTATCAGACAGTGATCAAAAGTACAGTGGTATAAATATACTATATTTCGATTTTAATCAGGTGTCCGTCAGGAAAAGTATTTATTATATTACTTGGTATCTATTTTTCTAATAGAGATCACTAAAAACTTTTGAAAGCAAACTTTTAATTAAGACAAAGGAAGTGATCAGATGTAAATATGAAGCGAAATGGTTTACCAAAACTATGAAGAAGTTTACTACATATACCAAAATGCTCAAAAGAAAACAAACAGATAATGTAAGAGAATGGAGTTTTACCTGAACCTATTTCCATCACACAAATCATGGCTCGACACTAAACAATGTTCACTGTTCTCCAATTCAGAGACATCCTGGAAGGAATCCTTGGCACTCTCAAAGCCCAATGACTCATGGAACTGGTCTATCATCGCAAACAGCTCTGGTGCTGGCACATCAGAAGCTTTCTTCCGAAGACTATTCACATCTGGATAGGGCTGGACTTTGTCGTAAATGGTCTGCCATTCTTGGCCCCATAAGTTGCCTTAAAAATTGAAAATAATGTGAGATTTATGCTAGCGAGTGAGAGATATCTAATGTCGTTTGGTTCACCATATCGTAAGAGCCGATTAAATGTAGTAGTAGACAGAAATTTTAATTTACACAATAGAAATGTTTATAGGGAAAAAAATTAACAGTAAAATGACATTTTGTCTACCTTGCTTCACAAATAGCATATAACGACTGTGTGAACTAAATTTTAATGATATAACGATTACTACTAAAATAATAATCATGTTAAACCGCATATTTTTTTACCATAGAATCTATTTTTGAAGTTTTCCCAGTGATGACAATTTCACTCTGTATAAGTGAAACAAAATCTATTTTTAAAATAGTTCACTTAAAATGCAATATAAATGCCAAAATTGATTGAATTTCTGTCGTATCGGCTGGTTTATATACTAGCGTATGTAGTGGAAAAGTTTTTATAGTCACCTAACAAATGAGCCGGAATATTGGGTGAATCGATATCAATCTCTTCCTTGAAATGCTTGCTTAATTTCATCTTAACGTATCGCTGTAGCAGATTATACATTGGCTTCACTTCTTCCCAAAGGTTTTGCACAGTCCTCTTAATCTTGGTGTCTTCATAGATGAAGAGCCATGGGTCACTCGCATCCACAAAGTCTTCCTTCGTAGCTTCCAAGTTGACTTTGTCGATGTATCTGCGGAAGAAATGGCGGATTCTGATGCCTGTTGCGCCGTGGAATGCTGTCCAGTAGTACTTTAGTTCCTTTGGGTTGGTACTCGTTTTGAAGATTTGTATTAGGTCTGAAATGCAACAGATGAGTATATAACAGTTCTTTGCTTAAATAGATCAACTAGTTACAATTAGGGACTTGAGTATATGGCATCTATTGGAAGATCGATTGGCAGCCTTTAACTTTGACCATAGCGAATGTGAAGAAATTGTTTTTCAAAGGTCCACCACGAAAGGGACAGCCGTGGTGAAATATATATAATGTATAACTTTAAAACACTGACTTCAGTTCTGTACACTGTTTCGTCACTTTAGCAGGATTTTGGGGGACAAATATACAAAAACTGCATGATTAAGTCTCTTTTTTATTACAGATGTGGGGAAGGTAGAGGCATGCATATTGCTAAACTTAATACTTTTATTATTCAAAACGTCGAAAATAAAGCCATATATTGTGTTGTTAGTTTTAATTCCAATGCTATGTTAAAAATTTTGTACGACAGAAGAGGCAGCCCATGCTGAAACTAATTTTAAGATTGTACATCCTATTTACGCATACAAAGTGACACAAATAAAGTTTCTTTCGTTTTTATTTCATTACAAAGTATCGGTACCTGGCAAATAGCGCAGGGTGTATTTACTGCTGCAGGTCGTGGCATCATACGCGCAAACCGAGACCTCACTCCACATCGCCTGCATGCGTTCTATTTCTCTCCTTTCCTGAAAAATTACATTTGAGAATATTTCAATTATATTACAAGCACAGGACCAGGTCAAGTGTAATATGCTAGTTTACCTAGCTGCGATTTTTCCCGGCGTGTCGTAGAAGGCGAATAAAGAAAAAGGAATAAAGGCTGGCAACCTGTCGCTAATCTTCCATTATAACATCGTAACCCCAATATCAATATCTGGCATCCCCAGTGTCTGGTAGAAAACCGTGTCGACCTTTGCAAGCACTAATTATTATCTCTCCCGAGTAATGTAGGTTTTATTGACCGTAAATGGTGCAAATCCTGAAATTTACTTTTTACAGGAGATAGATCGCGAAAGTATTTGGTTCTGGTTTCCAATTGCAATGAATCACCCCGAATAGTTCGTTGCTAACTAATGAATGTGATTTCTATAGAAATATATCGCCATTAGTGCGTACGTAATTTCTAATTGATTTCATTCGAAATAAATTTATAGGTGTTTTTTCCTACAAATACCTATTCATTTTTATAAATACATTCATTTTTATATGGTACTGACCTCATTACTTGGTAGTAAAGTGTTGAAGCTTCTGTGCTTGATAACAATGGCTTTCCTTTGTATGAAAGGGTCTTGGCTGTTCTGAACTTTCTTGGATTTTAAAAACTGCCAATATTGCTTTTTCAAAGCGTCTTCTTTAACTGCTGTTTGTACCTTTAAAACAATCACGATTTCTTTATAACTTTTAAATAACCTTTTCAAGAGAATGACATTACTTTGTGTTCCAAGATTCTATCTATCTATATAGAGCATTCATATAAGATAAGTCTTCTTAACATCTTGAATACCTACTATGCGATAGCCTAGCAGCTCACTAATATTCTACATTTAGTAATGGTGATCGATAAGATACTGTTTCTTTGCTTATTTCCTAAAAGAAATAAAAAATTGTATACCACCTATCGTATTAGGTACCTATAAAGATAACACGAGCCTTCGAAGTGGCTATAGAACTATTAATTACCTCTGCGGAGAAGATGCTAACCTCTGACTACCACAAGGGTTCTAAGTATATAATAATATTGTAAGACACTGCTGCACAATTTGAACCTACCTCATGCTGTATACATTACAGATTTGTATCTAGTCAACGTATGTTTTAAATAGATATAGATTATCAAATATAGAAAAATGCTTATAAAGTATACATAATAGACCAGACTGAAAATCCGAAGAAAAGCGTAGTTCCTAACTCTACTCCACCGGGAAGTGAACCTGGGACCTCAAGATTTCAGTTATCGAATATTTGTATTACATACCATCTTTTCCCGTTTTCCCTCGTTGCTCATATCCGTGACATATGCCCACAAAGCTCTCTGGGCATCCTCGCAATATTCAGCCGTCAAACTGTCCAATTCACGGATATTTTCCTCCACTGTAGTAACTCTGTCATTGAGAACACTTTCCACCTCACTTTTAAAGTTGCTCGGCACTTTCGAAGTGTCCTCTTTAATATTTAAAACGTCTTGAACTGTTTCCAATATAAGTTTTCTCTCATGTGTACTGTCAATATTGGAAGCGTATGCCTCGTCTAACTCTCTAACGTGTTTCAAGAATATGAGGTCTCCATCCACGGATTCCGAGTCGGCATTCGGTGGGAATTGCATCTCTAAGGTTTGGCTGACTGTTGCTAGGGCGCATAAATATATCTGGAAAAGATAAATCACTACATAGTATAAAACAAAGTCGCTTTCTTTGTCCCTATGTCCCTTTGTATGCTTAAATCTTTGAAACTACCCAACGGATTTTGATGCGGTCTGTTTTAATAGATAGAGTGATTTAAGAGGAAGGTTTATATATATATATATATATATATATATATATATATATATATATATATAATAACATCCATTAAATATTGGAGTAGGCTATATATTTTATACCCGTGCAAAGCCGGAGCGGGTCACTACTCGTATATAAAATATATACACACATAACCTGAATCCCTGTAGGCAGAGATCACGGATCCCCATCTGTTCCTATCGTGATAAACCAATTTGCCCGTTGGGAACGTAGAGGTGTGAATATATGTATGTATTGTCCTCAATTCTAAAGAAAATATTCTTTATTTATAGATGCAAGTTTATAAATATAACACACAATACTGCATGTTTATTTGTGAGGAATCTTTCGTGTTTGTTCTTGAAGCGCATTACACAATAGTATTATGATTGTTATCTCTTACAAGATATCTGAATATTACATACATGTACATATGAATGCTTTTGTACTCCTATAACTTTTAGATGCAAAGATATTGGTACATGTAATATGCATATCTTAAGGCAATTGTTGTAACATCATCGGGAATGTAATGTATTTGAAATTAAATTAATATTAGTAATATCTAGGTATGATAGAGCATGGCTAAATATATAAATATAAATGATGGCCAAGACTAATTATTTAAATATTATAGGCAAAAATATGAGTTATGCCCCCGTAGATTGTTGATAGGGATTATTGTGCAATTGGTAAACGTAAGAAAATTATATTTTGGAGTTGAGACAATAGGAAGAGTATTTTTGCATCCATAGTTTGGGATATAAAGAGATTAGCTAAATAGCTAATTTTCATGCTACTAAGTCGTAGGAGGCGACTACGGGAATGTGCTAGCAATCTATCACCATCAATGTCGTCACGAATCAAAATCTATCGAGATTTGTTAGCAATAACAAAGAAGAAATAAGTGGTAGTACTTAGGTTTATTATTTAATACACATTTTTGCGAATGTTCTGAGATGTTGCTGAAATGTAGACAGTGCAATGCCTATTCAGGTTGGTAGAATTTTACAGAATCACTATTCAAATGTTATAACTGAGTTAAATGCTCATATCTTATTGTATGCAATGATTAAAACCTAAAACTATCGTTCTTCTTTATTGGTGTTTCTAAACTTAAGTACAAGTATTTGTTTACTAAAACTCTAGTTATAGTTGCACGTTCAACTATAAAGAACGCTATTAGAGAAAAATCACGAAGCAATCTTAAGAATATAATTAA
Source organism: Leucoptera coffeella (assembly GCA_030578115.1). NCBI lineage: Eukaryota > Metazoa > Arthropoda > Insecta > Lepidoptera > Lyonetiidae > Leucoptera > Leucoptera coffeella. The sequence continues at coordinate 24,455 of JAMBLF010000032.1, read as the reverse complement.
ATTATTTCAATAAAAGAACGAGGGATTCATATTTATTAATTCATAGAAAACTGTTTGTGTTAAAGTAACTTGTGTTTGAAAACGAAATATATTTTATTAAATAAAACCAACACTTACACACATCAGCATCTCGGATATTAAATTAAAAATATTCACTATTTTATATAAGAACTATAAAAAATCATATTACATTTATATTATTTATATTTATCCATGACTACTAAGTACATACGACTATGTTATATTTTTTATTCTCTAGTTTTTTAACTATTATCAGTATGTTATACACTTAATCGAAAATCTTTTGAAACCGTTTGATTTGAAACAATAATTACTCTTGACTGCTGCTTACACTTTTTCTGAGCCTTTTGTTTACGTTGCCACGGCCACAGACTTCCAATACTCGGGCTTACTTAGAAGTGGCATTACGTAGAAACTATACGATAGGAAATAGCTTTATATTTATATTATAACCGCCGAGAGTGTATGAGAAGATGTATGAATGTCAATGAAGCGAAAGTGGTCTGTCAGTGGGACAAATGGGGATCCGTGATCTCTGCTTACTCCTCTACAGGGAATCAGGCGTGATGTGTATGTATGTATGAAACGGTTTATCCATCGGTACCCGAAGAAGGACGCTGGTAGTGGCTAGATGATGACCACGAGTGACTGTGTTTTATGGCGTATATTTCAAGATGCTTATGTCTAACATTGACCTGTTATAAGCTTATTGGTTTAGTGTCGTTAGAAAAGCATTGCAAAGTTATTAAACCACTGAAAATGAACTTTTTATGACATTTTTAATAATGATTGCTTCGTAAAATAAGCAGGTTTCTTCTGAATGTTGGCCCATAGTACAGTCTGTAGTATTATATTATCTGTGGTACAGTACTAAATGTACTGAATTAATTAATTAATGGAGGGTTTTAGCACACCTAGGAGATATTATATCTTCGATGGGATTAAAGGACGTGAATGTATATGTATGTATTACCACAGTCAACCTCAAATTTGTTCTGTGAATGATAATGACATGTGTCAAGATCTCAATAATAATAATAAATAATATTTTAGGACAATATTACATCAACTGAACTAGCCCCTTGGTAAGTACATTTAAGTCTTGCGTTAAGGGTACTAGTCAACGTATATTTAAGAAAAATATACTTATTATATATAGATAAATACATATATAGCATATATAATCAACGACCAGTCTGAAAAGCAGTAGGAAAGCGAAGTTCTTAACTCTGCCTCAACCGGGAATCGAACCCGGTACCTCACGATTAACCCACGGAGGTCGTCAATGACTGTTACAAACCACGACTACTACCTATATTCTGATAACCATATTTAGGATGCTCATACGTTAGAATATACCTTGAATAAGAACCAAAATTCAAGATACATCTACTAATTTAATAACTTAGCCACTTCTACAGTTAAGTAGGACTTTAGTACTAAAATTTGTTTAAAAACCTGCTCGCATGTTTACCATGGAACAATGGCAGAAAGTAAGTTGTTTTGAAATGCGAACACGCGTCCAACATATACTCGTTCTAGATATAGTCAAGTTATTTTGGTGCATGAGATGATTGTTTAATAATTTACAACTATAATAAGCTTGTATAATTATACTTATTAATGTTGACCAGTGAAGCAAACAAAAGTTCGTAAAAGTATATATAATAACACACTGAAGGCATTAAGGGTAAAGAAAGAAATATTTGTCAGGATCGTTCCAGATGGCGACCGAAAGTCTCTGCCTATCCCTTCAGCCGTAGAGGCGTGAAAATATGTATGTAGGCTTTAATCCTGGAAGAGGTAGCACATTAGACACCTCCTACGACAAGCCGATAATAGAGTCAATTGGCTAGCATTCTTTTGAAATTCCAAGGGTCTTGACTTTGCATCAGTGGGCATGTATCAATGGAATTTAAGTTTAATGAATTTCTATGTACATTTTCGTAATAAAAACACATTTATGAAATGCATCGAATACTAAAGTGAGGGAAAACATTCTGAGGAAACCTACCTGTTCCCCGAACAGGTAATAGTTAGAGCTTGTAAATGGTGACATGGCTTGCCACCTGTCACATTAGTACTGACTATCTGGTCAACACGTGGGTTCGAGGTGACCATAGAGTTACTACCTTCGCAATTGCGGAGATGAACATCTGAACCTCTGACTACCCCGCAAGGGTAAATGGTCGTGAACGTCGTGAATATATATTTTAACTTTTTTGTGTGAGACCCGATGAGCATGTATGAGAAGGTTAATAGGTGTGAGTGAAGCAGAGAAATTTGTCAGGATCGTTCCAAGTGGCAGTAGATAGTGTCTGTCTGGGGACGCGCGGACGTAGAGGCGTGAATAAGTGTATGTATGTATTATATTGTGATGTATTGGTTTAAGATTAGGTTAGGGCTTATTTCAATTTCACCTTTGTCGTAGACAAAAATCTTACTTCTATTATTTATTTAACTATTAAGTTACTATCATGTCATCGGTAACTACAACGTACTTCTAAGAGATATTTTTGTTTTTTATTGCTAAGAAGCAACCTTTCTTTAATTTATATAGGTACTGCGAAGAGTATCAAACATTACATCTCGTTACAAAAGGCAGAACAAAACAAACTCTCAAAATACGGGTGTCTGCAATTTTTTTTGTTTGATGTACGAATTTATATGTGTACAACCTTTTCAGTGAAGTCTAAGATTGAGTGTTTACTGATCAACGTATGTAGTGATAAAATTAGAAATACATTACACTGTAACCACCATTATCTTACTTTTTGTGATGGTCTTTTCACAACTCAAAAAAACGTTATACCAAATAATTAATGTCCAACACGACAGGCGGTAAACTATGTTGCCATATAAAGATACTAAATATTGCCTATATCTCTAAATAGGCGTTCTCATTATGTTTTCTGTTGACGTGTGCAATTGAAATAAAATGTATTATATTATTTAAGGTATTTATTCCAAAATTAACAAGTTCTTACATTAATTAACGATAAACAAGTAACTACCAGTGTGTCGCCTTAACATTAAAGAAAACTTAATAATAGAGAAACAAATATTAATATTGTATTAAGTTCTCAGATATCAATGAGATTAGAATGGTGGTTTACCATTCTAAATTCTCTCATTTGATACACCGTTTATGAGAAAATGATAAAGTAACTTTTGATGAAATATTAATTAAACAATTACAATATTTATTGCTATTACAAATATCGATTTATTACACTACTCTAATACAATTAAATACACTTTTAAGTTAACATTTCAAGTCAATGCCTATTTTAATAAATATTAAGTAATAGTTAAAAATTGCTACTAATTAATAATTATGGGAAATAAATAATAGTGATTCACACCCTAGATATCAATATAAACAAACATGGTAACTATAAGTATGTCAGTTAGAAATACAATAAATATTTTAATCTTCTACTCCATCTCCCTTCTTCTATCTTCTACTTCTTATTCCTATTTAAGAAGGAGGCTAAGATCTGGGCTCCTGCTTCGTCGATCTCCTTGTAGCCGTGGGGTTCTAAGGCTTTTTGGGTCCTTTCGAACCACTTCTTCACGTTGTTGAACGAACTGAAGTCGTAGCCAAATGCCTTGAAAAGAAGAAGATGAATCATTAGACGTTTGTACACGGGAGATTCAAAATAATCTAAAATTACCTCTAATATAATAATAATGTAAAAATAGATAGATAGAAATCTTATTTTAAATAGATAGATTTTTAGATTATTATTTGTATTGACTATTTCTCTACGACGATTTTTAGCTTAATCTTGGCTGTTTTTATAAATGTGTAACTTTTGTTATACATAAATATTAATAATATACATAAGAACTCTTGCAAATCCTGTTAACAGATCCCTTAATTAGAAAATGTACCTAGCCATTTCTAAATATTTAGCCATATCTAATTTTATTTGTGAACAGTTCCTTCTCAAAGTTAAATAAAATACGCAATACATTTAAAATCACTATCTTAAGTCAAAGTCAAATGTTTTTATTCAACATAAGTACATGTACAGTACATTCATTGAAAGTCAAAACATTTGCCTGACACTGGTTGTCTCTTACATTGATATTCTACCGTTGGTTCGGAAGCCCTGGCTCGGAGAAGAACCAACAAGAAACTCCGGCTTTCAGGATTTTTTGCCCAGTGCCAGTTACAAAAACAAATTATAAAGAGACATAATTTCCTATGCACATATATGTAGCTTAGATGCACTCATTGCCAACCCTGAGCATCGGCAAGGTAGTCCCCGACCGCGTAGTAAGCGCCCCGGACTAGTCGGCCTCTAACTATAGTCTTAAATTTAGGTAAGGGCAAACGCGTAATCCAGTCCGGTAAATGATTATAAAAACGCACGGAATTTCCAACAAACGATTTCTTGACCTTTTGAAGCCTCGAGGGCGCCACATACAGCTTATGTTTGTTCCTAGTATTAATTTTATGAACATCACAGTTTCTTATAAAAATATTTATGTTTTTATGTACATAAATGCCACACTCATATATGTACTGAGCAACAACCGTCAAAATATCAATTTCTTTAAATTTTTCGCGAAGTGACTCTCTGGGGCCCATTCTGTAAATGCAGCGAACAGCCCTCTTCTGCAAAACGAATATCGTGTTTATGTCAGCAGCACAACCCCACAGCAAAATGCCATACGACATAATGCTATGAAAGTAGGTGAAATAAACAACCCTAGCCGTGTACTCGTCCGTATATTCCCTGATCCGTTTAACAGCATACGCCGCAGAACTAAGTTTTTTAGATAAAACGCGAATGTGGTCTCCCCACTGCAGTTTTGAATCTAAAGTTATCCCTAAGGAGACAGTAGTATTTATTTTATCTATTTTCTCATTATTTATTATTAGATTGGTTTCGACACTATTTACATTTGGCAAAGTAAATTTAATACATTTTGTTTTATTATTATTAAGAACTAAATTGTTAAATTGAATACTTAAATACTCTGTTGCCTTAGTACCCTTCCTAAAATGACAAATATACATGACCTGGGGCCTTAGTCCACTAATGCGTTTTAACACAAACGCAGTTCAATATCAGATCAGTAATAGTGTGAAGTTATGGTAAATGAGCAAAAGTGACAAATTTCACTAATAAAATGGCGAAATTTGACACTTTTTCTAATCTACTACCAACTTCACGCAATTACTGATCTGATATTGCATTTTGCAAAACTGTAACTGTACTTATGAAAATTAATAATAATAATAAAGCGTTTATTTACGGCCACAAAAACATACACAATACAAAACGTTTACAATAAAAAACTTACAAACTAAGAGTTATTGTTGCGGCAAAAGGGTTCTAAGCTGGAATACTCATCATATATATCATATTCAAATACTCACCGATAAGTTAGTAAAAGTAACGATCATGGAGATATCCGCAATAGTCAGGTTGTCACCAGCCACGAAGGTCTTTCCCTCGAGCATGGTCTCCAACCAGCCGAGAGCCTCGTTCAGCTTGGCCACGTTCTCATCATCCATAGCCTGACCTTGGAATATCACCGGTCTCTGCGAAATGGAAATCGGTGTGGTGAAAAATGTGAGGAAACCTACCTGTACCCTGTTGAAAGTCAGTGCTTGTAAATTGCGACATAGCTTACCACCTGCCACATTGAGTACTGACTATCTAGTTAATACGTGGGTTCGAGGTGGACATAGAATTACTACCTTCGCAATTGCGGAGATGGTCACCTGAACCTCTAACTGACCCGCAAGGGTTAATTGTCAAAGTTATATAATAATAATAATAATATTTGGACATTATTACACCAATTGAACTAGCCCCTTGGTAAGTTCATTTAAGACTTGTGTTAAGGGTACTAGTCAACGTATATTTAAGAAATATATACATATTATACATAGATAAATACATATATAGCACATATAATCAACGACCAGACTAGAAAGCAATAGAAAAGCGTAGTTCTTAACTCTGCCTCCACCGGGAATCGAACCCGGGACCTCACGATTAGCGTTCCGGCGGCTAACCGATCGCGCCTCGGAGGTCGTCAAGTTATGTCTTCTATTATAATTTATAATAGTGTACTTATTTGAAACGCTACTAAAGTGCTCCATACCACGTCGTAGTAGTCGACGGGATTTGGTTAAATAGTAACAAGTGATAAGACGTCTTTTGCCATTAGAATTAGGGGGCTTAAATGACAATACAAAATGGCTACTGTATTAGTTGATAATAGTAACACATGTCATTAAACTTATATATCTTTAAAAAGAATTTGAGCTCATAACGAAAATGGCTAAAAATTAATAAAATATTGATATAATAAAGTTAATGCTTGATTTGAACAAATTATTAATATAATAATATAAGATAGTCCGTTTTAGTCAGGGACGTACAAGGAATACTGACTATCTACCATCTTCCTGCTTGTAGGAAGCGACTAAAGGACTCGGGCTAAATGGAATCTATCGGGTGATGGGCTAGCAACCTATCACCAAATTTCCTCTATCGCAACCCCAATAATATGCTAAAAATAGACCTAGGATATTATCTTTCCAATGTCCATCTCAAAAGGGGTTACAGTACGTGAATGTACATGTATGTACTTACATATAGGTTCATGTACCTAGCGTACAGGGTCCCAAGATCGAAGTCCAGCCGCTGGTCTACCAGAGCCCGGAGCCTCGGGTTGCGAGGGTACAGGGAGTCATCCTTGCCATACGCGTTCACCAGATAGGCCATTATGGCGCGGCTGCAAGAAAAATTCGACGTAGCTCAGTTAATTCGACGTAGCTCAGTTGTTTGGGGCTTGACTCTGCATCGAGGGTACAGGATTCAAATCCCACTGAAGCATGTACAATAAAATACATTTACGAGTACGAAATGCGTCGAATACTACGATGAGGGAAAACATCGTGAGGAAACCTACCTGTTCCCTGAACGGGTAATAGTTAGTGCTTGTAAATGGCGACATGGCTTACCACCTGTCACATTGAGTACTGACTATCTGGTCAGCACGTGGGTTTGAGGTGGCCATAGAATTACTACCTTCGCAATTCGCAAACACCTGAACCTCTGACTACCCCGCAAGGGTTAATGGTCGTGAAAGCGTTTGTTTTTTGTTTTGTCTGCAAGAAATAATAAGAATAATACATATATACATACACATCACACTTGATACCCTGTAGAGGCGTAGGTAGATATCACAGATCCCCATTTGTCCCGATCCTGACAGACCACTTTCGCTTCATTGACACTCGTACATCTTCTCATTCACACTCGGCGTTTATAGTTATAATAAATAAGTATAGTTATAATAATAAGTTATGTATATATGTATGTGTGTCACCCCTGCTACTATGGGACGTAAAAAGAATGTTAACTAGCTGTCTTTCTTCCCGGCAAGTTGTAGCGATACAGACTATATAGTGAATAATGAGTTGAATTTGCCATAAAAACCTTACAACGCATAGAAAACTACTCTACTCTGCATGCAACATGTATGTTATTTCAAAATGAGATAATTTAAAAAAGCGGCTGTAGTCCGGTGGGTAAGACCTTGGACTTCGTATGAGAAAAGTCCTAGCTTCGAATCTCGAATCTGGCATGTACCATTGAATGAAATTTAAATGTGTTTTTCATTTACGTACATAATTTACAGTCGCTAACGGCGAGGGAAAACATCGTGAGGAAACCTGCCTATCCCTCAGAATAGGTAATAGTCAGTGCCTATATACGGCGATACGATTCAATACCTATCACGTTGGGTGCTGTTTATCTAGTGATACGTGGGCTTCGAATGACCCATACCTAACATGCCTTCGAAATTTCGGAGATGGGCATTCAAGTCTCTGACTACCCCGCCATAATAAAAAAGGGAGTGTGTATACACAAGTCGTGAAGCGTATGTTATGTTTTAAGTTATAATTTACCTCTCCCAAAGAATAAAGCCATTGTCATCCATAGTCGGAATAGTATGTTGAGGGTTCATCTAAAATTAAAAGAAAAAAATATAATTAAATAACAAATATGTGTGTATGGTGTATGTATGTATGTAAAGAACGTTGGTCAGTGCTTGAATGGAAGAGCATTGAAGTAAATATAGGCCGTTGATAAGGGAAAATAACGTAAGGAAACCTTCACATCACATTCAGGTAATAGTCAGTATTTAAAACTGCAATAGGCTAGTCACATGTCACATTGAATACTGGCTATCTGGTGAAATGTGGGTTTAAATTGAATATAGACCTTCATGGCTACTAAAGCCACTTAACCTCTAAATAAAGGGTAATGATTGTGAAGTGTATGGTAAAAAATCCTGAGTCACATCACTTATGTTATGGTTACACATATTGGAATTCCCACCTACGTATTACACGTATTAAAAGACAAGTGATATGTAATTTTGACTAATACACTTGAACTTTGATATAGTACTTAGTTATTACATACGTTACTTATAATAATAATATAATTTATTTGTTCACTCACAAGACAATGCAATGCAATGCACAATACAATACATATGCATAACTATATATAAATGTGCATATATACAGGTTCATATATTATTATAAGTACGTCACTTTATTCACGTCATCATATTAATTATTATTTATACATACATACACATCAAACCTGATTCCTTGTAGAGGGGTAGGCCGAAATCACGGATCCCCATTTGTCCCGATCCCGACAGGCCACTTTCGCTTCATTGATACTAATACATCTTCTCATACACACTCGGCGGTAACGTGACGTTAGGAGTACCTATACTCCTAACGTCACGTTTTCAATATAGCGTCTATCTGACTGTCATATGTCTTATTACGCCGGCCCCTACGTATCCGCTCGTAAACTTCACCTCCGTCAGTAACACTGATCGCGCCACGGAGGTCGTATAGATAGATACATACACATCACGCCAGATTCCCTGTAGAGGGGTAGGCAGAGATCACGGATAGATGTTGACGACCTCCGTGGCGCGATCGGCTAGCCACCTGAACGCTAATCGTGAGGTCCCGGCTTCGATTCCCGGTGGAGGCAGAGTTAAGAACTACGCTTTTCTACTGCTTTCCAGTCTGGTCGTTGATTATATATGCTATATATGTATTTATCTATATATAATACGTTGACTAGTACCCTTAACACAAGTCTTAAATGAACTTACCAAGGGCTAGCCAATTGGTGTAATAATGTCCAAATATTATTATTATTATTACATACACACACATCACGCCTGATTCCCTGTTGAGAGATAGCCAGAGATCACGGATAAATGTGTATAAAAACTCTACCTTCAAATACTCAGGCGTGAGATGCTCCCCATTCATGATGTTGGTGTTGATCAGCTCCAGATCAAGTCCTAGGACCCTGGCTGCCAATCTGACAGCTCTGGAGGGAGGTGAGGGGGGTAGCTGGTACAACTTAATAGTCCCCACTGGCATCTTGTTCTTGGATTTTGCTGCCGCGTTGCTGTGGAGAATTAAGAAGGCTATTTGATAATTTTACAGGAGTGTCGGAAACGGGGGGTACCGAAGAGGACATCGCTTCGCGGATTGCCAAGGCCAGAGCAGCCTTCGCACAACTTCGGCCGGTGTGGCAGTCACGGAAATTGACCCAGCGAGTCAAGCTGAAAATATTCGCGTCAAACGTTAAGTCCGTACTGCTATACGGGTGCGAAACGTGGAAGGTTACAAAAGCCATCTCGCACCGTCTCCAGGTCTTTGTGAATCGTTCCCTTCGCCGAATTCTCGGTATATTCTGGCCCGAGAAAATATCCAACGAACAACTATTGGAACGCTGCCACGAAACCCCGATCGACCATCAGATCAAGCGCCGCAAATGGAACTGGATTGGCCACACGCTGCGCAGAGACCCAAGTCACATCCCAAAGCAAGCGATGGACTGGAATCCCCAGGGAAAGCGCAAGCGTGGTCGCCCCAAGCAATCCTGGCGGCGCACCGTTACAGATGAAGCGAAGAGAATAGGGAAGACCTGGAGCGAGATTAAACGCGAAGCTCAAGACCGATCGGGATGGAAGACTGTTGTGGACGCCCTCTGCCCCACCCGGGGGACATAGGACAATAAGACAAGTAAGTCATTTGATAATGGATAAGGTATATAATCGATTGTCGTTTTGAACGTTATTTTTTTGTATTGATTAACCTTGTCATGTATGCGCTTTTATTCTTCGTGTCATGAAGAAATGTTTTAAGGAGGTACATGTAGTTAAAACACTAAATAGGAGAGTCGGATATTGAGGTGTTTTTAGATAAACGAAACCTTTGATATTAATCATAGTTTAATGTAATAGATAGATAAGACACACTTGTAAATTTGAAAACCTTATAATATTAATAGTGATGCTTATAAACATTGCCGATTATTTGTGTTTTTCGGCTAGTGTAGAGCGTATATAGATTGTAACCTAGCAGTATTTCTTGGGAAATTGGGTTAACATAATTATTTGATGATTTCTATAACTTGTTACCAATATTTCATATGAATTCCTTCAGAACCCTCAATGCAAAATGATATATACATATTTTTTTCCCAGATAATCACTACATAGTACAAAATCTCTGTCCCTATGTCCCTTTGTATGCTTAAATCTTTGTAACTACGCAACGGATTTTGATGCGGTTTTTTTAATAGATGAGTGATTCTAGAGGAAGGTTTAAATGTATAATAATATCCATTAAATAGTGGAGTAGGCTATATATTTAATACCCGTGCGAAGCCGGATCGGGTCACTAGTAGGATAATATACAATAAACGATGTATTAGAATTATTTAAAAACTACATACCCCATTGTCAATACTTTCTAAAATACGTCAATCAACACTAATAGATAAATGACTACTAAATTACCTGACCTACTAGAGTAAAAATAATCCCTTGATAATAACTGATGGGCCTACAGATTTAGTAGATATTAAAATATATCAGATATGCTCATGTTTTTGCCGATAAGGGGATGATATTTCTGATTTTATTACCACCGTTATCTAACTAAATGATTAAAATGAATTCGTTTGTTTTCGCCAAAGATTCCTGTTTGAGATTGTAAATTAATGTAACTAAGTGACAAAGATCAATTTCTAAACATTCGAGTGTGTATGAGGAGGTGTATGAGTGTCAATGAAGCGAAAGTGGTTTGTCAGAATCGGGACTGATAGGGATCCGTGATCTCTGCCTATCTACAGGGAATCAGGCGTGATGTGTATGTATGTATGTTATTTTTTTTCATAATGCAAACGGTAATTTGATGAATTTATAGACAACTGTATTCCAATGAATGTAAATCAAATAATGGATAAGGTATAGAATCGATTGATCAAAATGACTACGAATCTAAGGTCGGACGTATACATATTCCAGAACGAAAATAAATATTTAAAATTATTCAGCAGTTTTACAGATAATAAATTTGAACTCAAAAATATTGGCGCTAAATTCATCACTATTATTCATTTGTTTTTTACGAAATCGGACATCCATCACCTGATATATTTGGTGTTTTATAAATACAAATATATTTTTGACACAATCTGGACTGAACAATAGAAAATTTTCCATAGAAACGAACCCAGAAAGCATTTCTATTGGCCCTAGGAGGCGGTCGCCCAGGACGACGGCGAAGAGCGGCGCAGCTGTCTGCGCACAAACGAACATTTTGTACATATTGTTTATATTTTTATATGTTTTTGTGATATTTTAAGGTGTAAGTGTTTATATGTTGATCATGTGGTGCTTGGACTATTTAAGGTAATTTTTTATAACTGCATATTGTAAATAAATGATTGTATGAGTAGCCTGCCGCCGGATGCATACGGGGATGCGTCGTCGCAGGGGCTTTTGGCATCATCGCGCTTGATTTGCCCTCAATGCGGACCACCACGCTCTTTCAAGGGCACCAGGGGTCTCAATATTCATCATTCGAAATGCCACAAAAATGTTGTATTTTTATCACAACCGGTTGTGAACGACATTGGTGTCGGGACTTCCGAGGCACTCTGGACTAGAGTGGCGCATTGGAAGGCCAATGTGCCCGTGGCCAAGAGAGTTCCTCGGGGGGCCCGCATCTCTGTGGCGAGATCCCTGGCTGCCATTGTGGGGAACGTGGTCGGTTTCAATAATGTTGAATGTTGGGAAAAAATGTTTGGCTTTGTTTATAAAATTTTAGGCACAGGGGAGGGGTTAGACACAGTTTCGGCACCTAACAACTCTTTCACACAAAAAATTAAAAATAGATGTAAAAATTTCCATTCAGAAAAATTTCAAATTGAAAGAAACAATTTAAAAAGGAGCAATAGCAAAAATTATTTACTCAACAAAGTTACTGAGAAAATAGGAGCTGGCGATGTGAAAGGTACGGCTCAACTCCTATTCTCAAGTGATGCCATTGCCCCTGACTGCCCTCGGACCTTGGAGGCGTTGGAGTCGAAGCATCCGGCTGGGGCTGCCTGTACGGCGCCACCTCCGGGGGGCGCGGCGACTCCTGCGCTGACCGCCTCGGTGGATGATGTGTTGGCCGCGATAATGTCCTTCAAGAGTGGATCAGCTGGGGGTTTGGACGGCTTGACACCACAGCATCTGAAGGATTTGGTGGGGGGGAGTGTAGGTGAAGCTGGAAGGGCCCTCTTGGAGGAATTAACGCGGCTCGTGAATCTGATGCTCGCAGGGAGTGTGTGCAAGGATGTTCGAGAGGTTTTGTTCGGCGCCAATTTGTGCGCCCTAAGGAAGAAAGATGGCGGCATCAGGCCAATTGCCGTGGGGAGCACTCTTCGTCGTTTGGTGTCCAAAATCAGTTGCAGAAAGGTCTCAACGGAACTTTCACAGTTGTTTGCGCCGGTCCAGCTGGGTTTTGGGACCAAAGGCGGATGTGAGGCGGCTGTCCACGCGGCTAGGTCTTTTGTCGCGGCCGGGGCGGGCGAGGTTTTGCTTAAGGTTGACGTGAAGAACGCTTTTAACTCCGTCGATAGGACCGCCTTGTTGACTGAAATTCATGACAAATTACCAGCCTTATATCCGTATCTTCATCAAAGCTATAGCAGTCCATCAGCTTTGATGTACAAACAAAACCATCTTCTATCGAGTATGGGCTGCCAGCAAGGTGATCCTCTTGGGCCAGCCATTTTTAGTTTGGCAATTCATCCACACATTCAAAATTTAAAATCAAAATTGAACATTTGGTATTTGGATGATGGAACCTTGGGAGGAGATGCAGAAACCGTTATTCAAGATTTGATATATATTATTTCAAAATTTCAATCAATCGGTTTAGAGCTCAATTTTTCTAAATGTGAAATTTATTTAGACAACACTTTAAGTTTTAATAAAAAACAAGAAATATTAGCTAAATTTGAAAATGTGACACCGGGCATTAAAGTAATAGATGACGGTTCTCTTTTCCTCCTAGGGGCTCCAATCAATGACGCTTCCATAGAACAATTCATTTCCAACGTCGTTACAAAATTTAAAGAAACATCTCATCTTTTAGGCAACATGAATCCTCATTTACCATATGTCATTATCAAATATTGTTTATTTGTTCCAAAATTTATTTATTACTTAAGATGCACTAACCTTTGGAAACACCCATCTCATTTAGCTCAATTGGATAATTTAATTAGGCAAACATTGTGCGAAATTCTGAATTGTCCAATTGAGGATCATTCTTGGATTCAAGCCTCCTTACCTATTAGATTTGGAGGTTTAGGCATACGTAGTGCATCAAGTGTGGCTTTGCCAGCTTTTTTGTCTTCTTCACATAGTGTGGCCAACTTGTTTGCTCAAATTTTGAGTAATTCTACCGGAGCATCGGGGGTCGCTGAGGTGGAAGAAGCCAAAAAAGTCTGGCTTAGAATGGCTGGTGATGGGTCTGGTTTGCCCGACTCTTTGGTTTCGCAGCGTCAATGGGATGACGCTCTCTGTAGGCAGGTTCATAAAAACCTACTTAATTCTGCTCTTTTGCCTACAGAGAGTGCCCGCTTGTTGGCGGTCGCTGAACCGGAGTCGGGGCACTGGTTAAAAGCGTGTCCTTCTGTTCACACGGGCACTCTTCTTGACAGGACGTCGTTCTCTGTATGCGTGGGGTTGCGGTTAGGCGCCAAGATCTATGTGCCACATCACTGTCGTTGTGGGAAGTGGGTGGATCAGCTGGGATACCACGGGCTATCGTGCCAGAAGAGCGCCGGGCGCCTCCCTCGGCATGCTGGGTTGAATGATGTCATCCGCCGGGCCCTTGCTACCATAAGCGTTTCAGCGGTTCTGGAGCCGGTGGGCATCCTCAGGGATGATGGCAAGAGGCCTGATGGGATGACATTGGTTCCTTGGAAGGATGGGAGGGCGTTGGTTTGGGATGCCACCTGCGTCGATACTCTGGCGCCTTCTCATCTTTCCGGTTCGGCTACGAGGGCGGGTGACGCGGCTTCGGGTGCGGAGGCGTTGAAGCAGCGAAAGTACAGCGGTGTTACTACTGAGTATCACTTTGTACCTTTTGCTGTGGAGACCCTGGGCCCGTGGGGTCCGAGTACGAAGTCTTTTGTAAAGGAGGTCGCTTCCCGCTTGGTGGAGGCCAGCGGGGACTCAAGGGCCGGTGCGTATTTCACCCAGCGCATCAGCATAGCTGTGCAACGGGGAAATGCCACCAGCCTTCTTGGGACACTTCCTGCCACTGCCAGTGATTTGGCAGATATATTTTATTTGTAAATATATTTAGCTTTAAAATTTTATTTTATATTTATCAGTTTATTTTCAACTTTATTTATCTAGATATTATTTTGATTTATTACCTCTTGTAAATATTGTTTAATAATTTAATAAACCTTCTAAATATTCTTAAAAAAAAAATAATAATAATAATAATAAGTGATATAAAAAATACTCAATTACATAATTATTAATTTTAAATTGGGTAAAGAACATTACCTATGCGTACTGAAGTAGGATTAAAGATTTAAATACCTTAACGGCAGAACTCATACAACTGAAATTAACCCTTTGCAAAGTAACATACTCTTTATATGGTGGTACGGTAGGTACTGCTAACGTCGCCTTTTTTCAATATAGCTTCTATCTGACTGTTATATGTCTTATTAGGCTGGCCCCTACATAACCGCCCTTCCACTTCACTCATATATCCTATTGTCAATCTGCTGTCATTCATCCGCATAATATATCCAAACTATCGAAGCATGCTCTTTTCAATTTTAGTCACAACATCTTCTTTCAAACCGCAACCTTCCCTTATCACACTATTTTTAATTCTATCATTCAATGTCACTCCTAACATAATAAATAATTTAATAATAACTCCTAACATAATAATAAAGAAAATAAATACAATACATATCTTCTTGTAGGCAAACCATACACATACATAGCCTATTTCCTATTTAATGTATATCCAATGGGACGTGTAAAACCAATGGCATAAGTAGAGTATTATACAACACCGTACCAATTATAATTTATAATAATAATATTTGGACATTATTTCACCATTTGAACTAGCCCCTTGGTAAGTACATTTAAGACTCGTGTTAAGGGTACTAGTCAACGTATATTTAAGAAATATTTGTATATTACACATAGATAAATACATTTATAGCATATATAATCAACGACCAGACTGAAAAGCAGTAGAAAAGCGTAGTTCTTATCTCTGCCTCAACGGGAATCGAACCCGGGACCCCACGATTAGCGTTCAGGTGTCTAACCGATCGCGCCACGGAGGTCGTCGAATTATCACATATTTATTGATAATTGTCACATACAAAACATTATCGTATTAGGATTAACTTACTTCCTAAGCCCTTTATAATTCCATTAATACCAAAACAATATTCATTGATTAAAAGTAATGTTACAAATTATGTGATAAAACTCAAATTATATACTTTAATTTTATATTGATACTGTAAAAACTATTCAATGCAATATTATACAAATTAAGAAGGAATCTTGATTATTTTGAACACTATTGCAACCTGAATTGTTTATATTGATACATAATGATAATAATTCAGAAGATTTTATATCAAGTTTAATTAAATTTCCAGGTTGAATATTTATATATAACAAATAAATTTATTTACAACATCAATATAAGAACATATAACGATTGAGTCCTGTTTTTAGTAAAAATAAGATAATATAAAATAAAATATATAAGTAAATAAGTAAAAGATATAAAATAAATATATATAATAATATATAATAAGATTAAATAATAACAATTTATATGTGTGTTTCTAAATAATTAATTCAACGCTTAGAAACCAACTTCTTGACAACTAAACAACAACGGTATATAGCAGATAGGCAGTTAATTAGATTCTGTTCAAGTCTCGAATCAGTGAATCTGGTTTTCCCATATAAACTATGCTATTAACAAAATATGCAATGTCATAGCAACCTTGTAATTGATAACCAAAGATTATAAATTACATAAGCGTATGATATAACCTGCGTGCCACGATGTCTCATTAATAGTATGCTTACAATACTCATTCATATGTACGTACGTTCTTTATAGCCTTCTAGCGATATAAGTAAGTACATCATATTCACATTGCAGTCAAATTCTGATGGATTATTATTGAATTTGTGTTGAATAATGTCTGCAGAGTTTCTTGGCATTATTTCTCTGCAGACTTTTCTTTTACGAAATGCCAGTTTTTAACTTTTAAAGATTATCTCATCAACGTTTTAAGCACAATTTTTCATGAAATGAAGTTTTTTTTTACTTTCAATATGTGATTTTATGATCCTTATATTGACTAAAAGGATTTCATTTCATCTAATCTTTTATCAAATTTAGATTACTAGTTCGAACAAATAAAGGAAATGGTAAAGTGGAGGAAGATGAAAGGATTTTATAGAGCCAAAGTGTAAGGTAGAAATGGATGGGGTAGGACGCGTAGAACTTATACAGATCAAATTGGAATCATTCTTCTTAAGACCGCTATACGGAGTGTGAAGAATATAAGAAATACATAAGATGATTAATATATGTGAGTGAACCGAGAGATATTTGTCAGGATCGTTCCAGGGGCAATCGATAATATCTGACTATCCCCTTAGGGACAGAGATGCGTGAATATGTGTGTAGGGCAAATCAGATTTATTCGAGGTGATGGAAATTAATGCATCATAGGTAACTAAAATATATTTCTTCAATTTTTTGTTCCTGTATTATTTTGGCATTATTCTCTAAGGCTGAATTTCTTGTGGATTCTTCACCAAGCTAGGGTTACCAAACCTACTGTGGAGTGATATTTATAAGACAACCAGTGCCACAAAAATATGTATATCTCGACTTTTTCTATTTTATTTCTTACATTTTGTAACATTTATCATAAGCATTACTATTATAATGTCATTAATATGGAATTATGACTACTCCTTCATCGAATAGATTTCATTTACACTCAGTCCCTTAGTTCCTACGATAACATTGGCAGAAATGTAACTATAGTGTATTCGCGTTAAGAAAATAGTGACGTCATCATTACCCAAACGATTTGATCAATGAGACGTGACAACGAATGTCTGCGATTGGTCAATGTGACTTGTTTTCTCATTTACTCACGTCTCATTGGCCAGTTTAACCTCTGATTATCATGACGTCACTATTTACTTAACGCGAATAGCCTATAGTTAGCATTTTGTGTACGTCCCAGTATAGCAAAGCTATACACTATGTCTATTATATACTAATATGCCACAGATAATGACATCTGATAAAAATCTATAAACATGAAGCATGTAATATAATAACTGTGTTCGTTTTAACTCTATAAAAACGACCCTGAACAATGCAGAGAGGGGTAGGCAGAGATCACGGATCAAATTATCCCGATGGATCGTGCTAAACAACTTTCATTTCATAAATACACATTCGTTATAAATAAACCTAATGCCGCCTTTTTACTTTGAAACTTTTTGCACATTTTTGCGGCCTTTTTAAGTTATCAAAATGGTCTTAAAGTACCCCTAAGTAACCGTCTGACCAATATCTCTTATCAATCTGGTATCGTTCATCAAAATATGGCAAACAATCGTAACCTAGTCATTTCAAACATCGCGAGAAAACGTGACTATTTCTCTACATATGCTAGGTATCTGTAAACGGTAACATAATTTGGCACCTGTCACGTTGTATATTGAATGAATGTGTCAAATTTCACCATTGATATCAGCAAAAGTGACAAATTTTGATTTTAAAATGGCGAAATATATCACTTTTGCTAATCCACTACCAACTTCACACTGATCTCTGATATTGAAGTGATATTTTGCTAAAAGCTTTAGTGGACTTGGGCCCCATGTAAAACGAGAGTTCAGTGATCAAAGACTTTAATGGGCTATCAAGCTCTGACTACCCCGAACGGTCGTGAATGCATATAATTTATAACAAGAGTCGCTAAAGGGTGATCAGTTATTTGCCGTCTATCATGGCCTTATTAAACAAGGCTATATAATAAAAAAATTAATGGCTATAGACCTTTCAAGGAAGGTTATTCAGTGAACCTTCAAAGAAGATCAAAGTAGTCGTAAAACTTAAGTTAATATTGATATTCTCAATTATACTAGTAAATCGTTAAGTTATTTCATTAAGTTGTAATTAGTTTTATGTCAGTATTTGCTGTTAATATTAATCGCGCATGTTGCAAGGTTAAAGCTACTTATTAATTAAACATAAAGCTAATTTAGAACTATAAGGTTAAACTACATAAAATGAACCAAAGATCAACGAGCGCAAATTAACAACTTACCTCAAAAGCAAGCCACAAAAAAGACATAACAATTGCAAACTCAAGCGATTCATTTTAAGCGAATAAAGCGGTATTTATACTAGCTTGAATCTCACTCACTGTTCTTCTTTCAATTTTGCAGCTACAGTTTTATCCACGCAATTACCCAGTTTGATATATTTTGCGAACGAGTTAAATAAAAAATCACTTGGTTCAACTCAGCTTATGAAAGGACTAAGTGTAAGCGTTTGTTTAGGAGTTATGGTGGTCATAGAAACGCCCCGCCGTTTATATTCCATTCAGAAGTGCACTATCATTCTGACCTAGTAGAAATTACCCCCTTTGTTATTTTACTTCTATAATTTACGAAGACTGAATAAGCATGACTATTATTGAATAAATAGTATTTAGACCTACGTATATCCTAATAATTATGGAGTAATTTAGCTTAGAATCATTTTATTATGTATGATTTTGGGTCTTGAAAAACGGTAAAAAACGTAGTTTTTGATGTTGAATTTAGAACGTAATTTACGAAATTCAATGCTAAGCAAATAGAACTTACGTCTACTATGATATATTCACCGTAACTGAATAAACATTTACTATTTGTGAAGTGCCACGTTACGTCATGTTGGGTGATGAATAGATGGTGAAATGTCGATTGCATGTGGCTAAAGATCGCTTGAAAACAAATCATAATTGAAGTGACTATTATAGTTTGTTTCCAGATGAATAGCGAGATTTTCATACTAGATTGCAAAAGAAGCAAAGAAAGATAAGATAATATTTCCATTGCTACCTGTTGCATGATCATGATCCGTTAGAGATATATTTTAATCCATATTCATACGCCTAAAAACAAATTATATGGGATTGACAGATTTAATGGATCTGAATCTTCATCAACCTGTCATTTTCTTCATACATACGCTGTAATAACAATTATATTCCTATTCTACATACATGTTCAGTGGTTTTCTGAACTATCTGTAATACGGTATATACTAACGGACGCGTATACCACAATCAAGTATTTACTCGGCAAGATAACCCAGTCATCAGGGATCGACCATGATGTCATCAGGGCAGTCAACTTGGCACAGATTACGTCATTGAATTTTTGTTTCTTCAAAATGTAATCACTTTGTTATTGTTTCTCGTTACGCCGGTAGAGGCGCTGGTGTCTATGCACTTATATGTATAATCTGTACTTGATTAAAATAATTATTGTAAAAATGTAATATTCCTTGAATTTTCTCATATTTTTTCTCTTAGTGTTCTGTAAAAGTGATTATAACATGGTCACGATGTTGATAATAGACTAGATTTATTTTGATTTATTAGTTTAGTAGTTATTCTACCCATTAATGCGATTTCATAGTCTGTATGTATGAAAACATTGGAAATATGTATGATTTAGTAAAAAATTTGTCAACCATCCCCGGTTGTCATACATACATTTAATTTGGAAAATTTAAATCAACATTAGTATAAATATTTGCGAAAAATATGTAAGAACAAATATCAAAGATTAGGTTTAATTTGGGACTGTATTATTTTGGTAGGAAATTCAGTTTTAAGAGATTCGCGATTTATACTCATGATTAATAACTAACAGGACTTATCGCGTATGTTTTTATATAATAAAGTTACCTTTATTAACCCGACGTTTCGGCTACGTTGCAGCAGCCATGGTCACAATTTCGCAATTTTCAAAGCTGAATTTTACACTTTTGCTGATTACAATAGTGAAATTTGTCATTTTTGCTAATCCACTACCAACTTCACACTATTATTGATCTGATATTGAAATGCGTTTATGCTGAAACACATTAGTAGACTTGGACTCCTAAAAGACTCATAGGGGTATGTTTATATAAAGTAGAACGGGCGTGTATGAAGCCTTAGTTCAAGTATTATCTTTGAAAACAAACTCTCATTTACAGTAGGTATAATTCTACGCTTATCTAAGCTATAATCAGCGTGAATTAGATCTCCGTAAAATGCCTATTGCCCTAAGATTAGTGAGCAAATAACATATATGACATGATTCTGACATGCGATGCACAATTACTGCAATTCACTGTTTTGATACGATTCTATATCGGTTTTGTTGTGCATTTACAATTACGTATACATTCACGTTTTTTAATCCCTTTCAGGGTAAATAGTACCGAGGAGACGTGAAAATATTTTTTTATGTCACTTTTTAACATGAATATTGTGTGTGTGTGGTGTAAGGTCCACTCCGTCAATCTCTTTGAAAATTTGCTAGGATTTAATGAACATCCCAATACAATTGTGCAACTTGGAATCTGAATTTGTGAAAGTCAATTAAGGGAGTAAAAGCCTAAAAGATGGGCCCTCAATTCTCACATAGAGGACCTTCACACCACACACACACTGAATATTGGGATTGTGTTAACATATTATGGAATAATGGTCACCATCGGCAAATAAATTCCATTCACTCTAGTCTCTACTGCATGCCGGGAAGAAAAGAAGCTAGTTAGCATTCTTTTTACGTACCAGATTAGCACAATAGCATTAAATTATACAAACGTTACAGTCATATTGATAAAGGGTGAATTTAGAGTACTTTAAACGTTTAAATGATTTTGAGGAGGTGTATGGATTTCAATGAAGCAAAAATGGTTCGTCATGATCGAGACAATCCATGATCTCTGCCTACCCCTTTGATGGGAAACGGACGTGATGGATAAGTATGTGCTGTGCTACGTAACAACTACGTAACAATTAATGTCGAGGTTGTCAGAGGTACGAAGTAGGTCATTCATGATTATATAAAACGCATAAAATAAGAATAAATCGAATATTCGTTATTAGAAAATTATCTATGGTGATAAATTTATATAGACAGAAACAAAAAAACAAAAGCAAACGCACGCAACATTAACCCTTGCGGGGTATTCAGAGGTTCAGGTGTCCATCTCCGCAATTGCGAAGGTAGTAATTCTATGGACACCTCGAACCCACGTGTTAACCAGATAGTCAGTACTCAATGTGACAGGTGGTCAGCCATGTCGCCATTTACAAGCACTAACTATTACCTGTTCGACGAACAGGTAGGTTTCCTCACGATGTTTTCCCTCTCCGTATAATTCAACGCATTTCGTAAATGTGTTTTGATTACGAAAATGTACATAGAAATTCATTAAACTTCATTTCCATTGGTACATGCTCAAACGGGATTTGAACCCTGTACCCACTGATACAGAGCCAAGCCCCAAACAACTGAGCTACGTATATAGACCTATGACCAATAAATAAATATAGTAAGGCTATGATCTTATGATCAAGAACATAATTTCCAATTTAACATAATTCAAATCTCAGACAAACAGACTTATGATAAATGATGTAACTAGATAGACAAATAACTACCAAATTTAACTTTCAACCAATAACAGACAAAAACTGTGCGTAACCAGGGAAATTCTTCTATCTATATACCCTACATCACTTATAAATTGCTAAGCCCTAACATTTAACAAACAGGCTAATACACCTAGTACCTACATACAGAGTACTTATATACAAAAGAATGACGAATCGTCTAAGTAAGGAGAATCACGTCACTGTGGCCTATTGAATTCGCATGTGGCTTTATCAAACCGAACTGGTAATTATATTTAATGCCTTTTACTCACTGTGCGGGGATAAAATGAGTATAATTTACCAGTTGCTAATAAGAGACTTTGAATAGAATAGAGTAGAAAAACGATTATTCACAAAATAGACAAACAAACAAAAGCGGTTCAGGTGTCCATCTCCACAATAGCGAAGGTAGAAATTCTATGGCCACCTCGAACTCACGTGTTGACAAGATAGTCAGTACTCAATGTGACAGGTGGTAAGCCATGTCGCCATTTACAAACACTATTAACCGTTCGGGGAATAGGTAGGTTTTCTCAAGATGTAGTCCACAAATGCGTTTTAGCACAAAAGCAGTTGAATATAAGATCAGTAATAATGTGATAATGGCAGATAAATTTGTCACTTTTGCTAATCCACTACCAAGTTCACACTATTAGTGATGCGTTATTGAATTAATATTTGGCTAAAATCATTAGTGGACTAAGGCCCCTGAATAGTTAGAATTTAATATACGTTCTTAACTAACACATTATAATGATGAAAAATCGAGATATAGACACTTTCTTAACTTTGTTTCTGTAAGAATCAAAATTTATTAACTGAATTTCATCTTCACTATTAAGCTATCATAATTAATCACAAATACGAGTTTATAAATATACAAAACACTTTATTTCACAGACAATTTTGTACAAAATAATATTTACATCACAAAAGCAGATCTTGAGAACACTAATTGTAGTTACTAATTCGTATCTAAAACTTCCACTGTAGACGCTCGGCTTGCATTATCATCTTCCTTTACATCTTCTTTTTCTTCCACTGTCGAATTAATATCTTCCTTTCCAGTCTTAAGTCCAGGTTCTTTTATATTCTGAATATTGCCAGCTCCATTCAGATCCTGATCTTCAGCGGTTTGGTTGATTTTGAATTTCTTGCTTTTAGAATTTCCCATTTTACTGAATGAGTGCTGTCTTTCTGAGCTCTTAGGTTGTTATGACGTGTAGCTGGTTGCAAACTACCTTGGTCCTGGGTTTACTCACATATGAATCAGTTGAGCAACAGCGATAACCTTACGCGATAAGGGGTTTTATTTGTTTACACTAACGGTATTAGCATGTGACGAATGTTTTTATATATAGCTTGCTTACATTGTTCTTTATTTACTTTTTATCGCATTAATTAAATAGTGTGCAATGAACCGTGGTGTATGCGTTTTGAACTTCATTTCTTTGTGATGTTTCACCTTGCTGATTGGAAAGTTTAATTTAGTTATTATTATTGTTATCAGCTGATACAAATTTGTAATTTCACGGACAGTCAACGCTAAAAGTGCAGTCCCAGGAAGTTTTTGTAAGGTCAAAAGACAATATTTTTCAATTCAAAGCTCGCGAAGATATAGTGGCCATGACAATGCGTAGTGGCGCCAGTTTTAAAATGTAAAATACTGTCTTTTGTTCTTATAAACCCTACAAAAAGTTACTGGGACTGTTTTTTTAGTGTTGACTGTACTTCATAATGTTATTTGGAACATTAGTGACAGGTAACTAGCCCATCGCTCACTAGACTCATTGATCCTTTAGTCGCATCTTACGACATGTGAGATGAACAGCTTCCAGTAAGAATTATTTTTACGTACCAGTTAGAAAGGGTATTTTTAATGTTCAAATTATACTTCATAGTCAAATTAAAGTTACCTATCAAACAAATATATGAATAGATTCTATCACAGCGTTATTGAAGGTGAAATGATCTTTACTTTTTTATACTGGGTTTCAAGATAATAGTCTTAAAAGTCAAATAGTCATAGACTGACACATCACCATTGACACATCAAAAATAGTAAGAACACCGAAATAAAGCACCGATAAGTGTAATCAGTATCAGTTTGAGTGCCGATGATGTGTTGGTTACCTTAGTAAATAATGCAAATGCATAATTATGTATTCACGACCGAGAGAGAACTTGGGTGACAGCCATAAACTTTTTGGCTTTTGTCACTCGACTTACGTAGTTAAATAAATTCACGATTCC